>JABWTJ010000589.1:0-481258 GCA_016801875.1 Solanum sitiens
AAAAATAGTTAGAAATTTGTTACTTACTTTAGCTTTTCCACCCATGCTTCTGTTCCTTTAGTGGCACAAATGAGATCAAGCTGCAAAAATTAATTTCCAAAACAAACAAAAATAATAAATTATAAAATTATAATAATTCTGATTTAACTGTTAAGATATTATACTATATATTTTGAGTCTAGACTCAAATAAATTTATCCCTTTAACTTTAACTTTCAACTCAAAAGGCGCCTCTAACATATGATATATTCTGAACTCATTTTATAAAAAAGTCTTTTAGAAGCTTGGACTCCGTTATAAACAAAATAAAACAAATATATTTCATTTTTAATTATCATGCAAGAACATAAAAATAGGGATGTAATTTAATAAATTTATGAAGGACCTACTTGTCCATTATACACAGTCACATTCACTCCTTTGGCCAATAATTCATCAACCTACAAATTACGCACAAAATAATGTTAACAATTTTTCAAAATTGCACAAAAATTACATTAAAAAAATAATATTCTTTTTGACCAATTATTACTAAAAATAGTGCACACTAGCTATTTTTTCGTGTTTTTATTTAAAAAGTCATTACAATTAGTATAATATTCTGAAATTTCACCGATAAAATTTAATTATTCTTCAATCAAATAACTAACCTCATTGACTCTTGGTTTCATAAAATCATCATTTAGAGCGTCAAACACAGAACCAGCCTGTCCTCCCCAACTGCAAAAAAAAAAAAAAAAAAAAAACTTTTTATTATTTTAATAAAATAAACAATAAATATGGTAAAAAAAAAAATTGATAAAATTTACCTAACATTTTTTGGAATAATTTTCAATTTTTTTCTTATAACACCATTCATTAAATCATCAAGATCACCATCACTACCAGGAGTCATTCTAGATAATTGTAAATATCTTGAATATCTCTTCATTCCAATTGATTGTGATAATTCAGAAGTTGTTAAAGCTAAAGGGTCCATTCCAGAATCCAACATGAAATTGTAGAAATCCTGCAATTAGTTTAAAATATTAATAAGCGTTTTT
This sequence comes from Solanum sitiens, assembly GCA_016801875.1. NCBI lineage: Eukaryota > Viridiplantae > Streptophyta > Magnoliopsida > Solanales > Solanaceae > Solanum > Solanum sitiens. The sequence goes on from JABWTJ010000589.1 coordinate 1,044, forward strand.
TTTAACTTATATACGCTGATAAAATATATAATAAAAAATAAAATTACGTAATCAGATGACTTATAAGATTTAAAATAATATACCACTGAATTACTGCTTTCACTTATGATGGATTCTAGTGTACCCCATGACTCTGTTGCAGCTCCAAATTGGCCAGCAGCAATTTGCTGTTTTATTTTTTTAGCTAAACTGTTTTTATTTATTTATTTATTTAGAAGAAAATAAAATAAATATGAGTTGTTAGATAATTAAAACAGAAATTCAAGGCAAAAATTGAAATATTGATTTTATTTTATTTTTCCAAATTGTAGTTGTATATAGTTAAAAAAAAATGTTTGACCTGTTTGATTTTTGATAGCCATTCCCATCAATTCTTGATACATCTTTCAGAAGTGGGCCCCATGATAACTGAAAATTCCAAAATAAATAAATAAATAAATAAAGGGACAATTCAAGGTTTAAACTTTACTTCAAAGAATGTAATATAATAAATTAAAGTTGAAAATTGTAGCAATAAATTCAAAAATCCTTACCACAAAATCTTCAGGTGAAATCCAAGTATCACCCAATGCCACTCCTATAATAAAACATATTATAAAATTAAAAAAATAATATGATTTAACATATTTCTAACAAATTCATTTGGTTATTGTACTCACACACAAAAAAAATACAAACAGTTAATGCTATATTGCTCGAATTCATTAAAAGTTAAGCATTTGTTAAAAATTCAACATGAATATGATATATTTTTAAGAGCTCAATCAACATATCTTCTTATAAAGACTTATTTGTAATTTCCTTATACGTGATTTAGTTATATAAATATTCTACGCTATTTAGAACTTAAGTACTCAAGATAAATAATACTCCCCTCCGTGTCAATTAATCAAATTTCTAAAGTAAACTTTTTTATTAAGAATTCAGATCTAAAATCTTTAGTATTTTTAAAATAAAGTTTATATATTTAAAAAATCATATAAACTATCAGTCACAACTCATAACTTTAACAATTTAAAAATATTACATAGAAAAAAAAAAATCACATATTTGAATCATGAAAACAATCGTTAAGTTAATGCTTTGGCTTCTAGGTTGTCTTGCACTTACAAAAATAAAAACAAGATGTTTTTGCGATCTAAAATTAGTTCTTTTTAATAAGTAAGAATAATTCGATTGATTCTCGAAATTTAAACTATGTCACATAAATTGATACGGAGATTAATATATACCTCCAAGTTTGAGCTTTAATTTGCCAGATTGAATAGCTTTCAAGGCTGCAAGTGCAAGAGTAACAGCATATTTTCCTCCATAAGATTCTGCTACTATATATAAAGGACTTTGTTGAAGACTTTGATTTCTATCAAATATTTCAATTAATAATGTGGTCAAATCTGTTGCTGCCTCCACATCTGTTTTCACAAATAATTTATTGTCCTCCACAAAACTATATCCTGTTCCAACTGGATTATCCTATTCAAGAAAAAAATAAAACATCAGAGACGAATTCATAATTTGAAATCGATAGTTTTAATGTAAATTTATATTTTTTCTGCTTAATAATTGTTGTTCATTATTGATATGGCACACACCTTGCTAGACAATTAATAATATGTGTAATGTTATCCTATTACTCTTTGAATATATTAAATTTAATATTTTGGCAAATGTATTACTAGTAAATAGTATTTAATAACAAAGGTAAAATAGACACAGAGGACTGAATCATCTCTTTGTTTTAAGAACTAAACAAGTATTGTTTGAACAACTATTTTTATTATAGTGGACAAATAAAAATGAACAGAACAAGTAATAATAACAACTAGTGTGATTTCATAAGTGAGGTTATGAAATGTAGAGTGTATGTATACGTTATTTCTGTCTTGTATGAGGTATAGAAGTTGTTTTTGATATAATCGTTTCGAATCTTAAAAGGTTCAAAACAAGGCCGGTAGAGGGCGCAGATGATGAACATTTTATATTCAAAAAAATCATATTATATATACAATATAGTTTACTTATATATATAATATAATGTAATTTTCTAGTGAACCCCATTTCATCACCTAGTTATGCTATTATTATAGATTCATAATTTTAAACAAAAAATAATGAATTAACTTGAACATCTCTAGATCCACTTCAGTATTAAAGCTTCAATATACAATGGAACTAGAGGGATAAAAGTTGAATCGCGATTCGCTATCGTAAAATTATAATGTATCTATATAAAATAAAAATATAATGTAGTAAAATATTGAATTAATCATAATAATAATAATATTCAGTGTAGTTTTAACAAAATGAGAACTAGAAAGATAGAACATATATAGTTTTTATTTTTTAACATTTGTTTTACTAAATACATAAATATTAAACTATTTAATAAAAAATCTGTCTCCGTCACTGATTTCCGAAAAGTAAAAAAAATAAGGTTGAGTGTCACTTACTACAAAAAGAAGATCAGCTTTTCTCAACCAAGTTGAATTCCTAGGTTTAAGATTAGTGTCCAATGGCCCAATTTCTTCAAAATTCCCAATTCCAACTCCTGATGCTCCCTATAAACATTAAAACTATAACTTAATTAAACCAGTGAAATTAATATAAAAAAATCAATTTACTAAAGGGAAATGAAAGGAATAAATTGCAAATATAAATTAATTTAACAAAATTACAATTTTTTTAATGTATATTATAATAATTTAGCACTTACAGGTCCACCCTGTAACCAAAGAATTATTGGCCATGGTTTATTTGGATCTTCAACTCTGTATGAACTTCTGTAGTACCACCAGAACATGTGGGCTTCTGTAATTTATTTTAATAAATAATAAATAAAATTATTGATAATTTCCACAAAAAAAATAAACTAAAATTGAATGGAAGAAAATTAATCTAGTCGTTCACTCAATTGTTTAAACTAAAACATCTGAAGGCAATAACATATTCAATGTATTTTCATAAATGAGTTATGAGGAATGTGGTGTGCACGTCGATTGTTTTCAGTAGACCTTCGATTCAAATAAAGTAAACGTAGATAATCATTAGTATACGTCTATAATTATGTAAAATCAATGTAAACATCATACTTATAAAGATCTAAACAAAAATTACTGAATTCATCTGAACACGTAACTAATACTCTCCTTTCCATACTGTGTAGAAAAAGTAAACAGTAAATCCGATAAAAATATGATTGTAGATACTTACTTGGTCTAACTTCAACATAACCCCATGATTCAGAAAAATCTTGATTTGTTGCAGCAATGGCTGTTGTTATTCCTCCATGAAAAAATGGAATTAAGAACAATAAAGAAAATACAAAAAGGGATTTTTTCAATTCCATTTTCTTGAAAAATGGAATTCAGAGAGAAGAAATAAAAAATAAAATTGTGGTGACAGAGAATTGAGAATTTGATGATTGATGAAAGAAAAACTTTTTATATAGTGGGCATTTGACTTTATATTTTGGGAGTAAATATTTTTTTTAAAAAAATAATCTTGAAATTTAGTTAGAATTAAATATTTTCAAACTCGTGAAACTTCAGGGGAAAAAATCAAGTAAAATGAATATTTATAAAAAAAAAAATCAAAATTTATAATAAAACGAGTATAATCCACTTTTTTTTTCTTTAACTGAAATAACAAAAAAAGTGGCAGCAATAAAGGGCAAAAGGGACTGGAAATTTGACTTTACAGAAGAGTTCAGATGTGCAATAATTTAATTTATAAGGAATTATTTGATTGGTGTGATAAATATGGATATTTCATGAATTAGTTAATTTATATTTTATATCAAATATTGAATTTTAGCACTTTAATATAAATGATGAGATAAAATAACTTTGTGATTAACTCCTAATATTTATAACTAAACATAAAATAAAATAATTTTCATATTTTTGGTTTATTATAATTATCCGATCAACCAAACAACTATTGTATATAAATAAATTATAATTATAATGAAGAAATAATAAATAATATTTCAGATCAACGTGGATTGTGGTGTAATATTGAGACAGTTTCACCATTAAATAGAGGTTATGAATTCGAGCTTTAAATATGCAGAAAATGTTATTAGGAGCATAACCCCAAGTAAAGTCATGCAGTGCGTAATTTAAATTTAGTCAAGAGCATTATTTTAGATTCTGAACACCGAGTAGAAACAATAAACTCAGAGTTTCATTTATTAGTGTTGGAGTTTAATGTACATGGGTCAATTTTATCCTATCTTTGTACGTCAATATTTTTTAATAGAGTAACGTGCAAGTGGGAATACTTATAATTTTTATTTTCCAAAATGTAAAATTTTTATCAATATGGCCAAAATTTTGGAATATTTTCAAATGTAGCAATTCAATTGGTTAACATATATATTAATTTACCTTCATTTAAAAATTCAAATTATAATTAGATTATATTTGTCATTATTAGCCCTTCACACAAAACCAAAAGCTTACCCTACCTCATAATTATAATAAGATTTTTCGAAATACTTCCAATTCATATGAATAATGTATAGCGTTATTAAACACATATACAACAAGAAATAACTATCGTTATAATAATAATTAGTATTCTGTTAAAGTTGAGTATTAATATTTAATACAAGTTTCGAATATTGAATGAAAAATCCAAAAACATATTCCCTCTCTAGAAGCAAGCAATATTCTTTGGATATATATTTTAAAAAAAAAGACAACCTGTCATTAACAAATATTGTGAAAATATTGAAAATATTAAAATTACCATGTGCATTTTAATAATTTGTGGGATTCACATGCTTTATCAACTATTTTAAACTATCAAGTCAGTCAAAATAGATCACTATCATCATTTTGAGCTTGCATTAACTTTTCTAACTTTAGATATATATACTTTACACGTATGATAATAATATAAATATGTAATTTTTAAAATATAGCGTATGAAACACACATATGATACACGAGATGCATTAATAATATATATATATATATATATATATATATATATATATATATAGCTAATTGTATTGATTATATTGAAATCTTTTATTAAAATTTGACGTTAATTCATTAATTTTATTGACTTATTCACATTTATTACTTAAGTAAGTAAATAACATAATATCTTCTACTTTATTTTTGTTGTTACATATTGCGACTTTGGTTATATCTATCTTTGTCACTTTCTATTATTGTTATTTTCTCTCTTTTTACTTTTTTAGTATGTCTTGATATACTGCTATATTTGCTTTGATTTTGTTATTGTTAACACTAATATATTATTATTATTATTATTATTAATATTATTATTATTATTATTGTTAATAATAATAATTTGAATACGAGTAAAGATATTTTACAATTTCATTTTTTTTATTTTTTTTTAAGATTTTCAATCTAGATATATGCAAAAGTGTTTTACCCTTGGAGCCAAAAACTAAGAGCAAATTTTCGGAATCTTGTTATTTATTTAGTAGTAACATAAAGATTATCAAAATTATTGTCTTTTAATAAATCATAATCATATAGATCGTTTCGTTCGAATTATCTTTTTATGCTTTTCTTGAAGATATCGTGTCATTCGAATTATCTTTTGTGCTTTTCTCGGAGAGATTAAAGTCAGAAAGTAATGAAAATATTTTTTAAAATATATATTTTTGCTAAGAAAATAATTACTAAAGAAAAGCATAAATTCAAACAAATTTATAATCAAGTAAATAGGTACAAAAGAAAAAATGCTATAATTTATTTTTCATATATATATATATATATATATATATATATATATATATGATGTTGATTGCAACAAATTTAACAACCTTTTTTTATATGTATGCCAAAAGTGATGGTCCAAATAAGATAGAATTATAAAAAGTAAAGAAAAAAAGAACATCTTGAATTGATCTATGTGGCCCAAAATGGAAGGCATTGTGATGATTTTGTTGATTTTTTTTTAATTAAAAGAAGGGAAAAAAAAGTGTTCCATAATCATGATGAATCATCTTTAGAAGAAATATTTAGTAGTATTATATTTGTGCAAATTAACTAAGTTTTTTTGTTTTTTTTTTTTAAATTAACTAAGTTTCACTTATGATTCCCTAATAAAATTTTGTTGGTGAACAAATTTATATTATGAGAATCACTCTAAATGCTACAATCTTTTTCTTAATAAAAATCAAATTGTCACTTATTAATATATATATATATATATCATGGATCATGATAACAATTCAAGAATTAGCTATACATAGATAAAATAAGTGAAATGACAATTGTCCTTTTCCTCTAGAAGGCCTTTCTTAGTATTCTTAAGATTGATTAAAATTGGAAACTACAAATTTATTCCATTTATAACCAAACACATGGTTTAGATTATACACCATATATTCCACTTTTATATAATGTTCTAAGTAAATCATAAACAATAAACTATCATTATTAATCCTAACATAATTTTGTCTAAAAACTAAGGTTAGAGAGAAATGAATCCCTTGGTTCATATTACACTATTTGGATATTGTAAACAATTCACAATATAGTAATTGTGTCAAATAGACTAAATTGATTATGTTTTAATGAATTTTAAGTAAATCCAAGGTTTAACTCAAACTCATTGGATATGGTTAAGAAGGACATCTCTAAGAATGTCGAATATCGAGTAAAGAATTATAACATAACCCGTCCAACTTAATTACGAAAAAACATTGCCATAACCCAGATCTTCACATTGATACATGATGGGCTTGGTCCATTGGATCAGTTAAAACGTTTTGAGTTTTGTTACTTTCCAATATAAAAGCCCATAAATAAATGGGCCTTAATCTCTTGTTCAAAAGGTTTTTATGTGTATAACATTGTGAAATACACGTAAAATATTCGATTTTTTAAAACCATTTAACGTTTTAGTCTATTTGAAAAATATCACATCATTTCCCTATTGTGAATTCACACTATTGGGTGTGAAATTCAGTTTTGACAAAGCGTAACTTCATTCAAACTTAAAACGCTAAGGTCTGAAGTTAGATTTTGACAAAGTCGAGCTTTAAACCCGTAAAACTAGAGTTGATTTTAAAGAGATTAAATTCTGAATATTGTTAAATATGGGTCCTAAAAATGGTTATTTGTACACTTCGGCCAAGTAGAGTATATACAATGTCGATATCGATGTTTGAATCTTGGGCCAATATTTATTGGACTTTTGAGACATGTGTTTTACTTGGCCCATAATATGGGTTCCCAAAGCCCAATAAGTGTTCCCCTACTTCTCAAGCACATTCCTTTTACGAAAATTTAGCTAACTAGTAAAAAAAAAAAACTTATTTAGTGATAATATTCATACTTTAATAATATTAGTAAACATGTCAAAAATGTCATTATTTTGAAAATAAAAAATTATTATGATATTAATTATATTTTCTCTCTCATTATTTACACTCATGTTTTCTCTGTCATAGATTACACATTTTCCTATATTTGGGTAATTGGATAGATATTAATGTCATTTTAAACTTTTTCTCTCATTTCTTACGCATATTTTCCATTTCTCTCTCTAAATTTGTTCCAAATCAAATCCCCAGATTTCATATTCAATATATTATTATTTTCTATTATTTTCCTTTAATTTCATTGCAAGATTGGATTTGAAGATTAACATTGATTTGGGTATTATGTCTTTTATATTCCTTATTTATTTGTTTATTGATTTTACTGTTTTTTTATTTTTATTTTTATTTATTGTTGTTCTTAAATCATATTTTAGGATTTGATAATACAAAATTCTTTCTTCAATTGACGGTTTCAAGAGAGTTACTAGAGGTATTGGATAAAATAATCAAAGTTCTTCCGATTTTCCATCATTTAATATTTTTTTCACTCAAGAAATAAACAACAATGTAGGTTCCACTTCTAAATCTACGGAGAAAAATGCAGGAATCCGTCAATGTGCAAAATCCCACACAAATTCATAACCATGAAGCTGAAGAAGACCAATTTATTGGAGAAGAGGTATTTTTTTCTTTTTGCATGTTCTGTGTCTTGCATGTTTAGTTGAATTTGTTTAGTAATTTTTAAGATTCAAAAAAATACACGTTACAATCCGTTTGGAAGTGTATATGGAATTTTTATTCTGTTATAGTTAGTATTTATTTTTGTATTTCATATATTTATTGTATTTTGTGTTCTGTTTTTTTGGTGTGTTAGTTATGTCAATGTAACACATTTTATGAGTTTGACTGTGTATTTACTATTATCAAATAGATTTGTAAGTGTATATGGAATTTTGATTCTGTTATAGTTACTATTTATTTTTGTATTTCATAGTTTTAATATTTTTTGTATTCATAGATTTGGAAGTGTATATTGAATTTTGTTGTTGTTTTAGTCAGTATGTATTTTTGTATTTCATAGTTTTATTGTATTTTTGTATCCATAGGTTTGGAATTGTATATTGTATTTCATATATTTAATTCATTTTGTATTTTTTTTTGTGATAGTTATGTCAATGTACCACAGTTAGTATTTATTTTTGTATTTCACAGTTTTAATATTTTTTGTATTCATAAATTTGGAAGTGTATATTGAATTTTGATGTTGTTTTAGTCAGTATGTATTTTTGTATTTAATAGTTTTATTGTATTTTTGTATCCATAGATTTGAAATTGTATATTATATTTCATATATTGAATAATGAACTGATGTTGAGAGTTTTAAGCATTTGTTACTTTTTATAAATTTTCTCTCCCCTAAATAGCTCTTATATAAATTATGTATTCTTTTTAATTAAACAAAATAATTAAAATATAATTAAAATACATAATAAGGTAAAATTTTGACATTATCACTAAATATTGAAAGTGTTGACACTATACCTTATTAAATACTAAAATAATGACATTTTAAAAAAAATTCCGTTTTAATACTTAGTTCCAACACTACAAATAATTATTCTTATAATTTAGTCAATTTCATAATTACTTAGAATAAAATTAATTATGGAATGGAAGAACCCTACAACCTTAGGATTGTAGATAATAATTATATATATAATTTGGAAGCTAGGTTACCTCTTCTATTTATCTTTATAACCTAGTTAAAACTATTAAAATTAGTTGGTAAACTTGACTTATTATTGTGTTTGGAGCTTAAATCATCATTAGAGGACCAAATTTGTAAAATTTGAGTGGTGAAAATCATATTATAAAGATAATCAAAGTTATTCGATGGAGATTTAGACTAGTTTTGAACAAGATTGTGACTGATAATTACATAACAAGTTCGTATATGATATATATATTTATACATTGTGATTACTTTCATACGAGGTAGAATCCTTTTTATGTACTATTTCAAATTTATATCAAATTTTTTTTCACATTTTCTTGTTGTAACTTTTTTAAATTCAATTTTTAATATCTATCACATTAGTGTTTAACTAAATTTAATTTCTTATCGATAAATTTCACATCAAAGGTTAAAAGTACTTCTTAACAAAAATAATTTCATATCTAAAAGATATTAATATAAAAAAGTATAATTTACATAATCTCATAGTGTAAAGAGTAAATTACGTTTTTATCCCTTCTTTTTAAATTAAAATATCCCTTAAAATTTGTACCTTCTTTATACATCAAAGAGTATCTCGGATACATAATATGTAGCTCAAATGCATTAAAAACTAGCTCAAATATATTATAAAATAAACAGATACATAATATGTAGCTCAAATACATTAAATATTGGCTGAGATACATTAAGAGAGGAATAAGAAATTTTAGAAACTTTTAGAAATAAAAAAAAATATTGAAATAAGGAAAATATAAAATGTATATTTCAATGATTTTTCCTATAAAAAATTTAATTAAAAATAAAGGAGTACCTACTGATCCGATTTAGACCATTTTTATTGGTGTTATAGGGGTTATTTTGTCATCATTCCAGCAGCTTCCAAAGTCCAATGCAACAAGAAAAGATAAAGTCCCCATACCTTGCTGATGACATCTATCTTGGTTCTTATTAATTAGGTTTGTAAACCCAAATATATTATATTTTCTCTAAATATTCCCTTCATAGCCACACCAAAAATAAATGTGTGATGTCTATAAACCTAATTATATTAATTAATATTTTATTTAAATTAAAATTTTCTAATTTAAATCCTGCATATAAAATGACACCATTGATAAGGCCTGTTTTAGATCGATATTTATTGCACTTGAGTGAGGATTTTTGAAAATAATTTTTCTGATTTCATGATTTAATAATAAAATTTGTATATATTCTATTATTTTTATAATTTATTTATGAGATTTCACGAGATATGTTATTTTTTATAGTTGATAAGGATTGTTTTATTTCTTAAGATGAAACTCGCAAATTGTAGACATAAAATTCAAATTAATTAAATCTCAATAAATATCAAATAGCAAATAAAAATATTTGAAAATTTTAACAAAATGGTGAGTCAGACATTTTCTATATATAGGAAATGTTAGAAGACACCACGTAATATTTATGAATAATATATATATATGTATAACTTTGTTTTTATTTTAAAGTACAATAAAAGATCTTAAATCTCTTCTAATAAAATATAAAAAAAAGCCAAAAGATGGACCCAACTATTTGTTTTGTTGCTAAATTCTAACACAACAATTATGATGTTGCTAGCCCACAATATTATTCATCTACTCTACACATCACAATCATCAACTAGACTAGGGCTATGGATTGTAATTTTGTTTTTTTTCTATTTGATATTTGATAGTTTCTTAGTTGATTTTTATTATCATAAATTTTAAAATATAATAATTATAGAAATATTTTATTAAAATAATTCTATTAATTGATATATAAATTTAGGTATTAAAAAAAATAGTTTCTATAAAAAAAAACTAAAAAAAAATAGAATAAAATATAAAATATATTTTTTTTATCATAATATGTTGAAAAAGGAAAAATTATGTGGTTAAGCAAATTTATATTAATTAACTAATTACTTATCATAGCTATAATTTGATATAATTACCACTTGCGACTAAGATTATACATTAATTATGTGGGCTAGCTTTGAATTTGTATAATTAGTCAAGATTGTAGGTATAATTCGCCAGAATATACATATACATATGTATAATATACAATTATCTAATAGATATACATATACAATTCACCTCTCTTCCACTCTCTGTCCTCTCTCGCTCGCCTCTGTCCTCCATCTCTCAATCTCGCTTGTCATATATATAAATGCATATGTATAATATATAATTATCTAACCGATATACATATACAATCCATCTCTCTCCCACTCTATACCTTTCTGGCTCGCTTCTCTCCGAATCTTGCTCACCTCTCTCCTCCTTCTCCCAGTCTCGCTCGTCTCTCTCCACCCTCCTAATCTTTCTTGCCATATATACAAATATATATGTACAATAAACAATTATCTAACCCCTATACATATACAATTTGTCTTTCTCACACTCTTTGCCTTCTCTCTCGCCTCTTTCTCCCGTCTCGCTCGCCTCTCTCCTCCTTATAACATATAGCTATAAATTGTAATTATCAAACTATAACTATGAAAAATAATTATGTTATTTTTGAATGACTATATGCGAAATTTTCTCGTAACTAAAAAAAATTTCCTTATATAATAATAATAATATATATATAAATATATATATATTGATGAATTTAAATTTAATCAAATTTCGATAAACTGGTGTCAAACACGTGAACTAACATGAAACTTGTAGACCCCATATATAGAATCACCGCCCTCCATTCTTATCCTCTTCACTACTCCTTCACTCTTTCTTCCCAAAAAAATTCCATTTCTACCATCTTCTACTACTATACATTATACACACACAAAAAATAACTATTTATTTGATTTTTTTTTTTAGTGTTAGTTGTTGAGATGAAAAGAATAGTGTTACAATACTCAAACCCAGAAATTTTACATTCTTCAATGAGTTCATCAGATCCAACAATTACTTATCAACCTATGAACGATTCCGTAGCTACAGCAATTGGAAGACCGTTTAAGCTAACTGCACCTTTCGATTCATCAATGGCGTTAACGATACTCGTTCTTCTCACTGCTCTGTTTTTCATGGGTTTTTTCTCTATTTATATACGTCACTTCGCCGGAGATATAACTTCATCCGCCGGTTCCGATGATGATCGACGCCGGAGAAATCCATCTCTATCGTCGTCGTCTTCCTCCGCCCACAGGTTGTTAGTTTTTCAATTACTGTAATTGCTCTGAATTTCTTAATTTTATCTCATTCTATCGTAATTGTTAATCATCCGATTTCGAGATTCAAATAAAATTATTTTTCATATATCTTTTATATATTTTGATAAATTATTGTGTGTTGTAGCTTGAAGGTTTTATGACAAATTTTCGATTAAACTCAAAATGTTTGAGTCTTAATAAAAAATAAAAAGTATAACGTAATTGAGATTAAAAATACTTCCTCCGTCCGTTATTATTTGTCATTTTAAGCTTGATAAAAGTTAATTTAATTAATTTCCAAATTTAAATTGAATCACATTATTCGATATTTTAGACAAAAACTTTGATATTTTAAAATTATATAAAAAGTATTATAAATTGTAATTTTTTAGTCAAATTTTTTATAGTTTGCTCTAAAAATAAAAATCATGACAAATAATAGCGGACGACTGGACTGAGGGAGTATAATTTATACTTTCGATGTTTCTAATTATTTTTTCATAGTTATCCTTAATTATTTGTCAAAAATTATTTGTCAATTTTAACAAATGAAAAAAGAATAAATTTTTTTCAATAAATCTTCAATTTATTACTTTTAAAAATATTTTTTTGATAGTTTTAGATTTTTAATTTATTTACTTAATAATTAATAAAGATAAAAAATAAATTACTATATCAATTATTATTTTTAATAGATGTGTCATTTTAAAAGTAGATAAGTAATTATAGAAAGAAACATAACTATTTTTTCATATTTTTCACATACATATACTTCAAACATCTAGAAGTTTCATTGCTTGAATTTTCCATTAAAATTCAAAATTTGAATCTCAAAATTTCAATTTTATTATATAAATTAGTACCGAGTAAGTATTAAGAAGTATATGTCCAACTCATTATCATCCAAAATGTACTCATTTATTTTGATCGTGATTTGCAATTATTAGCTTTCGTATTATTTCGATCATGATTTACGATTATTATCTTCCGATCCATAACACAGGTCTTGCCGGAAAGGAATGGACCTATCAGCGGTGCAATCGCTACCGTTGATTTCATACGGTGGAGCGGCGAAGCACTTGATCGAAGACTGCGCAATTTGTTTATCAGCGTTCGAGGTGAGTGAACTCGTTCGTCTTATTCCGTACTGTCGTCACGTGTTCCATCAACAGTGTCTTGACACGTGGCTATCATCGCACGTGACCTGTCCACTTTGTCGATCAACACAATTTTTCAAAAATGTAGATGAGGTTTGTTTGGATATAGTTGATGTAGGAATTGAAAATGTTGTGAGTGAGAGATCAACGGTTCAAGAGTGTGACACGTGTAGGTGTATTAGAAGATCATGTAGTTCTTCAAATTTGGGGAGTAGAGTGACATTGCATAGAAGTGCAAGTTTCTAAAAATTGTAAAAAGATTTTGTAAGTATTAACTACTTTTGTAGAGCAATTAAATTGTAAAGATTAATTATTGTGATGTGAAGTATAATATTGTATGTTCATTCATATTTTTTGAGTTATTGTTATGAAAGTTTTAAATTTCAAAAGGTATTATTGGATAACCTTATGAAATGGGAATAGTTGTATCGATGGTAAAAAGATCGACTTTCATGTTAGTTGTTGATGGAGTGTTTGAAGAATAGATTGAGTTTTGTGATAGATAAGGGAAGTGAGACTGAGATTGTTTTGACATATGATGAGAAATTGCACAAATACGTTAGTGAGGAGAGGTGAGAGATCGGTTTTAATAGGAGCAAAAGAGGTAGAGGCATTCCGAATGAAAACTTACGAAGCGAAATTGCACAAATACGTTAATGAGAGAGGTGAGAGATCGGTTTTAACAGGAGTAAGAAGAGGTAGAGGCACTCCGAATGAAAATCTGGAAGGCGATGATTTGACATGAAACTACTTCAGCTTGGCTTACCGTGGATATGAACTTAAATAAAGAAGTGTGCAGATTCAATATGAGAGTAAAAAATTAGTAGGTAATCAAGTATTGTCACCTTTTAGTCAGGAGAGGCGGGGGGTTAGCCTCATTTTTCTTACAATTCTGTTTTAAATAACTTTTTTTTTTCCAATCATAATTTATCCAAGACGATCTCTATTTAACTCGTAAAAATAAGATTTAAATACATTTTATCCTTTCTAAACCTCACTTATGTCATTGGTATTATAGCTAGCATCTATTCATTAATATATCACTTGGACCAAATTAGGAATATTTTGTTCTTTAAGTTTTTTTAATGGTGTAGAACTTTACTTTTTCTTTTTTCATCATTTTGCAAGTGTGGCATCAAAATTGAAAACTCAAAGTAAGGTTTACTTATATACTTTTTGTTTGCTTAATTATGTTAAAAGGCTTATTATTAACTTGATTAGGTCAAGCAAAAAGATGATTCCTTGAAGCAATTGAAGGTAATTCCAATTTGATAATTGTCACTTTTTGCTAAGCAGACTTGCTTAGAGATGAAGAGTATTAGTCCTGATGAATATTGTTTTCTTATTAGTTATTTTCAAAAAAAAAGAGAATGGGTTTATATAAAAAAAAAAAATCCTAAAGATTAGTTCTTACATAATGAAAAACTTCTATAGCTATATACAAATTATGACATGTTTAAATTAAGTTGTATATCTTGATAATTTGTTAAATTTTTCAATAAATTTCATGTAGACATTTGAATTATGACATGGTCCAGACATTTGATGATTGAACATCTAAATACATGATAAATTTTATAAAAAAGCTCCATCTCAAATTCTCATTATGGAAATAAATTAATCACTTCAAATATATGCAGATACAAACATTAATTTTAATAAGCCAAAAAATCTCAAGTTGATTTCAATTAAGATTGATGTATATAATTAAAGTAAATGACATATTTTATGTAGTTTATTTATCTACCTGATAGATATTTGAGAAAATAAATTCAAATTAAGTTTACATGTTATCACTACCATAAATACGCAAATATTATGACAAATTTAAGATCACAAAATTTACGATTAGATTTTATTCAAGGTCAAAGTTATGTGCAACAAATAGAAACATAGGTGATAGTAGTTGATAGTTATGAAATGCAAAAAATAGAAAAAAGATTATCATTCATGTCAATGAGTTCATGTATATATATATAAATAATATATATTAAACTTTACATCATTAATTTCCCATCTTAGAAAAGGTGTGAACAAAAAAATGTAATCATATCTCACTTGGTCATAAATTAAGGAACAAAATGCAAGGCAATTCAAGATCCATGACCCAACTAGAAATTAAAAAAAGGTGGCTCGGTGTGCGAAGCATCTCACGTTCATACAGATTCCTAAAGAGGACCGCACCCCGAGAAGGTGTGACACCTTCCCAACTCAGAGATAGTCCAAGCTTTTTCAAGGCAACAACACACTAGTTGATCACTCTTTCCAGGCTTAAAGGATATTCAAATAACTTCATCAATACATAACAAAAGCCATCATGAAAAAACTATGACTTTCCTGTCAGCTATACAAGCAGCAACCGCTATGTCTACGCATCGATAGATGGAGATTTTCGGACAAATGATAAGTATCACCTGCTTATTCTGTATTCGACAATAAATCAGACGTGCAAATCTGCAAACACGAGTGTACGGATAGTGAAAATATGAATGGCAAATGAAGAATCGCGGGATACACAGAGCAAATGAACAGAGGAGAAAAGAATTACCTAGACTAAAGGAGTAAGGACTGCAGGTGCCAAAATAAATCTTTATTGCATTATCTATCTTCTCTCTTTGATATTTATCGTCTACTATTTTCTTCTAATTTTATACCAATTACTGTGAAGAGAAAGCTCGGATGACCTCGACTACTGGTGCAAGGCACATCGGGCATTTTGCTTTTTCGTGGATCAATTTTTCTGCACATTTTGAACATGTGCACATATGACCACACCTGAAACCCGAGAAGGAAAAGGAAAGACGTTTCTTCTCAGACTGGATCAAAAAGGAAAGATTGTGTCCGCGAGGCGACTGTAAACAACATAAAAGAGAGCCGTCCCTACAACAGCTCAGAAAAGCATCATGTGCACTTAATAATTAAAGGAAGGAGAAGGATGTTTCACATTTTTACCTGTACAGTAACGAATCGATATTGTTATTACAACATAAGCAACATATTCCTTTCCTCACTTTATCCCATTTGGATTCATCGTTCAGCAAACCATCCCCACAAATATCCACATCTGATATATGGAAAAAGAAATGAACTAGATGAACAAAGTATTATAGGATTTTCTCCGATTGAGGAAGTGAAAAACTCGTGATGGACAAAGGCATGAAATCAAACCTGTTGAATCAGAAGATCGATTTAGGGCTGCAGAAACTTCTTGACGGACCGACCTCTGCAGCTCAACTTGCATTTCCATGCATGTTTGAAGCATCCTTTGCATATCGTTCATCCGCTGATGAAGCACAGCCATGTCAATCTTCAGTTCATTGATGATATCCCACTCCTGCAACAGATTAAAGAGGTACACATTTCATTGTAAGAACTATGATCATGTGTAAAACAAGAAAAGGATGTGAATAGTTTGAGTTTTTTAAGAAAAACATGCTCATAGCGAGAAGTTACTATGTTTACTAAGCTCCCGTTTGGCCATAGAAAAAGATTCTTAAGTTGTTTTGGAATTTGTTGTGTTTGGACATGCATTTTACTTGGAAATTATTTCAAGTTTTATCACTAGAAGTCCCAAAAACTGGAACTTGAAAATATTTGAAGATAAATTTTCAAAATTTGATCTAAAATCTATGGTCAACCGCTGCTAAAAAAACTCAATAGTAGAACAAAGAAAGGAGCATCATACTCCAACTTGCAGATTCAGCGTGCGCATTTGAATACCAGATGTGCCTTAATTATAATGATTATCATACTTTTTGCATCACACACAAACAACAAGCAGAACGCAACTACACTAATCAATTCCGAGTAGAACTTCATGTAGTTCAGGAAAATGGGTGAGACTTACTGATTCTCCCATGTGCTGATGTGGATTTTGGCGACGTAAATTCTGATGCTCAGATTCCCGATTCCAATGTGGCTGAGGAGGTGCCTCTGGAGGTGGAGTCATAGAAAATGGATTTCTCTCCATATTCATCTGAGGCACTTCTCGATTAACATTCTCCTGCTGCTGCTCCTGCTCTGCATCAGAGGGATATGAGGATGTTCCATCCATATCCCAGTCAAAAGAAGCATTACCTTGTCTTTCGACATAAGATTGTATCAGCTGGTTTAGACTTTCACGGAAACTGCTACGAAGCAGATTAGAGACTCGCCTCCTAAACCATGAAAACAATAGTTAATTACATGAAATTTCAATGTTATACAGAAGATGCAGAGGCCTAACGGTCCAAATCCGTACCTGCTTAGCAGTTCTCGAAGTTCGATGCTATAAACATTGTCATCATCTGGTATATAAAATGAATCAACCCTTCCAATGGACCCATCATCCTGAACGGAAGGCGTGTCGGACCAGTCATCAATTGCCTCTTCATGCCACTCATCATCATGTGGTTCTTGCGTATGGTTTTGTTCTTCAATGCCACCATCCAAACTTTCTGGATAAGATTGGTTAGGAGTCCCTTCCTGCGAATCTCCGCCCATGTTTTCTGTCGCGTCATCTATCCATTCATTCTGATCAGCATACAAATGCTGTGACTCACTTCCCTCATGTTCCGTTACAAATTCCTCCAGCTCTTCCGCTTGCTCCATATCACTTCCTTCAGGTTCCGCAATATATTCCTGTAGCTCCTCTGCCTGAGCTGATGAACCTTCCCAGTCATAATCTTCAAAGATATTTCTATCCAAATCACGAAAATGACCATTAAGGACATCATTAAAATCACTTGCCTCACTCTGTGTAGCATCATTGTCATGGAAGGTTGCATGTTCTTCCTGCAACCATTGGTTACCATCATTTTCCACCAAGTCTATATTCTCGTTATTGTGTCTTTCAGGTAAACTACCAAATAACTCCAAATTTTGATCCTCATCTTCTCCAACTTGCTCTGATGTTTCAGCTATTTGGTCAATGTTATATTGATGATTCACAAGCTCGCAAATAGTGTTTGCGGAGTTTGTTACCGCATGAGATCCATTGATCTCTCTCTCTTCATTAATAAGTTCAGACTGATCATAGCATTCGTCTATTACCTCTTGTTCACTGTTTGATTGAGATGGGTGAGGTTCATCCTTTGGAGAGGATGGCTGCGTATTAGCAGTTGAACCACGCACATTATCGTCCAATCTGGACAAAATTTCTTCCCTGTTTGAAACCATTTCATGTGTCAGGTAAGACTGTTGGTCAGAAGAAGTTATGTTTGCCAGATACTAATTATGTGAACAACTGTACCTTTTGGCTGACAGAAGAGGACAATTACTAAGATAATATTACCGCAAGTAAGTGAAAACTGAAAACAACTTAAATTAAAAGAGACTTCACATTTAGGTCCATTTTTACCTTAAATCAGACACAGTATGTCTTCGCCTTAGTAAGCCCAGTTCACTTGCTGCATTTGAAGCAGTTCTTTCATCATTGGTCAAGCTATCATTTCGCAAAAACCTTCCCCGGAGTAATGACTGCACCACACAGAGTTTTCCAGTATTACAAGCAAGCAAGCGAGGAGTGGCAAATAATCTAGGGATGAAAATGATAGAAGCTGGATGAAGCAAGTACATGAGCCTAAGATCTTGTTGCACTACACATGTTGATAAACTACAGTAAAATAATCAAATCATAATTTATGACTCCCTCCATTTCAATTTGTTTTTTTGGTTTTGACTTGGCATGCGATTAAAGAAAGTAAAGAAGATTTTTTAATCTTGTAGCCTTAATTAAAGATATAGAATACACTAAAATATCTTTTAATCTTGTGAACTTAAACATGTCATGTCGAAAATTGGAATTAAAGAGTTGCCAAAAATGGAAAGAGACATCCTTTTCGAAACGGACTAAAAAAGAAAGTAAAATAAACAAATTGAATCCGAGGGAGGAATACCAAACAAGTAATTAATTAATCAACTAAGCTTTAATTCCGAACAAAGTCAGCTACACAAATCCTATGTTAATAATTCTGCTTAATTGGGTCCAATCTATTAAAAGTAGTAATGAATCTCATGAGGCGAAGTTTGATTCAAGTGGAAATTAAAGGGGATCCCGGTGCACAAAACTTCCATATAGGGTCAAAAGAAGGGTGGCACCATAAGGGTGCTAGGTGTGTAATGTAGGCACACTACTTTGACACAACTATTAGAGGTTGATTCCAAGACTCGAATGCATGAAGTAACACGGAAACAACCGTCTTCTCAACTACAACTACAACAATAACATCCCAATGTAGTCCCACTATGTGGGGCTTGGGAGGGGAAGGTGTACGTAGACCTTACCCTAGGGAGGCTGTTAAATTAATAACTTAAATTTTTTAATCAATTTTTACAATACTAATTATAAGTCGGGATAATATTCATTATATATCTAGTGATTTAGATATACATTGATCACAATGCAGCATAGCAACTTGCGACCGTTTAAGCAGAATCTTTAATTAATACATCTTATAATTACTCCCTCTATACCAATTTATATGACTTACTTTCTTTTATAGTCAGTTCCAAAAAAAAGGACAAATTTGTATATTTAGTGACAATGTAACTTTAAAATGCCCATTTTACTCCAAATGAAATAATTTCTAGCCCATGACTTGTTTTAGACCACAAGTTTCTAAAGTTTTTCTTTTTTTCTTAAACTTGTCAAACTAACTCATATAAATCGGAACGAAGGAAATAATACTTTAAACACCCCCAAGAATATTAACCATTATAAAGTGAACTAGTGAAGTATTTCATCTTATTGTGATCAACTTTAGCCAAGTGAACTTGAAAAAATATTTCCAAATTTGGTCCATTTCCATTTTTTGTTAACTTTTTATGCTTCACACTTGTTTTGCTAGCATTGATTTTTTTTTTCCATTGGTTCTCAAGGACATGAGAACATTTAGCAGCATGTGACACCCTTTAACAATGTCCTAGAACATCTTAAATTTGATGCCAAAAATAAGGAAACTTCCATTCCTAACTTTCCATGTATGATATATACTAGCGGACAGAATAATATTTGAGATGACATGCAATATAGTGATATTCTAGGGGGGGGCGGAAAGAAAACATTTTTTCTTAAGCCTAACCTGAATCCGATTGCGATAGGCAAAGTCTGATACAGGCTTACACTCCAACAATCCCTGAAGTTCCTTTTCCCTTTCCCTTTGAGATCTCATCAGTAAATCAACAAGAGCTTGTCTACCACAGAGTTTGCGTAAGGCCTTCCTCTCTCCATGTCGTGAATGATCGACCAACAACCCATCACGCCCTTGTTCAAATTGGGAGCCAATTTCAACAGCAACTTCGTCTCTAGGAGAACTTGTTCCACTCTGATGAATACTCATTCGTTCACACTGTGCCTTTGAACAGTTGTTCACATGTGAGACATTCAATGATTGCGAATGACTCCTCACACCGGTGTGCATCCATTCCTGAATAATTTGCCTCACTCTTTCGCGTTCAACCTCCGCAAGATCACTAGATAGATCTGAGCTAACACTGCGGCCATCATCAAAGTAATTATCTAACTCGATATGGCTTTGATTTTGGTCCTCATTGACACCATCATTCCCCTGTGGTCTCTGCCTGTCGCCGGTAGGGGCATAAGAATTACTCACCACATGCTCACCCTCAAGCTCCCTCCACATCTGCCGAATAGATGATGCTCGGGTTTTCGGCCTATCATGTTCACCCCGCTGCCTCGACACCGAGGACTGAGACTCTATAAATAAAGAAGAACCAAATGTAGATATATTATGCAAACCAGCAACAGCCATACTTTTACCACAGTTCAACACTTCCAATTCTCAACCATTGTAATAAATCATCCGGATCCAGAACTCAACCCATCTGTTCATGATACATCAAAGATTATGTTAACCACGGCAATAAACTGATTACCCGTATCGCCAAATAGTCATTCCCAGTTCAACTTAATATGCATTTATAAAACTGAAATACACCCAACTCTGCAAATATCATAAACAAACCAACAACAACAAAAACAAAGAAACACACACAACCCATGATTCTGTTGCATAATTTGATATGCATCAAGATCTAATCTAAGTATATGGATTAACTCATAAAAAAAAACACCCAAAATTTTAACTTATCCCCTAACCTCCCAACAAGTCATCCAAAGAAAACCTTTTCCTTTTTTTTCTGCAGAATGGGCCTAAAAAGAGGAAAAGTGATTAGCAGATCTCTCTTTTTTCTCTGACAAAAGGATAAAAAGTAACATTCAAATTTCAAATCTGAGTAGTACTCCTTCAAGACAGAGAAACATTACACCCCCACCTACTCACAACCCACCCAACCCCATAAAACCAAGTGGGGAGAGATAAGAAATTACATAAAAATCAAATCTTTAAGAACAAATCAAGACTGTATCCAACTAAAAAGCCCCAAATGAACTATCTTGAATTCCAATACACAGCTGGAAAAGACAAGCAAAATTAAGCTTCAACAGATAAAAATAACACAAACATGAACTGTATAAAGAATGTTGAGCACAACATTAAACAATACAATACTACAAAAACAGCAAAAACAGACAGAATATGATTCTTGATTATTGAAAATCCAACAACAAAGAAAGAATTTTTATTGAAAAAAACTTGCCTTTTAGACTTTAACAGCTCTTGGGAACTCAGTTGTTGACTTAAAACTCAAAGAATCAAGAAACCCACCAACCCAAAAACAACAAGATTGCAATATGTGGTGTAATTTTCAGAGAAAAAGAACAGTTTTTTTTTTTGGTCCAATTGAGTGAGAGAAATATAAGAAGCTAAAAATGGAACGGGGAAATTTATTAGGAAAGTAATAGTTGAAGGAAGGGGACACGTCACTAGTTTTTTTTCTTTTCTTTAACGTTTATTTTCCTTTTTTTTAATAATAATACTTTTGATATTTGGCGATAAATTTGATTTTAATCTTTATGATATGTGATATGCGCATTTAACTTTTAATTAACTTTTTTATTTTCAAAATAACTCGCAGTCGTTATAATTTCTGTTATAGTCTCTTCAATGAGCAGTAGTGAACACTAAACTTGTATTGTGTAATAGTCTGCAAACCACACGAAGATATAAATAGCAGCAGGCAAACCTTATCTGCCAAGTTCAACTCAAAGGCATTGAGTGAAGATTGATCTTTTGGGTGGATGACCACCCCCTAAACCAATAGTTAAAGCATAGGATTTTGGTCCTTTTATATAGGAAATATAGTTTTAAAGTATATCACACGTAATATGAAGTAACAATATAAATTTTATTTAACGCGTGTAAAATCTGATCCAGAATATTAGATTGGTGTGTTTGTAGTAATATCAATTAATATATAGTAATATTTTGATAAAAATTATTTGTATGACTATAAGGAAAATCAAACCCGCATCAAACATGAAAACACTAAAATTGAGTTTCTTCTTCATCACTAAATCAATAAATTCCTTTAGCTATAGTTTCTCAACTATTAATTTCTTATATTACATGGAATTTCAAAGAATACAAGATTTAGGTAAAAGTTAATGGGTTTTCGAAATCCTTCATTACTTTGATCCATTCAGTTATAAACACGTTAAATAATTAAATAATGATAGAGACAATACTTTAAGAAATTTGTGATTTTTCATAAACAAAAAACTAAAAATATTCATTTCAAGTAGTTAAAGATTCAAAAGAGTGTTTCACTAAGCTTATAAATTAATCAAACTTGACAAATATTTTCAGTGTATGTATGTATTTGATTAGCAATATGTATGTATTTGATTAGAACTAAGATGCTTATAAGTTAAATCAATAAAAAAAAATATTAATTGAAATAACTTGTGATTCTTCAGGTTATAAACACTTTTAATTTGATTAGTTATTGTATTATTCACCCTTAACATTTTTCTAATTCCCAAAATATCTCTTTTTAAAATAAAACTCTTTTAACTTTTCTTTTCACTTTGTGTAACGTTTGGTCATATTTCATTGAAATATTTGAATAGTTTTTTTTAAGTAATAAAATATATTTGAAATTCGGAGTATGTGTTAACCAAATACAAATTTAGAGTCATTATTTTCAAAATTTCTAACAATTAAATTTAAATTTCAAAAGAAAATTATCAAACGTGTTTTCTAAAGTTCAACTCAAAAGTTCAACTCAAATAAAAAAGTGATTTCATTTTTATGAACAAATGTCCGTCATTTCTCCTTTTCTTTGCACAAATATTTTTAAATTTATAATTTTTTATTTAAAAATACGAAAATTTTAGTCATTGTAACAAAATAAATTACTTATCAGCAAGGCAACAACTTCTAAATATGCTTGATTAAATATTATAAGAAATTAAATTAAAATTTATCGATAATTGAGGGACCAAATTGCTATTAACTCTTTCTTTTGTTCTCTTTTTGTTCATAATAAGAGGAAAATGAGTGTTGCCACGTGGGTGACTGTTATTTTCATTTATGGACACAACGACGTCGTATTATTTCCTAACGTTTTGGTCTTGAAAGTAATTAATTTGTTTGGGGTGATACGATATGTTACGATATCATAATATTGGTTTATCGATTTTTAGAAAAATATTTAATGAAATATCTAATTAGTTTATTTTAAAGTTTGATTTCGATATTTTACAAGATGATAAATATATAATGATAATTTGTTTAACTCATCTTACATGTATTCATATAATAACAAATCATGACTTCAATTTTTTTTGTGAAATATTTCAGTTATATTATATTAATACTTTATACTTGGAGTTATATTTAAAAGATTGTATAAGTAAACTTTTTCGTTGATCAATTACACACACAAATAATATTTCAATCCAAATATGTAATCAAAGTTTCAACGTCTAAATAATTAGTTTTATATGAATAGTATTTTATACATTTATTGATATTTTAATGATATATTTGAATTATATATATATATATATATATATATATATATATATATATACTTCATTACAATATTTCATAACTTTTGAAGACTGAATATCATACCAATATCATAACATCAAGATTGCAATATCGATAATTTTTATTTTCTATGTGATAATTCGATATTTATTGTATCACGTCTAACTTACTTACAACCGGTGTTAACTTGTATAACTGTACTGATTATTTCATCCATGAGAACTACTCCCTTCATCTCATATTACTTATCCATTAAAGATATTTGTTACAAATTATTTTTGAATTTATAAAATAAAGATAGAATTAATTAAAAAATCACTTTTTTTCTTAAAATTAATTCCTTTGAAAGTATAAATATTGCAAAGTTTATAATTTTTTTTATCATTATTAATATTGGTATTGATGAATAAAGCACATAAATATAATATAGGTAAATTAATAAAAATATCATCTTTACTCATATTTTTTTCAAGCGAGGTGTAAAGCGAAAAATAAACAAATTATATTCAACGAATATGTTTTATGTTTAATGTATTTTATACACTCATCTGATGAAAAGAAAATTATTTATAAATCAACTCTAACAACAAATTAAAGGAAAAAATTCCACAATAGATATAGTGGGTGTTGGGCCATAAAAACAACCAAAAAAAATCTTATTTGTAAATTTTCAATTTAGAATTGTGTTTGATTATATTTTTTTTGCAATAAATGATTAGAATTTAAATGTATTTTTTTTAAAATAAAATATGAAATGCGATTTTAAATATAAATCTAATTTAAATGAGGTTATTTTATAAAATAAAAATTTAGAATATATTTGAAAGGAAAAATTTTATGAAAGTGAAACGATGATTTTGGGTATTTTCCAAATTCCAAATACGACTCCGCATTATATATTGCATATTTATGATCAAATACTGATTTTCGAATAAAATGATATTTTTTATATACAAAAAGGGTGAAAAATTCTCATGATCATGATTAGAAGAGTCGATAAGTTTCTCCTATTTTTCAATTCAATTTGTTCATTATTAATATTGTAATGTATTTTTCTAACATACATTTCTGAGTCAATAAAAATGTTATAAAATTCTTCTTTTCTCTCATTATATATTTTTAAAATATTTTTCCTTACAATAATGCTGAAATGTAGGCTTTAATTTGTGTACTCTTTCTATATGGCTTATTGTAATAGTACCTATATAATTGAACTTTGTGACTATTAATTAAATTATTTCATGTGTTTAATTGCTTACACAATTAGGTTTGACTTTGAATTTGACTTCATTATACGATACTTTTTCAGTCTCAATTTATGTAGTATTTTTTAAATTTCCAAAACTAAACGAATTTATATTATCGTAATTTTATTCCTATATCTTTTACATATTTTGAATTGTTCTATGATTTATCGTATTATTTATTAATATAATTTTAGTGTATAAATTTATTTTTTAAGAAAATTTTAAAATTATGTCTGAAATTATAAGCAAAATTTTAAAATTTAATTTTCAAATTAAATAATGCGAGAGAAATTAAGACAAATAAGAGTACAATAAAAGGATTATTAGATGACTTAGAAAAGAAACTTAGTCAAACTTGTCGATACTGCCTATTATTGTAGCCTTAAATAAGTTAAATATATAAATAAATGTTGCTATAAAAAAGTATACATTAAAAAGATATGTGTGATATGACCTTTGAAGATGGAAAATACACCTTATATGAATCTAATATCAAAATCGTTAAGACGTTTTTTGGATTAAAAATTTTTAAAAAAATTTATGCGAATTTAATATCAAATGGACAAATTTTTACGATTGCAATCAGAGGTCGTTAATATGATGTTGAAGTTGAACTCTTCCTCGATATCATTATATTTCAATAAGAACATTAAATTTTAAGAGATTCTAAAAAAAATGCGCATTATATTTTAGATGAATTTTACATCGAAATAGTAAGTTTTATACCTAGTTATGTTACTTTTTCTTGCAACAATAAGTTAGATTCAATATAGTGTTCCAACTACTTTAATGAAACAAGAAATTTTTCATAAATTTCATGTGGATCCCATTTATAACTTCCTATAAAGTTGGCTGCTTCTTCTTAATAATTTTTATTATCATAAGTAATCATCATTCAAATTTCAATTACAACTAAATTCTCTTCCTTAAAAAGAAAAATTTATGAATGGTCCAAATCATAATTAAAGTTAGCACATGTACAATTAAGCCAATCATGGCTTGTTAGTGCCTTAACATAGTTAATTATCATATTTATATTAGTGATGACATGTTGACCCCATTTCTTACTTTAATTGCATTTCCAATCATCAAATAATTATAGCACTTTTTTGTAACAAAGTTTTGAAACTCT
The DNA here is from genome assembly GCA_016801875.1 of Solanum sitiens. Lineage (NCBI taxonomy): Eukaryota > Viridiplantae > Streptophyta > Magnoliopsida > Solanales > Solanaceae > Solanum > Solanum sitiens. The sequence continues at coordinate 27,697 of JABWTJ010000589.1, forward strand.
AGAGGCTTATAGTTTTTTTGGTTATATATATAGATATAAATATATTAAAGAATTAGGGTTTTTCTTTTTTCAAACTTTTAGGAAAACTAAGTATCTTTGAGTAGTTACAAAAGTTGTTTTCTTATGGTGAAAAAAAAGTAGTAAATTATTTTATTATAGAAGTTATGAAATCTTGGTTAAGCACAAATTGATGCTCTAATATTACATAAGTATTTTTAAAAATAATTAATCAAACACAAATTGCTACTCTTTAAAAACGCTTCAGATTATTTATTGTTCTTACAAAATAAGTGGATTTTGAAAGTTTGACTTAGCAAATAGTTATATGGTTGATAGGTTTAAATCCGAACAAACATAAAAAGACACTCGATATATACCAGTAAAAATTGTGGTGAAGTAGTAAAAGTTCCTCATCTTAACCATCGATCTCGGGTTCGAGCGATGGTACACAATTGCTTATAATAGGAAGTATTTACCCAAAAATAGGACCCGTCGACGCAAATTTAAATTAATCATACCCAAAGTGGATACCAAATATCGAATAAAAACAAACGATCACACACACATAAATGATTTATTCGTGCTAACTAATTTTCTATGGACAAAATTATCTGATGGCTATATTGATGTTACATAATACAGATCGAACAAAAACAATCACACACACATATGATTTCATCGTGCTAGCTAAATTTTATATGGACAAAATTATCTGATAGCTATATTGAAGTGACATAAAACGGCCTAATAAAATTAATTGAAATATGCTTAAATGGACCCAAACACCATCGTCACCAAAAAGGAAAAAAGAGATATATATGGGGGTCGGGGTGCGGGGGTTTGTCATTTGAAAGTACAACAATGTGCGTATCTAACGGATGAAATATTTAAAATAAGACTTTCTGACAGGAATTTAAATTAGTCATACTTAATAGGATATCAAATATCGAACATATATCGATCGAACATAAATAAAAAAGAATATATGATTTTTTCTTGCTAGCTAAGTTTTTATGTACAACAATTATTCAATATCTATATTGATGTAAGATAATACACGTCTAATAATATTAATTAAGATATGCTTAAACTGATCTGATCATCATCGTCATTAAAAAAGAAAAAAAAGATATATATATATATATATATATATATATATATGGTTTTTTTTTGTCATTTTAAAGCACAACAATGTGCGTATATAACGGATAAAATATTAAAAGTAGTACTTGAAAATGTACCTAAGAGAAAAACGTAAAAGGAAAAAAAAAAAAGCTATGACCAAAATTTAATATTGAGAAGACTTTCACCAAACACATGTGATTTTTGCATGAAATAAATGGAAATGTCTCTTCTTTTTAGTACAATTTTGTGGCTAGAAAATATCATTTACTAATTATTATTTGTGCATGAAATTAATTAATTCCTTAAGATGACAACTAGCTCTTAGTAGTAGTTGATGATGATTGGATATATATCAATAATGTAGTAGTTGAAAGTTTAATTTATAGCTTGAACATATATTGAGGAGTCTTTAGTTCTAGGGTGATCGTTCAAATTATTCAAATTGAATATAAAAGTTTAATTTATATAACATGAATATATAAATAATGGAGTAAAAATAACGATCGTATATTTTATAGTTGCAGTGAAAATTGTTGATGTTACTATCAAGAGAAACAATTCAAAGTCTATTCCTAATCATAAGAAAATAAAGTGTGTTTTCACAAACTAGATGCATTTTTCATTTCTTTAAATTATACGAAGAAAACTATTTTTCACTTATTCGTTCTCTGTTGAAAGATGGAATTATAGGCGGAAGAAAGAATATTGTTGTTATCCAATAATCCTTCTGTCAAGGTGAGCGTTAAGACAATTTGAATTAGATGTAAAAATTATTGTTTCGATAAAATTTATATAAGTTCGAATTGAATTCTTTTTTAAATATTCTTGATAAATTTTTTGACTTCATCGTTAATTTTCAAATATTGTTTTGCGGTAAATCGTAATATAAGAGCCTTGTAGGCAGTATTATATAAAGACTCTCTATTTTGAGGGTTTCTACTTTTTTTATGTATTTAAATACTCTTGATTATTAGTATTTTAATACATTTTACATTCTACCCCCAATTTATACCAATTTAAGTTAATTGCTTGATTCGATATAAATACTTATAAATATATATAAAAAAAATGATGAGAATTCAAAGAGTCTATAATGCCAAATAAGTTATATTATATTATTTTTACTTTGATTTATTTAGAATGAAATTATTTATTTTGATGTAAATATCATATGCGTGAGAATATTTTTCATGAAAACATGAAATATTAACTAATATTCACTATACAAAACAACTTGTGTAACAATACAACACATATATATTTATCGACTTGATATAAATATTCAATAATTAACCTTTTTCTTTTCTTCCGTAAATTAAAGGACACATTAGTACTTCCCACTCAATATCCTTTTTACCCTCAATATTATTCTCTTTTTCACTATTTATAATTATTAAAATAAAACTATTTATTTTGACATAAATATTATATTCAAAAAAATAGTTTTCATGAAACATATTTTAATTAGCTTTCACCATACGAAATAATTTATATAATAAGACATCTCATATATTTATCGACTTGATATAATATTCACTAGTTAACCTTTTTTCCCCATAAATTAAAGGAGACATAAGTAATCCACTTGGTATCTCTTTTACTCAATATGAATATACTATATTCTTTTTCACTATTATATATCTTTTTTTACCCTCAATATTATATTATTTTTCACTATTTATGTGTGATAAAAAAAGAGAACCAAAAAACAAAGTGTTATATAATTAGGTTTCATGTCTCTCGAGTTGAAATATCTTAGTTTAGTAGTCCCATTTCAAAATAACATACACATAAAACATGTGTTTTGATTTGAAAATAAAACAGTTTATTTCCCAAAAGGGCAAAACCAAGCAAAACATATTTTACATCAACAAAAAATTAAGGAAGTTAGTTTTTTTTTTAAAAAATAATAATAACGACATTTTTTTGTTAGTTCTTTTTTTTTTTTTAATTAAATAGACTAATCCAAACACAATTTATCTCATAAAATAATTTTCGAAAAATCTCAATTTCTTAGAAACTAAACCAACACAAAATCCACTTACCATATTATTCCTTTTTGTTTTTGGTTTTCCAGTCGGTGTTCGGAGTTCCATTAAAGCTCCGACTAAATTCGAATTTGAGACTTCTGATTAAGAAAGAAACACTCTCACTAGTGCATCACGACTCATGTTGGTAATAGCTAGTGTCCATACCGTTTGGTCATGTGGACCAGTTACAAATTTTACATGTAAGATGCAACTCAGTTGGAGAGTTATCCACATCTTCATCCAGATGATCGAGTTTCAATTTCATGATTGTACCCTCACCCACCTAAAAATAAAAAAGAATAAAGTATATATTTTCCAACAATCATTATTTCCAATTTTGCCTTTAGGAGCTATTTATGGGTTGCCATCCATGTGGAAACATAAAAGGAAAATGCTTCTTATCTTAAATATATATATATATATATATATATATATATATATATATATATATATATATATATATATTATTTTGGAATTGATAGTTAATGGGTAATTGGTTCATATGTTTTTTTTTTGTGTGGTTATTTTCAAATTTTCCTTCCCTATAATGAAATTTAAATAATTGAGCGTTGCAAATACATGTAATACATTTAATTATCGAGACAATAATGATAATATTTTGTATTTGAATCAATGGATGATAACTTATTCCAAGTAACGAGGAAGAGAAGTAGATTAAGCAAAATATTTCGCACGTCACTAAATTCATTTTTTTATTGTTGAATTAATATTTGAGTCGATTTTAACATTTTTAGTCTCGTGACTAAAAAAAATATTCTCCTATTTAACATGATTATTTCTAGACTTTCTTGGGTTTTTATGTAGTATAAAACTTCATAATCAAAATAAATTTAATGTGTTTTGGATGAAAATTATTTACACATTTCAAATTTATTTACTTCAATAATCAAATTCATTAGCATTAAAACTTCTTATTTACAAAAGGAAAAAAAAAGTAGATACTTAGCTTAAGTAATTAATAATTTGTAGCTTTTGTAGGTTAGAAATTTTTTGCTATTGAGTCAAGGTGACTTCTAAAGAAGACTAATCAACTACCACTATCCAATTATTTTTCATTAGAAAAATGACAAGCACTCACAATACTCACTTGATGTGGACTTCACACTCTTTACCCACCTAATTTTGTTGTTCCCAAATTTAGTCTAAATTAAATTTCAATTTTAAGTTTACATGAAGATAGTATACGTCTTTTGATAAGGTGTATAAAAATAATATTGAGCAGAGATGAGATGAAGCTAGTCTTATTCAAAGGGTTCAAGCATCACTCCTTCGCTAAAAAATTGCATTACGTATATAAATTGTTGGCATTCTAGCGTGTTATTTTAAAATTTTTAACAATTTTTAATGAAATTTTGGTTTCACAGCTAGTGTTAATTATGGTATGTTAGTAATACAAGTATATTATGTAAAGATTATTTCTTATACAAACTTTAGTTTTGTGTATTAAAAATAACATGTATTGCATAACTTATTTAAAAAAATTGCTTACAAACATAAAAATCATATAAGCGCTCTATAGCTAGAGTTTTGCTATTTGCTCTCCATAGCAAACAGAGTCTGATATGGATCATCAGATCTGTATAAGAATCGCATGCAACTTTGTTTTGTATAAAATCACAGGCATCTGATTTGTATAAATCGAGTGTCCGTGTCTATGAAAATAGTATTCGTTTATGTATATACGTTTTGTGTTTGTATATCTGCATAATTTTTTAATTTGTATACAATTGAATCGAGTTAAACAATTGTATTTGTATATCAAATATTTACTCGCTTATACAAATACAAATTATACATTGTTTTATAATTTGTGTTTGTATAAAGCGAGAAAGAGAGGAAGACAAAAGAGAACTGGGAAGCGGTATTATTGTATAACTATAAGTGTATAGGACGAAGAGATATGTATTTCTATTTTGTATATAGAATTTGCTCTCGCTTTATATACATTGTATTTTTTATAATTTGTGTTTGTATAAAGCGAGAAAGAGAGAAAGGAAAAAGAGAATTGGGCTGCGAAAGATTTGTATTGTATCATTATGAGTGTATAGAACGAAAAGAAATGTATTTTGCATTTGTAACATATAATTTTTTCTTACTTTAAACACAAACACGATTTATACATTCGTGTTTGTATAAAGTGAGACAAGCGAGGAAGAGTGGCGAGGGAGATCAGGGAGAGTGGCGAACAAAATTTCTTCAAAGAGAGGCTAATGACATAGTGTTTACTGCGAATTAGAATTAAATGAAATAGTGATTATATCATTTAATTAATTAATAATTTGTTGTACTATAAGATTTTCCCATATTATTAAGGGTCAAACTGAAATGGGCTTTGTTCTCTATCTATGTGTAGACGACCTCATGTAGGAGCCCATTTCTCATGATACCTTAATGGTGATATTTACACAAATAGCCCATTAAGATCACTATTTTTTATATATATAGTCTATATACATATATATTATATATTCGATAACTATTTTTAATATTTTAAAGGGATAATTGTATATAATAGCAAACTAATAACCTAAAATAAATAGAGTAGCTAGGTTTTGATTTAATTGTGCTCCATAGCAAATGTTTGAAAAAAATTGCCAGGCGCCTCTCTCCCAATATCTCGCTCGCCACTCTCCTCCAATCTTTCCCTCGCTTCCTCACTTTTTATACAAACACAAGTGTATAAAAATTGTTTTGAATTGTATAAAGCAGAGGAAATTGTATAAATACATATATTTTTGTTCCCCTCTCTCCCCTCTTCCAGATCTCGCTCGCCACTCTCCCAAATCTCGCTCGTCACCCTCGCCTTTCTCACTTATACAAACAGAAGCGAATTGTATAAGTTACGTTTTTGTTTGTATAAAACGTGAGAAAATTGTATATACACATGCAAGTACATATATTTTCGTCCTATACACTTATAATTATACAACAAAAATACTCCCCTGCCCAGTTTCTTTTGTCTTTCTCTCTTTCTCGTTTTATACAATTTTCAAATTGTATCTAATTTCTCTCTTTCTAGTTTTATACAATTCGATTCAATTGTATATTCCCTGCCAAGTATCTTTTGTCTTTCTCTCTTTCTCATTTTATACAAATTCAAATTGTATATAATCGTTCTATACACTTATAATCATACAATTCGTTTTATACACTTCGTTTTTATACAGTTCTCTGCCCAAGTGTCTTTCTCTTTCTCCTTTTATACACTTCGTTTTATATAATTTGCTTCAACTGTATATATATATAGCGAATTATACAGTTTCTATGTTTGCTATGGAGCGCAATTATGCAAACTTTGCTATAGCATACAAATATGAATTTTTTATTTGCTATATGTGAAAGTTGCCCATTTTTAAACAATTGAATCAATATTCACACGCATTTTATAAGTAGTGAACCTATTTTGATTTCAACATTCACAATAAATACAAAATATAAAAGGTGACATTTTCTTCAATAGATTATAAAGACAAAAAAAATACCATTATTATTTTCTCTTTCATGCAAACACTTTATTTTTCACTCAAAACACATAAAATGTTACATTTGTAAAAATAATAATAATAAAAAAATTAAACAATCCCACATCCAAGAAAAAAAAAAAGAAATCACAACAATTCATCATAACAAACTAAAAAATTAAAGAAACAAAAATAAATAAATAATTATACATCTGCATCACAAGGAAATGATTTATAATTTTTTCTTGAATCAGAATAATTCACCGTTGGAGTGCACAAAATCTTCAATTTCCTATGATTTGATTTCCATGCACCAACTTTAAACCTTATTTTTGCCCTAATTTTCATCTCAACTTCCACATTACCCCCTGACCTTTGTGTCTTAAAATCACGTGCAATATCTCCGTAAAGCGCCACGTCATTTGTCAGAAATGACACATTTATATGTGTCACATTCCGACGACGCTGATAAAATGGCTCGATATTATTGAACGCGATTGGTTGCGAGTTAAAAAAGAGTTTCACATCAATGTGGTCATAATATATTGAGATTCTCTTGTTTGGATTATAGGCTCTTAGTGTAAAATTGAAATTGCCACTTAAATGGTTGTTATTGGTTAAATTGTAGTCATGGATTGAAGAATTTTCAATTGAATAGACCATTTTGTGGGGTTTTAGTACAAGCCATATGATGAGCACAACTATACCTACTATAATAAGTAGGGTTAAGAGTGAAATGGCTATGAACCTACAAAGACTAAATGGTTGACGTGGCTTGACAACACGTGGTTGTGGTGGTTGTGGTGGTTGTGGACGAGGAGGAACGACTGGTCGCGAGGCCATATTAAAGGAATTCGAGAGGATCCAAGTACAAAATTTTTTGTGAGACTTATGACTTGATAATGATGATGAGAGAGTTTTATAGGGAAAGAAGGAGAGGAGTGACAGAAAGCATATCGAGGATTGTTGTAGGTGGAGAGGGGATATCGAACTATACAGATATGAGATATGAGGTATCGACTCTTTGATTTTAAGAACGATAATTTTAAGGATGAATTATATTTTGTGGTGTACTTATTGTTAGAGCAATAATGAGATAGTTTTATAGGAGGGGAAGGATAAGGTTAAAAAAATATTTGATAAAGAATGATTGTTTGTGCTTTTCTTGTAAGAAACTCAAGAGATCTTATGGAGTTGTAGATTCTATTTTTAACTATAATAACAATATAATAAAGGATGCTTTTTAAAAATAATAATATAGTTTTATTTCATAATAATGATTGTTGCATGGATATTCTTATCGTGCATGAAGAGATAAAGCTAGGAAAAGAGTTTGGAGAGTTAACTTTTCGAATGTGTAAGAGTTTTGCTAATAGAATTAGGAATAACTCTGAATTCGAGATTTGAAATTTATGAATATTAAATTAAAAATAGAGTCAAAATTTTAATTTATGAATTCTAAATCACAATTCATTTTGTATTTAGATTCATCTCTCTAAGTTCATATAACAATTTTAAAAGTAACATTCTAGTAATCAAGTTCATATTCAAATAAAAATTATTGAATTCAATGTAAACTCGTAATTAAAGATAAGGGAATCATCATTTCATAATAATTGTTGGCACTTGCTTAACTCACAAGTTGTTCGAAAACCACAGTTAAAGTTGTTCTCTACAAACACATATTCCCTAATTCTCTTAATTTGTTAATATATATATATATATATATATATATATATATATATATATATTCTTAACGTAAACTTAAAATAAACTAATATATGACAATAGGTTACTAATCATTTTTACGGGATTATCAATTAATGTTTATTAAATATATAGAAATGGCCTAAAATACACTGTAACTATGCAAATGTATAAAGTTATCATTTTGGCCTAAAACTCCCTTGACGTCGACGTATTTTTTGGTTCTATTTTCCCTCATCTTTAACTGACTAAATCATAAACTCAATTAACAAATTCATTAACGACGCATCGCTATCCTATTGAGTTACCTAACAATTAATTAAAATACTTAAAAAGACTGAACTCACCCGCTCCACCCAAAATAATTAGAAAGATCACTATCATATTGGGGCTACCCTAACATAGTGGGGCTTTTGGATGGAACGGGTGGATTTTAATTGTTAGGGTAATCAATAGGATAGTGACACATCATTAATAAATTTGTTAATTGAGGTTATGATTTAGTCTGTAAAAAATTATGATAAAATAGAGCCTAAAGATTGACGTCGAGAGCTTTTTAGGCCCGAAAAAGAAAGATAATTTTACACACTTTTATTTTGTATCATTTAACATTATCGATAATTTTGTCAACTTTCTACAAAAAAAAAAAAAAAACACGTAATAATAACATCACATAGTAACAATTAATAATTATATTTATTTGAATCAATTCTTTATTTATTATAGGTTCCTTTTTGGGTTAAAGTGCTTAATTATACATTATGATGGTCATAATTAGAACTTACTTAAACTTGAGAGACCAAAATTATAATTATCCAAAAGTGTATGATAGTTTGATGGGCCGGGTAGGCTAGCAACCCATTTGAAATTAGGAACAGAAGCCCAATATAAGATCCAGTCCATGACCAACCCAAATCAGTCCAAATGGATTTATCGGATCGGAGATAGTTGATTTTGGGACCATCATTTAAGTTATAATCGTAATGTACAAAAATTACTATTATAGCTACTTTTAGAATCAATTTCAGACATTTGGTCTTTAAAATTAGGTTTTAGAACGAACTTATAACATATTTATGATGTTTAACGTTAAGCTTGTCAAAGTCCAACTTTTCGAACATGAATATTATTATTATGAATGAAAACATATTTATTTTTAACAAGCGACTTAATGTTAAATATATAATAATTTTAATATCTAGATAATATCTAAAATAATGTTTTACACCAATTATCTGCCTAAATCATATTTACTATTTCTTAATCAGTTTATAAATATATTATATATTGATTACACATAAATTATGTGGTAAACTTTCAACAATTATTTTCATCGTACGAGATTGAAATAAATAACTATTTAAGTTAATTCTTCATAAAAATCTTCTACTACATGTTCTTTATTTTTAATTTTTTATACTATACCAAAATCCAACAAAACTCATTAAAAAATATCCACAACTCTTTATATTTTAGAGATTCTATCTTTCTTGACGTTTTACAAATTTAATGAAGGAATTTTAGCCATAATAAGTGTAGTTAGACTCTTTGTTTCTATCGAATGTCTAGTACATGTTAATTTTTTTTAAATTAATTTATATTTGTATCATATAAGTCCATTAAAAAAAAGTGCTCTTTATCAAAAAAAATTCTCACTTTTATTGTTCAAACAATAAACTTTTAATTAAGAATAAATTAGTTATAGAATTTCATTATAATTTTAAATTATAATTTAATTAGACCTGAATTTTACCGATCACAAACTTTATAATTTTTACTATTATATTGAATACACTTGGCAACGGTGTTTATCTTGGCACGTGGTATTACAAAACCATATTATAAAAAATAATGTTAAAAAATATTTTAAAAAGTGAAAAGTTATAATAAATTATGATAAAAGGTTACTAAAAAGTGTGACCAAATGTGGGAGCAATGTTGGTGGTCGCTAGAATATCCTTTGGAAGATGCCATACCTTTTTACAAACCCCATGGGGAGAAGAAAGCATATTCTAATTTTAGGTTTTATCATATATATTAATTTAATTTTTATACATCGATAACGTAAAAAATATTTAAACAGTCAAGAATTACCAATAAATTTCTTGATAAATATTAATTCATAATATAATAAAAATGATAATTAACCTCTTATAATAAGTTAAAATTCAGTAATACTACTTTTACACTGACAGTATATACATACGAAGTTCAATAAACTCTAGATAATTCATTAAAGAACATTATTAGAAAAAAATAATTAATTAGTGATGGTTTGTAACCAAACAATAAAATTCATCGTTGTTTCTACTTAACGATATATTAAAAAAATTAGCTATGAGCAATTTGACGACAAACTAACAACGAATTTCATCGTTGACGTCATATTCTTTTTATAACATATAAATATTTAATCGTGAACGCAATAACTAAAACAAGTTAAAAATTTAACTGCGAATTCAGAACTCATAAAATTTAAATCTTGTCTCTGTCTTTTACGTATTCTAAACTTAAATAAGTCCTATATAAATACCTAAGTTGTTTTGGGTCCAAAACCCTAGTCATTCATCAAACTATATGTTATAACTTGAAAATAGAAGAAAAATTGAAGATTTTTCTCTAGGTCAAGTAGCTCAATATTTTCCACCATGATCCGACGGTCAGTCATGGCAGCTCAGCCCGGTGAGTTGTGGCGGTGGTTGGTGGCTCCGGTGGACGCCTTTTTCGCGATCCATAATTAGTTGAATCTATGAAGAAAGATTAATTATGAAAGATTAATTTTTCATAATTAATCTTTCACAGGGCAACTCCAATCCTTTGGCAATAGTTCAAGTTTCTTTTAATCATGAAGTGTTAATTGAGGAAAGTGGATTAGTTCCTTAATTATTTTGGTTAGTCTTTTAAAACTTTTTTAATTAGTTATTATCCTTAATTAGGTTTTCTACTTTAATTTTTGTTATTAGCAAATAATCAAAGAATATATATGATCACTATCATCTATATATAGATGTCTAGTGTTATATATAGTACTATTATCATGCATTTCAAATTTCCAAAATGTTGTAATTTTATCACAATGGATTAGTCATTTTCTTCTTGAATTTGGATGTTTTAATTTAGTCTATAAAATAAGCTTCTTTTTTTTTTTAAAACATTTAGTAACTTTTTTAGTTTGATATTTTAATGTATTATACATATATTTCTAACTTAATCAACACAACGTCATTAAAAATTATGCTTAATTACTTTATTAAAATATGTACCTAGTCGAATTAATTAAACATATAAAAAAATACGAAGGATGTATTTGTTGATTAATTTAAATAAAAAAAGTACAAAAAGAATGTATGACATGAGTAACACATGTAAGTCGAATTGAAAGTGACGTTTCTAGTGACAGGAGAATGAGTAACACGTAAGAATTTGATCTTAGAAGGAGAACAAGATTGGAAAACTACTTATATCCCAAAGAGAGAGAAAAGGTGTTGAATACAATCACACTTTTATATACTCGACAAATTCAGATCTCTATCTGACGCTCTTTTATTTTTTTTAGAATATGTGATAGGCCACTCGTTCACTTTGAAATAAAATTAAACAACTTGAATTTTATGATTCTCTAGAATCCTATTTGTCATAGAAAATATATCCTTAAATAAAATAACGATAGTGTAGGTGCTTTTTTATCGTAATTTTTGCTAAGCAAGAGACTCAATTACTTTGATTACACATTTTGTAAGACCCAATTAAGCGAAAAGTGATTGTTATAGATTTATTTAATGTTTGAAACTTCAATTAAGAATCTTTAATTAAAGGTGGAGTAATTCAATCCAACCTATTATACATAATCAAAGAACTTGTTATGTAATTATAAATAACATGTGTCATCAGTTTTAGCACATAACAAATTAATTTATATTTTCAAAACATAAATTAATATATGTGTGATCAGTTATGCGTGTGTTTCATTTTTCAAAGCATAAAATGAATGTACGTATAGGAATATGTGGACAACTATTGTGTGTATGTTCAATTTGATTCAATGTATATGTTTTCAAAATATATATATGTATAAAGTCAATTATGTGTGAAATATCAATATTGATTTTTTAATGGACAAATGAAATGAAAATATTTATAAGTGTGTTTAAATTTGTAAAATACCACGAGATTTATATCTATTTTTAAAAATGAGACACCCTTAAGCGTAGCAAAATATATTGTATTGATATTGAATATATACATTTTAATCGTAATTAAAATAGCATGTATAATTTTTTTTTTGTGACTATGTGTATAGATGTGTGACAAATGATATATATGTGAGCGTGCGCGTGTGCGTGTTGCGTGTGTGTTCTCAAAACATAAATTAATATATGTTTGATCAATTATATGTGTGTGTCATTTTTCAAAGTATATAATGTATGTATGTATATGAATACGTGGACATCTATAGTGTATTTGATTCAATATATATGTTTTCAAAGTGTATATATGTATAAAGTCAATTGTATATGAAGTATATGTTGTATGTATATGATCTCTAATGAAACAACATTGATTTTTTAATGGACAAATGAAATGTTATTCAACTCTCGTGAGTGTGCGAGCAAGGTAATGTGGCAAGTCTTGTTGAGTGACATCATTATTTATCTATTTATATTATTTTGATTTTCTTCTAAAAACCGCGAAAAGATTAATGTGTCTTTATTTACTATTGACATTTATTTCATTTGAACAATACCTTTATAAAAAATAAATCCAAACAAAAAATTTCTACTTAGTTGATGTAAGTAGGGTTTCAACATCATTATAAGGCGTTACTTTCGACAATACCTTCTACCTCTTTACTTCAGTTTCATCTTTAAATTGCCCTTTATTTCCAGATAAATTTAATTCATCTAGTTGAGCTCTCGCTTGATTTGAAGCATTATAAAAATATGATATCAATCTATTTTTCATCTTAATGTGGTAGTCAGATCTATGCCGTTTTAGACATTCTTAAGAGGTCTGATTAACAAGGTGTTTACTCAAAAAAAAGAGATTTACTTCGAAAAGTCCGCTTTACTCTTCAAGAGCCTGAAATTCTTTCTTGACCACTCCCGATTGTTGCAAAATGGTGAGAATTCTTTCCTCTTTTATGCTTCATAATTGATTTATACTTTTTTTGATAAGAAAGTAAACTGAAAAAAATTCACCGATCATTGAAATGTGTTCAATTTTATATCTGTCGTGATGATGTTAAAAACCTTAAGGCCAGAAGATTAGGAAGAAAAGCTTCAACAAGTATTAAAATTATACAAAACTCCTGAAAATTGTTGGGGAAGCACAGACAAAGCAACACGGAAGCGGAATAAATCTTTTTCCCCAAATTGTCAAGATAGCCGACAAGTCTCAACACACAATAGAAAATCAGCAGCAACAAGCACAAATAAATAGCAGCGTAATAAGTAAAAGACACACGATATACGTGGAAACCCCAAATCGGGGAGAAAACTACGGGACCGCTCAACAACAGTACCAAAACTTTCACTAATCACCAAGAACCAAGTGGGTACAACAAGTTCTCTTCTCTAGTAAACACTAGAGGCAAATACAATCATCAAAGAGCAACCTTGGCACAACAACAAGCTACAAACTTCACCAAAGGTGAAAACACACCAAAAAAACGCAGGTATGAAGATGCTGCCAGAAAACTACCTTCCGGGCGTCAAAACCAGAAAACTGACCGTTTGATATGAAGAGGAGAATGTCACGAACAACATACTAAAATTTCAGGACGATCGGACTCCGTTTGACCTTCGATCCGGGCACAAAAACCAGCCTGCTGGGCAAAGGCTCGAAAATGAGCTCTCAATTTTCTTCTTCTTTTTCTCTGCAGTTTTTTTTTTCTGCCCAATCTCTCTCTCTATATTTATTCTCTTCTCATCTTCTTTTCTTTAATTAGCCACATAGGCATAAATGGACTAACCAAAGAAAGACACAATAATTGGGCCAAAAGCATTGAACATACAGAGCCCAAGAAAGAGAGATAAAAAATATAAAGTGTTGTCCAATAAAAATTGGACTCATCCTCCATGTGGGAGGGATATTTCCCAACAAATCTCCCCCTCACTCCTACATGGAGTGCTCAAACAAACCTGTCTTCTCTCGACATAGCACAAGCTTCTCTTTCGGCAAAGTTTTAGTCATCATATCCGAACAATTCTCACTTGTGTGAATCTTGATGAGCTCAAATGACTTGTCTTCTATAGCTTCTCGAATCCAATGATATCTCCTCTTAATGTGTTTGGTTCGAGAGTGGAAAGCGGCATTCTTAGCAAGGTGAATGGCGCTCTGAGAATCACAATGAAGAAGATAATTTCCTTGATCCAAACCAAGCTCCTCAAGGAAATTCCTCATCCATAACAACTCCTTGCCTGCCTCAACAGCTGCTATATACTCTGCCTCAGTAGTGGACAAAGCAACACACTTTTGCAATCTTGATTGCCATGAAACTGCAGCTCCTCCAAACGTCATCAAGTACCCCGAGGTGGACTTTGCAGTATCAACGTCACCGGACATATCTGAATCTGTAAACCCATCTAACATAGGCTGCCCATTACCAAAACATAAACAAACTCTGGAGGTGCCTGTAAGATATCTGAGGATCCATTTTACCGCTGCCCAGTGCTCTTTACCCGGATTCGACATGTAACGGCTAACAACCCCAACAGAATAAGCAATATCCGGCCTCGTACATACCATGGCATACATCAAACTACCCACGGCTGAAGCATAAGGCACCTTCTTCATCTCTTGCTTATATTTCTCACTTGTGGGACACTGGTACATACTCAACTTCATGTGGCCTGCAAGTGGAGAACTCACCGGTTTAGCCTTCCTCATGTTGAATCTGTCAAGCACTTTCTCAATGTACTTCTCCTGTGATAGCCAAAGCTTTTTGTTCTTTCTATCACGAGTGATCCTCATAGCTAGAATCTCTCTGGCGGGGCCTAAATCCTTCATTTCAAAGGACTTACTCAATGACTTCTTCAAGCTAGCAATCTTCTTGGTATCCTGACCAACAATCAACATATCATCTACATATAAAAGGAGAATGAGAAAATCACCTTCGGAGTAGTTCTTCACAAAAACGCAATGATCAGAATGTGTTTTGTGGAAGTCGTGATCAATCATAAAAGACTCAAATTTCTTGTACCACTGCCGAGGTGCTTGTTTCAAACCATACAAACTCTTCTTCAAACAACATACTAAGTTCTCCTTTCCCTTAACCTGAAAGCCTTCAGGTTGCTCCATGTAGATCTCCTCATCAAGGTCACCATGAAGAAATGCTGTTTTCACATCAAGCTGCTCAATCTCCAAGTCCATGCTAGCAGCTAAACCAAGTACAACTCGAATAGAGGACATCTTCACAACTGGAGAAAATATCTCATCAAAATCTATGCCCTTCTTCTGACTGAAACCCTTCACAACCAACCTTGCCTTGTACCTTGGTTGTGAGCTAGTGTCATCACACTTCAATCTGTATACCCACTTGTTCTTGAGTGCTCTCTTGCCTTTGGGCAACTCCATAAGCTCAAATGTGTGGTTCTCATGCAAGGATTTCATCTCATCTTGCATGGCATCGTACCACTTCTCCCGGTGCACATGTGACATAGCCTCATCATAAGTCTCTGGCTCTCCCCCATCAGTCACTAACACATATTCATCATCTGGAAATCTAGTGGAAGGTTTTCTCGCTCTGGTGGATTTTCTCAACTGAGGTGGCGGTGAAGGATCTGAATGTGGTTGTGCCTCTTCTGTCTGTACTGGCACATCATCATTATCATCACCATTATAACCATCATCATCAAGGGTATCATCGGCATGATCGTGCATATCTCCCCCATGATCCTGAGGGACAACAACATGCGGAAGATATGGTATCGGGTCAACTGTGATGCACGGAGAAGGATTTGTTTTCTTCTTCTCACAATCTTCAATGGTCTGATCTTCAAAGAACACAACATCTCTGCTTCTGACCACTTTTCTATCACGTGGATCCCATAATCTGTACCCAAACTCATCCTCTGAATATCCAAGGAAAATGCACTCCTTGGTCTTCTTATCAAGCTTGGATCTCTCATCTCTAGGAACATGAACAAATTCTCTGCAACCAAAGACTCTCAAATGCTTATAGGAGACATCTTTCCCGGTCCAAACTCTCTGAGGAACATCACCTTCAAGAGGAACTGAAGGAGAACGATTAATCAAGTACACTGCTGTGAACATTGCCTCTGCCCAAAAGGACTTTGGCAGCTTAGCATGAGATAGCATACATCGGATTCTCTCTTCGATGGTTCTGTTCATTCTCTCTGCAACTCCATTAAGCTGAGGTGTCTTCGGAACTGTTTTCTCAAGCTTGATACCCTGACTCTTGCAATAATTCTCAAAAGGACCCCTGTACTCTCCACCATTATCTGATCTGACATACTTGAGTTTCCTGCCGCTTTCTCTTTCAACTCTGACATGAAACTCCTTGAATGCATCAAGTACCTGGTCTTTACTTTTCAAAACAAAAGCCCACAATTTTCTAGAATAATCATCAATAAATGTTACAAAATATTGTGCACCACGGTGAGATTTAGCATCCATAGAACATACATCAGTGTGAACAAGATCTAAGGCATGCTTTCTTCTAAATGGGGGGCGTGAGCGAAATGCAACTCTATGTTGCTTTCCAGCTAAACAATCAACACAAGAGTGTAAAGGCATACCTGAAAAATTGGGAAGATAATCTTTCTTGGCAAGAATCTGCAAACCTTTTTCACCCATGTGCCCAAGTCTATTATGCCACAAGTCACTGGAGGCATCACCTGCAACATTTACATCTCCGTTGCATACTCTTGCTTGCATTACATAAAGTGATCTCTGTTTCTTGCCTCGAGCTACAATCAAACTGCCCTTGGAGAGCTTCCATTTTCCATCACAAAATTTGTTGGCATAACCCTGATCATCAAGCAAACCAGCTGAAATCAAACTCAATCTGATATCTGGGACGTGCCTCACATCCCTGAGCACCAGCCTGCAACCCGTGGAAGTCTCTAAACAAACAGAACCCGTACCGATGATCTTAGATGAACCATCATTTCCCATCCTCACATAACCAAAATCACCACTGGTGTAGGATGAAAAGTACTCCCTGTGTGAAGTAATATGATAAGAGGCACTAGAATCAATCACCCAGGTGCAATCATCACAAGCTATGTTCAATAATTCATGATCACTGATAATAAACAAATCATCATCACTAAATGCTAAAGCTGTAGTGTTCTTTTCATCTGACTTTTGCTCGGAGTTCTCATTTTTCTCTTTTCTCTCCCTGGACATTTCCCTCTTTTTCTTTCTGCAAAATCTCTCGATGTGGCCTGGATTTTGACAGTAATGGCAAGTGAACTCTCTTCTTCTTGAATTGGATCTCCCCTTCGACTTGTCTCTATTTTGAGGATTTCTGCTCTTGCTTCTCCCCCTGCTGGATTCTGGAATAACATTTGCTTCAACTTGGCTAGAGAAACCTGATTCTTTTCTTCTAGATTCCTCATTAAGAAGACTAGCTGTGATAATATCCATGGTTATCTTGCCATCCGGAGCAGAATTGCTAAGTGAAACTACCAAGGTATCCTAACTGTCGGGCAATGAGGAAAGTAACAAAAAGGCTTGAAGTTCATCCTCCAATTTCATCTTCATTCCGGCTAATTGGTTCACCACACCTTGAAACTCATTCATGTGCACTACAATACTATTACCATCCATGTATTGTAGTTTAACAAGTCTTCTGATCAAAGAGGCTTTTCCCATGGCATTATTCCTCTCGTACATGGTTTCAAGTTTCTTCCACATTTCAAAAGCATTAGTTTCATTAGCAACATGTTGCAACACACTCAACGAAACATATTGTCTGATGGAGGCAACAGCTTTCCGGTTCAAGCTAGTCCAATCTTTCTCAACAACACCTGTTGGACGATCTTTATATAAAATCGGATCAAGCAAGTCTTTAGAACACAAATAATCCTCTATGCGAATTTTCCATATAGAATAATTCGTAGAGTCCAAACTGACCATTCCCTGCACAACTACCTTGTCATCCATGGTTAGCAATACAATAACAACCAACCAAAAAATAACTAGGCTCTGATACCACTTTGTTGGGGAAGCACAGACAAAGCAACACGGAAGCGGAATAAATCTTTTTCCCCAAATTGTCAAGATAGCCGACAAGTCTCAACACACAATAGAAAATCAGCAGCAACAAGCACAAATAAATAGCAGCGTAATAAGTAAAAGACACACGATATACGTGGAAACCCCAAATCGGGGAGAAAACCACGGGACCGCTCAACAACGGTACCAAAACTTTCACTAATCACCAAGAACCAAGTGGGTACAACAAGTTCTCCTCTCTAGTAAACACTAGAGGCAAATACAATCATCAAAGAGCAACCTTGGCACAACAACAAGCTACAAACTTCACCAAAGGTGAAAACACACCAAAAAAACGCAGGTATGAAGATGCTGCCAGAAAACTACCTTCCGGGCGTCAAAACCAGAAAACTGACCGTTTGATATGAAGAGGAGAATGTCACGAACAACATACTAAAATTTCAGGACGATCGGACTCCGTTTGACCTTCGATCCGGGCACAAAAACCAGCCTGCTGGGCAAAGGCTCGAAAATGAGCTCTCAATTTTCTTCTTCTTTTTCTCTGCAGTTTTTTTTTTCTGCCCAATCTCTCTCTCTATATTTATTCTCTTCTCATCTTCTTTTCTTTAATTAGCCACATAGGCATAAATGGACTAACCAAAGAAAGACACAACAATTGGGCCAAAAGCATTGAACATACAGAGCCCAAGAAAGAGAGATAAAAAATATAAAGTGTTGTCCAATAAAAATTGGACTCATCCTCCATGTGGGAGGGATATTTCCCAACAAAAATTTGAAAAATTCATTACACATTTACTGATTCAGACGAACTGATGTATGCTTAACCTAATTTTTTTTACTTTTTGCAATCGATGATCTTTTTATCTTGACAATTAGAATCACGAAAACACATTTGATTTACAAATTACACTTTCTATATGAAAATTACATTCTATTATTTCTACAACGACGTAAAACTCGAACAAGTACACTAATCGATCGATCGATCGGATGGTGAAGGATCAAACCATACAAGAGAAAAAGTTGAGGACCTCCTCATAATAATACTTACTACTTTTTGTAACACCTCGTTCACTAAGTTGGGTGAAAGAAACAAATTAACAACTATTACATAAAAACTTATAGTCGACATGTTTTCTTCTAGCTAAGAGTATTTATGTAATTTTTATATTTTACTATATTTTTGAAAAATTACTTAAAATTTCTATAAATCACGATAATTAATAATTTTGAATATTTAGGTGCCTTAAAATTTTGGCCTAAACAGATTTTATACTAATGAATTGCAATTATTTATTTACTCATTTGCTTTTACAAAATACTTATTATAGACCCAACAATTACATAGCCAAAATATGCAAACAAGTTTAGTAATGCACGTAAATGATTCGACGAATTGCTTCAACTTAAGATGTTACGTTGGTTAAAGTTATCGAGGTTGAAAAGACGATTTAGTTCTTCGAGGAAACTATATAGGAAGAAGGATCTCAATCTAGACTCGTTCAATTAACAATTGTGTTTAACTATGAATGCATATTGGAGTTGTATTTGACTATGAACACTCTTGTAATTGAGCATTGCATGATCGAAAATGTTAATCCACCATTTAACAATATTCCTTAGATGGAGCAGTACAAAGTCTATGAGGATGTCGAGATGCATTAAATATAGCGTTGCATTTAGGTGAAGTATTCTCGCATATTTTGATGAATAGGCCATAGATTTGAGTCATACTATAACTATTGATATTTGCGTCTTGATAAATTACTTACATTACTTTTAAAAAAAAAAAAGATTTTTTCATAAACTTTGTATAGATGCAAAAATACTTATGCATTAAAATGTTGTCGTGCGTAATTAGCTAGTACTTTTTGATGGTTTAACATTGAATCAATAAGGATTTTTTTGGGTATAATAAATATAAATGGAAAATAGAAGAAATATGAAGTGTTTTATGTTTTAGCAATAAGATATTTCTCCCTCATTGGTGGTGAAAAAAAAGTTCAAGTGTTTTGATAAGAAAACACTCTTACTTGTTGTTAAAAGAGTTGGAAAAGAGGAACCCCCTCATGCCGTCCCAATTGTCACTTGGCTCAGGTTCAACTACGACTTTGGCTTAGAAAAATGATCGTTTGTGAGATTATTTTTTAGATAAAGTTTCATGTAATTATTAATTATTTAATCATTAAGTTAACCAACCCAAATTTCGAACTGTATTCACGACCTAATTTCAATTCGTACTCGTGATTCAGTTTTAGAACCGTATCGATGTAGTTCTTTTCCAAATTTATTTAAAATTTTCAACTTTTATTAGAAAAATGCTTTGAAAGGTTGCAAACTTTCAGATTTAGTACTTCATGACTATAAATACTTGTGGTTCTTCAAACTTTTCACTACGAATTTTCTGCACAACTAAATCCGGTATTCAAGTTTACTTTGTTCTCGTTGAGTAGTTTGATGACACCATTATTTTGTAGGGATACACTCGTGAGAAACTTTTTCTATCCTATGAGGATATATTCCTTTAACCTCGAATAATGAAGGAAAATAATGTCATTAAGGGCACACTGTGCATTCAGTGAACTCGATTTTTTTCTTGTCAATATTATTTCTTTTATTGTTAGAGATTTTGTTTTCTTTGCTAATTTTAATTCTAATTTTGAAAATATTTTTTAAACTTTGTTGTTTATTAATTTTGCAGACTTGCAGTTCTAAGTATTTTACTAATACAAATTGAATAATTTAAACATCGATTTCAATTCTCTTTGAAATAAAATTAAAAACTTGAATTTCATGATTCTCTAGATTCCTATTTGTCATAAGAAATATACCCTTAAATTAAATAACGATAGTGGAAGGTGCTCCTTGTCGTAATTTTTGCAAAGCAAGAGACTCAATTAATTTGATTGAACATTTTGTAAGACCCAATTAAGCGAAAAGTGGTTGTTATTAGATTTATTTAATGTTCGAATCTTAAATTTAAAATCTTTAATAAAAGGTGGAGTAATTCAATCCAACCTACTAAACATAGTCAAAGAACTTGTTATGTAACTATAAATAGCATGTGTCATCAGTTTAAGGACATAACAAATTAATTTATGTTTTCAAAACATAAATTAATATATGTGTGATCAGTTATACGTGTATTTTCTTTTTCAAAGCATAAAATGAATGTACGTATATGAATATGTGGACAACTATTGTGTGTATGTTCAATTTGATTCAATGTATATGTTTTCAAAATGTATATATGTACAAAATCAATTATGTGCGAAATATATGTTGTATGCATATGATCTCTATTGAAACAACATTGATTTTTTAATGGACAAATGAAATGAAAATATTTATAAGTGTGCTTAAATTTGTAAAATACAACGAAATTTATATCTATTTTTAAAAATGAAACACCCTTAAGTGTAGCAAAATATATTGTATTGGTATAGAATATATAGATTTTAATCATAATCAAAATAGCATGTATAGTATAATTTTTTGTGACTGCGTATACATGTGTTACAAATGATATATATGTGTGTGCGTGGGCGTGCGTGCGTGCTGCGTGTGTATTCTCAAAACATAAATTAAATATATGTATGATCAGTTATATCAGTTTGTCGTTTTTCAAAGTATATAATGAATGCATGGACATCGATAGTGTGTTTGATTCAATGTATATGTTTTCAAAGTGTACATATGTATAAAGTCAATTGTATATGAAGTATTTATTGTATGTATATGATCTCTAATGAAATAACATTGATTTTTCAATGTACAAATGGAATGCTATTAAACTCCAGTGAGTGTGTGAGCAAGGTAATGTGACATGTCTTGAGTAACATCATTATTTATCTATTTATATTATTTAAATTTTTTGTTTTTCTAAAAACCATAAAAAGATTACCTTTATTCACTATTGACATTTATTTCATTTGAACAATTACCTTTTATAAAAAATAAACCAAAAACACAAATTAAATTTTCTACTTAGTTGATGTAAGTAGGGTTTCAACATCATTATAAGGCATTAGTTTCGATAATACCTTCTACCTCTCTACTTCAGTTTTATCTTTAAATTGCCCTATTTTTTCAGATAAACTTGATTCATCTAGTTGAGCTCTCGCTTGATTTGAAGCTTTATACATATATGATATCAATCTATTTTTCATCTAATGTAGTAGTCAGATCTATGCCGTTTTAGTCATTCTTAAGAGGTCTGATTAGCAAAGTGTTTACTCACAAAGAAGATATTTACTTCGAGAAGTCCAATTTACTGTTTAAGAGCCTGAAATTTTTTCTTGACCACTCCCAATTGTTGCAAAATGGTGAAAATTCTTTCCTCTTTTATGCTTCATAATGGATTTATAATTTTCCGATAAGAAAGTAACTAAAAAAATTCACAGATCATTGAAATGTGTTCAATTTTATATCTGCCATGATGATGTTAAAAACCTCAACGCCAAAAGATTAGGAAGAAAAGCTTCAACAAGGATTAAAATTATACAAAACTTATGAAAATTTGAAAAATCCAGCACACATCTACTGATTCAGACGAACTACTGTATGTGTAACCTTAATCGATCTTTTTATCTAGACAATTAGAATCATGAAAACACATTTGATTTAAAAATTACACTTTCGATATGAAAATTATATTATATTATTTCTGTCACGGTGTAAAGCTCGAACAAGTACACTAATCGAACGATCGATCGATCAAATGGTGGAGGATTAAATCATACAAGAGAAAAATTTGAGGACCTCCTCATAATAATACTTACTACTTTTTGTAACGCCTCGTTCAGTAAGTTGGATGAAAGAAACAAATTAACAATTATTACATAAATCCTTACAGTCGACATGTTTTCTTCTAGCTACGAGTATTTATGTAATTTTTATATTTTATTTATTTTATTTTACTATATTTTTGTAAAATTATTTAAAATTTCTATAAATCATGATAATTAATAATTTTGAATATTTAGGTGCCTTAAATTTTTGGCCTAAACATATTTTATACTAATGAATTGAAATTATTTATTTCCTCATTTGCTTTTACAAAGTACTTATTACAAATCCAACGATTACATAGCCAACATAGGCAAACAAGTTTAGTAATGCACGTAAATTATTCGACGAAATGCTTTGACTTAAGGTGTTACGTTGGTTAAAGTTATCGAGGTTGCAAAGACAATTTAGTTCTTCGAGGAAACTTTATATGAAGAAGGATCTCAATCTAAACTCGTTCAATTGACAATTGATTTAACTATGAATGCAAATTGGAGTTGTACTTGACTATGAACACACTTGTAATTGAGCATTGCAAAATAGAAAATGTTAATCCACCATCTAACAATATATTCCTTAGATGGAGCAGTACAAAGTCTATGAGGGATGTCGAGATGCATTAAATATAGCGTTGCATTTAGGTAAAGTATTCTCGTATATTTTGATCAGTAGGCCATAGATTTGAGTCATACTATAACTATTGATATTTGTGTCCTGATAAATTACTTATATCACTTTTTTTTTAAAAAAAAAGATTTTTTCATTAACTTTGTATAGACGCAAAAATACTTTATGCATTAAAATGTTGTCGTGTGTAATTAGCTAGTACTTTTTGATGGTTTAACATTAAATCAATAAAGGGTTTTTGTTGGCAATAGTAAGTATAAATGGGAAATAGAAGAAATACGAAGTGTTTCATGTTTTAGCAATAAGATATTTCTCCCTCATTGGTGGTGTAAAAAGAGATCCTGTGTTTTGATAAGGAAACACTTCTACTTGTTGTTAAAAGAGTTGGAAAAGAGGTTCTGCTTCATGCCGTCTCCATTTTCGCTTGACTTAGGTTCAAGTACGACTTTGATTTTGAAAAATGGTTGTTTGAGAAATTATTTTTTAGATAAAGTTTTTTTAATTATTAATTATTTAATCATTAAGTTAACCAATCCAATTTTGGAACTGTATTAGCGACATAATTTAAATTTGTATTCGTGATTTGGTTTTAGAACCGTATCGGTGTAGTTCTTTTCCAAATTTATTTAAAATTTTCACCGTTTATTAGAAGAATGTTTTGAATGGTTGCAAACCTTCAGAGTTAGTACTGTTTGATCGAAAAAATATTTTTTATAAGTTTTCGACTTTTTTAGAGTCGCCACTTAATTTTTAAAGAAAAAATCAAGAAAACTTTAGCTTTCAAAAGATTTAAACAGATAAAATTATTTGAAAACATTTTAGGGTTCGGGGATTCCTATTTATATTTTAGGAAGGTGTTAGGCACCTAAAATATCTGCTTACTTGCGGTTATCCGACAACTAAATATTTGGCTAAACTTTATGTCTAATTTGACTTTTTGAGTTTTTGAAAATTTATTAGAAATGGATTCTTAGCATTTTGTCTAAATGAAATATCTGATTGAAAAAATTATTATTTTTGAACTATTTTAACTTGATTCAATTTTAAATCATTAAAACTTTACGGTGTTCTACGGGGATTTAGAGTTTTCGACATTTAAAACTACCTACAAATAAAACAAGTATATAAATGAGAAACAAGAGAGAGGGAAAGAGAATTGGGTCTAAATTCGGGTTTCCTGTCCGCCTTGACCGGAATTTTGGACCCACCTGTTTTGGTTTTAACCCATTTGACTTTTGTACGTATCCTACACTAGCAAATAATTCAATAATAAATACAGAAAAGAAATACAACGAGGGCTTAGGCCCAAAAATAACAAAATACAAAACTTTGAAATAAAATTTGGATTTTTTTTCCAGCCCAATTCTTTGATTTCCTCCTTTTCTCCTTTGATTCTTTAATCCTTGAATCCTGTACGCCGGTTCTTAAACTAGCTGAACAACTCGAAGGTAGGGATTTGAGCCTTTACGACTCTCTCATAATGCGAGGGAGGAGAGTTTATGACAAACTCAGACATATTTCGCATACAACCAAATAAAAAAAAACATAAATTAGTATTCGAATAAAATGCATCGAAACCGTATCTTTGAATAATAAATAAAAAATATTTAGGCTGCAAGGGGTGATGTCACAGAAGCATGATGAGCTTCAAACAATCAAAACAAATAAGTAGAATTTAAGGAAGCCGAATGATAGGCAATGACTATAATCAGAAATCACGCTATAAATATTAGAGGCATTGGTGCAATTTAATAATAGAAATTTTCATGCTTAAACTGCCAAATTTATCCTATTTGAGAAAACGAATGATTTCAAAATAATCATCAAATAAAAATCTGGCTCGCCGACCACAGTTTATTTCTATTGTTTCATAATTCATGTGAAGGTATGAAGCGAGTCGAGTAATCTTATTCGTACAAATATGTAAAACCGTACAATATGAAAAGATTTAGACCCTTTGGGACAAATAAAGCAAAGAACCAAAATCAAGCCATAGAAACACTACCCAAAATTTTAGATGAAGAAAGTTGAGATTTCGTTGGACATTCTGTGAACGAACCTAAAACAGGAAAAATAGAGAACAAAATAAAACGAAAACAGTGAACCAAACAGATTAAACACGTCACCTATATCATCCTTTGTAACAATGCCAAACGTAAGAAACTTGGGACAAAGCAGGTTATTAACAGAGAATTATCATGTAGAGAAGAATAAACATTTGCCTTACGTCAATAAATTATATTTTGAACAGCAGCTAACAGTGAGACAAACAATCCAAAACACTAATATACAAGCAGCTTGCAGTTAAGAAACTAATGATAATTCGCTAAGAACAAAGTATGTTTGAAACGACTTGAGCATTACCGTTTAGAGTGCAGCGAAATGAAGACAACAACGAGCAGAGAGAGTTGTGAGCTTCTTGAAAACACTACACCTAAACTTTGGAGAGAGAAAAACTCCAGCACACCACAAAATATAAAAAAAAGTCACCCCAAATATCTTCTGTAATGTATATCTTTTTAAAAAAAAACTATTGACCTCTCAAAGAAAGCTTATCTTTTTATGTGTCTATGCTTCTTTTTTTTCTTTTTTTTTTTCAAAAAAAAACAGTCGCCCCCCCAATGAACACAGAAGCAAATATATATAGAGGGGGAAATTAGGGTTCCGAATTAGAGGAAGGCGGGGGAAAAGGGTAGAATCGACAAAATTGATTCAAAGGCCCCCCTTTTGAATTCAAAATAGCAAAACCTTTCACCAAATTAGTTGAACAACTTTTCCCTGCTAATCTGAAACCCTTCCAAAAGTGGAAGGGGAATGGATGGACGGATTGATTCGATCGTCCTTGAATGAGCAATGTGGCTCAATCCGGAGTTTCGAGGACGATTCACGTGCTTCTGGGACTGAAACACCGTACGCCAAAGAGATGGACGTGAGGAAGACGACAAAAAGGATCGAGTATCGGGTCGCTCGCTCACTGTTCACGTGCTTGGTACGCGTATCTCTGGGTTTTCTGCTTTTGGAGGGAAAAAGCGAGAGCATTGTTTGAGGGAGATAGGTCTTGCTGTGAAGAATGGTGCGGGTCGGGTCAAGGTGATAATGGGCTGATAATTGGGGCTGCTGAAAGATTGGGCCATGGGGTTGGGTTTCTTTTAGAATTGGAAAAGAGCAAGATTGGGCCTGTGAATGCAGATGTAAGGCCCAACATTTGGTCTCTAAATGGATTTAAGGATTGACAGAATGTTGTGACAAAACATAGATCAACTTCGGTTAAACTTAAGGAAAATAAATTAGCATAAATTAATTAATGAGTCCTTTAATCTTAACAAAATAAAATAAATTAAGAAACTCATTAATTAATTGGTGAAAGGGAGGGTCAAAATTGGGTGTCAACAACTGTCCCTCATTTTACTTGGATTGATGCAAGAAATCTGAGGAAAATGAAATTGACCGAGTCAATTCTGACCGACCTCATCTTCATCTTTTAGGAAAGGGATTTTGGTACGGACTCAAGGAGTTATGGACAAACCCTGGAAAATGGGTTTCCTACATATCTCAGGTTATATGAGAACTCAGGCCACTTGTAGTTCGATACACTTGATTTAACGCACGATTTTGAAGGAATTCAAAAGTCATCACCAAATTACGAAGGGACCAAGATGCTGGACAATAAGATTCAAGAGTGAATGTTGGAATACAGCCGAGTTTTGAACATTGAACTCGCCTACATATCCTTAAACTCAAGAAATCAGGCTGATTGTAGTTCGACTCGATTGGTTGAAAAAAAATCTATTATGCTAGATAACCTTTGGTTCTGAACAAGTGACAAATTAAGTCGAGTATGAAAAGGAGGCTTGTATCCTCTTAGTCATGAATGTGGTGCACTTCACACCCATAATTAAGAATTCACACGGACATAATTTCCAAAACTCTTCGTACATTGTCACTCAGATTGGAAACTTGCTTTCGGCAGGTATCAAAATTCCGAATGCAAAATTGAAACTGACAAAAGCCAAAGAAAACCCACATGCCTTCTAATAGGGGTGTGGTTTGATTATGGTGGAAGTCGCTCCTCTGCTCGCGTCCTAAGAGTTTGACACTCCTCTTTGGAGTGTGTCCCAGTTCGCTGCTAAGAAAAAGTTCCACGTTGTGCTGCATTCTTTTTGATGTCGTCCGCACATGTGGTTTATTTTTGGAGAATTCATCCTTCCGGATGCTCTCGACAAAGGCTGAGATAAAACTCGTCAGCATAAAAATGCAATTGAAATGAGAGGTAGTGTCTTTTACCGTGTCGACACTTAGTTGCTCTCCCTCAATATTTGTCGTCAACTCCATTGGGTTTGACGTAAAGCAAATAAAGCTTACGTCTTATGTTTGCAATATAATCTTCAATGTATTCTTCATTTGATGTCGAAATAAATAAAAGTTGATGCAATGTTGATATTTCTCTTCATTGTTTTCGATGATTCTCTTGGCATTCACTCTTGCCAAATAAAGATGCAGTTGATGTTGAGGGGTAAATATTTACCTTGAGATGCATGATTCCTTCTCTGGCCGTGCATGATTTCTTGCGGGGCATGAATATCTTCCCGCGATGCGTGATTTCTTGCGGGGTATGAAGCCTTTCCGCGATGCATAAATTCTGCGAGGTATGAATATCTTCTCGCGATGCATAATTTTCTGCGAGGCATGAACATCTTCTCGCGATGCATAACTTTCTGCGAGGCATGAATATCTTCTCGCGATGCATAATTTCTGCGAGGCATATAATCTTCTCGCGATGCATAATTTCTGCGAGGCATGAAATCTTCTCGCGATGCATAACTTTCTGCGAGGCATGAAATCATCTCGTGATGCATGAATATTGACTCGCGATGCATGATCTTCCGCAATGCATGGATATTGACTCGCGATGCATGATCTTCCGTGATGCATGGATATTGACTAGCGATGCATGAATATTGACTCGCGATGCATGATCTTCCGCGATGCATGAATATTGACTCGCGATGCATGATCTTCCGCGATGCATGAATATTGACTCGCGATGCATGGATATTAACTCTTGATGTCATCCTTGGTACCAAATGAAGATAGTGCTTAAATCGAGCAACATAGTAATCTTCTGGGTGCCTTCTGGATAATCATATCGTTTCAATTGAAAATAACAATAAAATGATTTTCCAGATAGTGTATTGTCTTGATCGACAGTGAAATAAATGACCCCCTCCGGGTAGTGTATTGTCTTGATTTTCCAGATTGATTCAACCTCGAATCTAGCTGGACGTTCTTTATAGGCTTCATGTTGTTGGAAATTGACTGAAATAAACCATTCATACTCCCAAGTCTCCGGTATAAGCAGTATAAAATAATTCTGTGTCTATAGAAACTCAGTTAAATTTTGGGAGAGCTCCTCCTCCCCTCGACTTCTCTATATTCATCGATCGGAGTAATTTGCGGATATCGAAGCAAAGCTATAAACCTGCGTCCATAGAAAAATTGTTAGTTTTAAAATAAACTGATCTGTGTCGATTTCTTCAGTCGCCTGCCCCTTGTCGTGCTA
The DNA here is from genome assembly GCA_016801875.1 of Solanum sitiens. Taxonomy (NCBI): domain Eukaryota; kingdom Viridiplantae; phylum Streptophyta; class Magnoliopsida; order Solanales; family Solanaceae; genus Solanum; species Solanum sitiens. Next base: position 57,219 of record JABWTJ010000589.1, read on the forward strand.
TCTCCGGTTTATCTTCCTGATCTCCCAACTCTTGATAGATAAGATAAAATATTTTATGCCAAAACAAATAAGACATAAAAGGAAAATCTTTAGGAAAATAAATTTTCGAGAAGTAATATTTTGAAAAGGGTCACTGCCAAGTGTCATGTCACGTCAGGCTTAGCGAACTTCTTCGAGCCTGATGCTTGGTATATCTGATTATTCGATGGGGAGTATTCAAAAACATTCTAGACTGTCGGTTAACACATGTTGAAATTTTGAGGCCATCCTCAAAAATTCTGTCCCAGTTAACTGTATCGGCTTTATCTTTCAATTGTCGTTGAGTAAATCGCGGAATTTTTGAGATCCTCTCAAAATTCTATCCCGGTTGCAAATCTTGCAATATTTTAGGTCTTGACTTATTGAGAAAAAATCTTCTTCTTGAGAATTTTTGAGTCCCTCTCAAAAATTTTGTCCTAGTTTCTATTGTAAATAGGAATAGAAATCTTACGGGAAATATGACCGAACCCTTGTGGCGCCTACGTATCCCGTTAAGGCAGGAATCAGGTAAAACGTAGTTCCTCTCAAGGATTAACAATATAAGAAATTTACAAAGAAATCGACTAAGGCCGACATGGGCCGCATACATATCTCATTCTTGAGAATTCAGGTCGAACGTAGTTCAAATACAAAGAGATATTTAAAGGGGGTAAGAGGAGTGACCGAGGCCGACATAGGCCGCCTACGTATCTCATTCTTGAGAATTCAGGTCAGACGTAGTTCATTACAAGAGGGATAACATTTTAAGCAAAGCAAAGTACAATCAAATAGAGCGATTACAAGTAAATAACAGAAATGCAAACCGAAGCTTCACACGTAGTATCTCTTGACAGCATCTGAGTTGATTGGTTTCGGCCATGCGGTGCCATCAATTTCTGACAGGACCAAAGCACCTCTAGATAATACTTTGCGAACCATGTAGGGTCCTTGCCAATTTGGTGCGAATTTTCCTTTGTACTCGTCTTGATGAGGAAAAATGCGTTTAAGTACCAACTGAACGATTTCAAAAATTCTGGCTCTGACTCTTTTGTGGAAAGCGCGAATCATTCTCTGTCGATATAGTTGACCATGACAAACGGCAACCATTCTCTTCTCGACAATCAAAGTTAACTGGTCGATTCTCTTGCTAACCCATTCAGCGTTACTCAACTCAGCTTCTTGGATTATTCTCAAGGATGGTATCTCAACTTCAGCAGGTATGACTGCTTCTGTTCCATACACAAGCAAATATGGAGTAGTTCCAGTCGACGTTCTGACAGTCGTTCGATAATCCAACAAAGCATATGTCAGCATCTCATGCCAACCTCGGTGATTATCAATCATTTTCCTCAGAATCTTCTTGATATTCTTATTGACAGCCTCTACAACTCCATTTATTTGGGGACGATAAGCAGTTGAATTCCGATGAGTGACCTTAAATTGTTCACAAATATCTCTCATCAAGTGACTGTTGAGATTTGCACCATTATCAGTAATGATGGATTCTGGCGCTCCAAACCTACATATAAGATTGTTGCGAACAAAATCAGCTACAACTTTCTTGGTCAACGATTTGTATGAAGCAGCTTGCACCAACTAGGTGAAATAGTCAATGGCAACCAAAATAAATCTGTGTCCATTTGAAGCGGGTGGCTCTATCGGACCAATGATATTCATGCCCCAAGCTACAAACGGCCAAGGTAAACTCATAGCATTGAGTTCGTGAGGCGGCACTCGGATCAAATCACAATGTACTTGACATTTATGATATTTCTGCACAAACTTGCAACAATCATTCTCTATAGTCATCTAGAAATAACCGGCTCGAATGAACTTTCTCGCCAAAGTGAGCCCATTCATGTGCGTGCCACAAACTCCAGCGTGTATTTGTTCAATAAGTTTTGCAGCTTCAACAGCATCAACACATCTGAGAAGACCCAAATATGGAGTCCTCCTATAAAGGATTTCTCCACTTAGAAAGAAATTGATAGCCATACGACGTATCGACTTCTTTTTGTTGGATGTTGCATCTTCAGGATAACTCCCGGACCCCAAATACTTTTTTATATCAAAATACATGGCAAACCATCTGGTTCTGTTTCAACACGTGAATAATGAACTGGATGTTCTTTCAACTCTATATCCAGATGATCAATATAATCAGTATTTGTATGTTTAAGCATTGACGCAATGGTGGCAAGAGCATCGGCCAACTCATTTTGTATCCTGGAGTATGTCTGAATTCGACCTTACGAAATCTTTTGCACAACTTCTGTACGTACTGTACGTAAGGTATAATCTTCGGGTTCTTCACAGTCCATTATTCTTGAACTTGATGAATCAAAAGATCTGAATCTCCAATAACCAACAACTCGTACACATTTATATCGATGACCATTTTCAACCCAAGAATACAAGCTTCGTATTCGGCCATGTTGTTCGTGCAATTAAATCGGAGCTTAGCTGCCATAGGATAGTGCTGACCAGATTCTGACACTAAGACCGCTCTGATGCCTTTTCCTTGATGATTCGATGCTCCATCAAAGAATAATCTCCAGCCAGGATACATTTCAGAAATATCTTCACCCACAAACGATACTTCTTCATTATGAAAATAAGTCTTGAGTGATTCATACTCTTCATCAACATGATTTTCTGCAAGATGATCTGCCAAGGCCTGTGCCTCTATCGCCTTCTGAGTCACATACACAATGTCAAATTCACTCAACAACATTTGCCATTTAGCTAACTTTCCGGTTGGCATCATCTTCTGGAAAATATACTTTAATGAATCCATCTTGGAAATAAGGTATGTAGTATACGAGGACAAGTAATGTCTCAACTTCTGGGAAAGCCAAGTCAAAGCACAATATGTTCTCTCCAACAGAGTATAACGAGACTCGTATGGAGTGTACTTCTTACTTATGTAGTAGATAGCCCTTTCCTTTTTTCCTGTCTCGTCGTGTTGACCGAGCACGCATCCGAATGCACTATCTGAGACGGACAAATATAGCAACAATGGACTCCCCTCTCGCGGAGGAACCAATACCGGTGGATATGACAAATAGTTCTTGATAGCGTCGAAAGCAGTTTGACACTCTTCAGTCCACTTTGTCGGAGCGTCCTTCTTTAACAGTTTGAAGATAGGCTCACACACCACTGTTGATTGAGCTATGAATCGACTAATGTAGTTCAACCTCCCTAAGAAACTCATTACCTTTTTTCTCGTTTGCGGCAGAGGTAACTCTTGAATTGCTTTAATCTTGGAATGATCAAGCTCAATACCCCTTCTGCTGACTATAAATCTCAACAACTTTCCGGCTGAAACTCCGAAAGCGCGTTTGGCGGGATTTAACTTCAAGTTGTAACGACGCAAATGATCAAAGAACTTCTTCAAATGCGTCAATTGGTCCAAACTCTCGCAGGACTTGATTATGACGTTATCAACATACACCTCGATCTCCTTATGAATCATATCATGAAATATGGTCGTCATAGCTCTCATATAAGTAGCACCAACATTCTTGAGGCCAAATGGCATCACTCTGTAATGATATACACCCCAAGGTGTAATGAATCCACGAACTACTGCATCTCATGCTTAGCGCAGTTATCAATCAGAATATAAATGTTTGGCAACGGAAAATTATCCTTAGGGCTGGCTTTGTTGAGATCTCTGTAGTCGACACAAATCCTGATTTTCCCATCTTTTTTGGCGACCGGAACAACATTGACCAACCAATCACTTTCACTAATCGAGACTCTATCTGCTTGGTAATCTCTTCTTTGATCTTTAAACTTAACTCAGGCTTGAATTTCCGAGTTTTTTGCTTCACCGGATTGAACCCTGGATTAATCGGCAATTTGTGAGACACAACGTTGGTACTTAGCCCTAGCATGTCACTTACTTCCCAGACGAACACATCAATGTATTCAGTGAGCAAACGTATTAGATCCTTCCTCTGAGTTTCATTCAAGTGAACGCTGATTTTGGCCTCTTATACACACTCCGGGTCTCCCAGATTTATAGTTTTGATTTCCTCTAGATTCGGTTTGTGCTGATTTTTAAACTGCAGAAATTCTTCAGCAATGCATTTCGGTACCTCATTTTTCTCTTCGTATTCATCAACCTCGTCATCACCTGCCTCACTTTGTTCGTTCAGCTCGTGACATGACATGACATTGACAGGTTTAAAATTTATATTACTGAAACCATAAATAGACAAAGTTAGAAAAGTAAAATATAGCAAATAAATAAATAAATAAATTTTTGATAAAAGAGGCTTTCATTCAAATTGGAAATAATGCAAACTTTGGCCATGGCAAAGGTCCATGTGGCCTTTTTCGAACATCACGGGGGAATTTTAAAATTCACATAATTAAGAAAATGCAAAATGGTGAGTCTTGGGCCTCTTCCGGACCACCACCGAATTAAATATGCATAAAATGATGCCCTTCTACCAAGGAGTTCGGGGAATCAAAATTGGCGTGGAGGTCCAATTCTGCAGCATCTCCCCAGGCTCAGCATCCCGGATACCATCTAACTCGACCACTTCCTCGATAACAACATCGATCTCCTCGAAAAGGCCTTAGATTCCTTCCCCAATGTCGTCAGGCTCGGCGTACTCTCGGACCGGGAATGATTGATACAGATGAGGGATTGGCTTAGCCAATGCTTGCTCATTCTTCTTCTTCGCCTTCATATCATCATCTGTGGGGACGTACGCCAAACCATATCTAGCTCCTTTGACGGAGACCGGAATAGGCTCAATAATTCCTTGGGAATTCCTTTCCAATCCGAAACCTGGTTCAAAACCATTCTGCAGCATCACAGTGGCTATCATCTTGTACACGGCGGGCATAGGAGGATATGGGGCCAAGTCCTCACCGGTGGCATTTACCAGCTTCACTATGTAGAAATATATTTCTCGAGACACTTCATCAATAATTGGCGTCTGTCTACCGGAATGATTCCCTTCACCATGAATAACCAGCTCTTCATTCTTTCAAACGAGTTTCATCATCTGATGCAAAGTAGAAGGCACAGCTCCAGCCATATGAATGAGAGGCCTTCCCAGAAGAAGGTTATAGCTGGTGTCAATGTCCAAGACTTGAAACTGTGCGTTGAATTCTGTCGGACCCATTTGGATGACCAGATTACCGCTTCCAAGGTTTCTCTTTGGACCCCATCAAAAGCCCTCACGTTGACTTAGTTTTGTTCTAACTTCCCCAAGTCAAAACGTAACTTCTTCAATGTCGACAGCGGACAAATATTTAGACCGGATCCATCATCCACCAAGACGCGATTTATGACCTTTTCGCGATAGATGACAGTGATGTGCAACGCCTTGTTGTGGGACCTCCCTTCAAAAGGCAACTCGTCATCGCAAAAGCTGATTCGATGCCCTCGAATAACCTGGTGGATCATAGCAGCCACATTATCGCTACTCGTGCCCACAGGCACATATGTATCATCAAGAGCCTTCATCTAAGCCTGTCTATGCAATTGAGAGCTCATCAACAGGGCCCACACAGAACTCTGGGCTGGAGTCTTTTCCAAATGCTTAACAATAGAATAATCCTTTGGCTGCATCTTTCTCCAGAATTCCTCCGCTTTTCCTTCGCTTATTGGCCTTTTTCCCTGATCCTTCTTATGTCCTCCAAGAGCTAACTCTTCAGGAGTATAACACCTCCCTGAATGGGTCATACCCTGAGCGGCAGCAGTTTCAATCACGAATTTTGGCCTGACAAGAGTTTCTGATGGCACCAAGGCAACAACCTTTGCAGATGTCAGGTTAACGAACTCTTTATTCTCTTTGATGCTCAACGAAGCCAGAGATCTTTCTAACTCGTCCTGAACGATTGGAGTTATCATTTTGTCACGCACCAATCATCATCCGTCTCTATCATATTAACATTGCCGCCACCATGATTCGGCAAAGGGTTGGTGTTGACATTAGGCGCAGCTGGTTGTAGAGAGACCACATCTTGGTCGATCAGATCCTGGATTTTGTGCTTGAGGTTGATACAGTCCTCGGTATCATGCCCAACACTGTTGGAATGATAAGCACACCTTTGATCAGGTCAATAGAACTTAGAACTGGTATCCACCGGTTTGGGCCCTACTGGTGGATATATCCGGCCACAGCCAGTCGCTCAAACAGCTTCGTTCGACTTTCGACGAGCGCAATGAAGTTCCTCAGAGGCTTTTTCTCAAACCTAGGTTGCGGTGGATCGTAACTGCCTTGTGGATGAGGCATCTGTTGATAATTCCTGTTGTTGGGACGGGGAGCTTAATTTTTGGGATATGAATTTGTTTGGTAGTTTGGCAATGGAGCTTGCTAATTCGGAGGGGAATTTTGGTATAATGGAGCTTGGACTTGATAAACATGAGGGGGTGCTCTGTAGCTCGACTGCACATTAGCACAGTTGGGAGCAACACCTTGATAATGAGGAGATGGAATTTGATAAAGTGGAGGATGATTTTGGTAAGTGAGAAATGGATTTTGGTAATTTTGGGGTGGACTTTGGTAGATTGGAGGAGGATTTTGGTATACTAGAGGAGGATTATTTTTCTGACTAGATTGATAAGAGTTTTGAGAAAATCGGGAACGACCTTGGGACGATGACGATCTTCTAGGGTTTTTCTTGCCCTCATACAAAACAGAGGCTACGTCTTCTTTTTTCTTTTTCAACAACCCTGAAGATCCAGGCGATGCGGCTACACGGACTATCTTTCCTGTTTTCAAACCGTCTTCAATAGTTTCGCCGATCTTGACTATCTCAGCAAACTTCGCTCCTATGAGCAACATGATTTTGTCATAATACTCAGGCTCTTGCACCCGCACGAACACTTCGACACCCTTGCAGCTTCTTTTCTCCACCTATAGACAAACTCTCTGTAGCTCTCGATAGACTTCTGCTTCATCTTCTCCAAAGAGTAACGATCAGGAACGATTTCTACATTGTAAGAAAATGACTCGATGAAATCCTTTGCCAGAGCATTCCAGCTGGGCCATTGCCTAATTTCATGCGAGGTGAACCATTCAAGAGCTTCTTCGCACAGGCTTCGATTGAAGAGCCGCATCATTAGAGCTTCATTCCTACCAACTCTAACCAGTTGGTCGCAGTAGGCTCTCAGATGAGCCATAGGGTTCCCCACTCCTCCGAAAGTATCAAATTTTGAAATCTTGAACCCCTTTGAAAGGTCTAGATTTGGGTGAATACACAGATCTTCATAACTAAGACCGGCGATGTCAAGGACTCATTGGAGCTCTTTCATGGCCTTCTTGATCTTCTATTTTATGTCTACCTTTGCTTCTTTCTTCGCCCTCCATTCTCTTTCCTGTTCCTCGTAATGGTCCAACTCAGAACCGTGCACATCGTGCTCAGCAGGGACTGGAATCTGGAAAGTGGTCCTTTTGGGTAAGGGTGGAGCTACAGAAGGACTCTGGGCGTTTTCGGCAGCTTGGTAATTTTTTGGGTAAGTCTGAGGATTGGTATTCTGATTCAAGTGGTGGTGGTATGTTTGGGGATTAAAAGTGTTCTGATTTGGATTTTGACTTTTGTTTTGAGGTGGTGGAGCGGATTGAGGTTGGGTATTTTGAGGATGAGAGGGCATTTGGGGGTGGTTGTTTTGAGGAGGATGTGGAGTTTGGTAGGATGCGGAAGCATATTGGGGATTTTAGGTAGTCAGGTCTATAACGGACGGATTCTGAGCAGGTGTAGATGGTTGATTCTGAGTGGATCCATATTTGAGGAAGAGAAATATATAGAAGGTCTCCCCTTAGAAACGTTAGCAGCAAAACCCGGCGGAGGCAGATCCTGTCTCCTTTGCATTTCCATTCTCATTTCTGCAATTTGCTGCATCAGTTGCAAAATCAAATTTATTCTGGTCCGCTATGGTGGATTGATCCACCACAGCGTCAGTGAGGCTTACTTCTTCGTTGTTATCTCCCATTGATGTCTTTTATTTGTCTGAGCTTTGTCTAGGGAAAGAATCTACAGGCCCTTTTGATCTGGTGAAGTAAGGATGATCTGCCAGCTTAATCAACACAAATCAGTTCAAAATACCTGAGGAGGAAAACAACTCAAAGGCAGATTTGTCAGTTTGGATTCATAATATAAAATGCGTAATATCACACATAGAGCAGATAAACACACAAGTTGCTATGTTTGAGGAATATCTTCAACCCACGAGTAAGGACGGAAACAGATTTTTTAACAAGCGGGAGTTTGCTTGTTTTTAAATTGACACTGTTTCAGAAAGGCTATATCACGTTGAGCTATGGTCTTCTGCAACTATTCTTCGATGTCCGTCGATCTGGTATTTTCATTTCCTTATTATATGAAAGGGGGAAATGAAATTTTTTAAAGATAGGGGTCGGGCCTTGAAAAGCTGCCTATGTATCTCACAAGGAGAATTCAGGGCCAACGTAGTTCGAGTACAAAAGGAAATATTTTCATTCATTCATTTATTGCGATTACAAGGAAATTGAAAGGCAACAACAAAGATAAAATGATGACTATATCTTAATCATTCTTCTTTTCTACGTCATCTCAACCACGGGGGACAATCTCGACTTGAATCTTTCCCATGTCGATGAGGGATTCGACGTCGTGGCGGAAATCAAGACATTTTTCAATGTTGTGGTCTGTGGCATTGTGATAGGGACAACGCTTCCGAACCTCGTACTGAAGAGAATATTACATGTCCATGACCCTGTAGAAATGAGTGAAGACTCCATTCTGAACTAGTCCTGAGTAGATTTCCATCATTGTTTTCTTGAAAGGCGTGAACGCGCAATGAAAGAATCTGGTCCTCTCTGTGACCGTTATGTCAAGCCGTAGTTCATCACATACAAGGAGGACGTTGTCACCCCAAGTGTTTGGAATACTGTCCATGCTGAACAAATGACGGACAGCGTTCTTGAATTCTATGCATTCTTCTATCGTATGCCCCTTTTGGTTGGGATGACACTCACATGTCCTGCGGAGATCCCCTAATACCTTTTGGGATGACTTTCTTTCAACGGGTCCCAGCATACGCCTAGACCGATAGTGTTCGAAAATTAGTGTGCACGAGATGACCTCTATCCTTTTTCTGCATTCGTGTGGGTATGCTTCGAGAGAAATCTTCTTATCTCCTTTTTCCAGACGTCTTTCGAAAGAAGGTTTGCGGGCAAGTGCTTCCTCATAACTCTTTTCGTCAATTTCCTCTTCGGGGCTCCCAGGAGGAAACAATAAGTCATACAGACGCTTTCCGCACTGTTTTCGTACGTCGATCCTCTCTTCTTCGCTTGGCTCGGCTTGAATACTCTTACCTTTGTCCATAACGATGATTTTTCTTTTCTGAGACAGTAGAGTAGTTTTTAGGATTTGGAGATGGGATTTGTCTTTTGGGTGAGAAACTTAAGACTCGTAAAATTTGGTCGAACATCTTGGTTATAGTGACTTATATGTTTCTGGGAATTTCTGGGAAGGAGTGGGTTTCCAATATCCTCATTCACAACAACACAACACATAAGCAGTTAAATAGCACATATATCGTGTCCTACTCATGCATGTGACCCTTTTGTGCCAAGGGTAGGCCTAGCGAATCGGAAGGATGTATTGCATTATATGAAACATATTGTTGCACCCCCCAAAATAAACTTTACTTAAAATTATAATGTTCGTTACATATTTTCAATCAAAATGGAGTACATTTTCAGGGAGGGAAATACAATGCGAATACAGATAGAAAATAATCCCACGCAGGGGAGTTAGAAGGTTGATGGCTCTGCTCCTTCTCTGACTTTCTATACTTCTTCGCGGATGATGCACTTGCTTGTTAACACGTACGGCACAACAAACACAGCTTTAAAGGATGTCAGCACGACTTATAGAGTGTTCATCTGCTCGTCTAGGGTCGCATCCAAATGCATCAGACAAGCCCTTGCATCGGCTAGCTCTTGTGACGTCACAGCTAAAACCCTCTGACTTTCTAACTCTCTGGACTGGTACTCTTGCTCCCTTCGCTGAAATTCTTGATCTCTTCGGTCCCATACTGAAAATGGTATGCAATGATCTGAAGCCTTGTATGTACGTCTTCAACTTCTCGACCTACGTGTGGTGTTGGGTTCACTACACCACACAGATCATTCTGCAACCATGTCTTGTATTCGTCGACATACCCAGCTTCGTATTTGTTTTCAGCCATACCCCATTTCATGTTGACACGTCCGGCCCACTCTTGAAGGATGATCTTGGCGAAAAGTATTTTGCCGCTCCTGCTGTAATCGACAATAAAAGAGCTAGCATCCCCTTGGACGGGTGTGATTTGTGTTCTACCAAATTGCCGCATCACCCTAGCTGGGTTATAGGGCTGCAATCCTCTGATGCCGGGAAGGAATAAAAATGGAAGTTTGGCTCCATGTGCTGTTATCCTCTCGGACTTGAAGCTCGATAACATCCATTGTATATCTCCCTATCTCAAATCATAAAATACCCTTGCCCACGCATTCCTAGTGGTATGAATTGGGAATCTGCGGATGCTTAGGTAGAATTCATAATTATCAAGGGGACTCATCTGGCTCGATTTGTCCAACTCTTGTGGCTGGACACTATCCCTTTTGCAGAGATGTTCAGTCATCCACCATTGAAGTTGAATGTTGCAACCTTGGAAGAACGGAAACCCGTTCTTACACAAACTCTTAGATCAATAAATGTCGGCCAAAATGACCGAGGCCAAACTGCAGTATTTCTTCTCTTCTTGTTTCTTACCGACTCCTCTGAAGATGGCATCTATTACCATTATTACCCGAGTGTCAATCTCTTTACATTCATCCTGAGAGAACACCATCTTTCCTAAAAGGCATGCGCAGAACGCAATGACTTGAGTTTGCCTCCAAGTACTGTGATCATGAAATTCATTTGGAAATTGCACGAAATAGCTATCGTGCCCCCATCTTTCAAAGAATCTCATTAGTGGTATACTCTGGGCATCCAACCAGTTAGCCCTTACCAGTAACAACATGTCTCTTAATTCTTCGGTAGTCGGCCTATCTGATAGAACAATGTGATGATCGGGACATCATTTCCTCTTTCCACATGTTTCGATAAAGTCCAGACAATCTTTAATTTCTTCTAATGTTGGTGTTATTTTAACGTCTCCAAATCGAAAAAACATCCTCTTATCATCCCAGAACCGAGTGATAACCTCGATAAACGTAGGCCAAACCTTGCAGTTCATTATCGAAGGTAAGTGACCCAGGTGAATTGAGATTTCTCTTTTTTGACAATCTTTGAGGTTGCCCCACCATACGCGGAGAATATCTGGTGTCTTTGTGACCATATTGAAACTGAGGAATTGACTCGACATCTACAAACACATACAAGTAGTTAGTTGCCACACAAGATACAATAAACAGTTAAACACGTAATACATCCTTCAGATTTAACACACAAATATGATCAACCTATCGAGCCGCGGGCTCTTTGGACTTAAAAAGGTCTTTCTAATGGGCCCAACACTCCTTGGATGTTGGGCCATATTAGGTTAATGTGCTACTTTTCGGAATTGGGTTTCGCTCTATCTTAGTTTAACTAGGACTGGTTGTTTTTAGAGTGAAAAGGGTAATCCAAGCGGACTACTTAGGCTAGGACAGTTAACGATCGTTGACTAGATAGTAGCCAACTACACTCGTCAGGGTGCCCCGAGAAAAATTTTGGTTAACGAACGACTGCGAACCCGCTTAATCGTCCTTTAAGTGACAATGAAAATAATCGTCGTTTGACGAAAGATGTTATGCTATGAATGCAACAGTTCAATAAAGCGATAAATAAACAGATAAACAGTTAACTCACCTAGCCAAAACACGTTAGTTTTAAGGTTAGAATCCTCCAAAGTCCCCAGCAGAGTCGCCATTTCTGTTTGATCGAAATAATATTTTTTATAAGTTTTCGACTTTTTTAGAGTCGCCACTTAATTTTTAAAGAAAAAATCAAGAAAACTTTAGCTTTCAAAATACTTAAACAAATAAAATCATTTGAAAACATTTTAGGGTTCGGGGATTCCTATTTATATTTTAGGAAGGTGTTAGGCACCTAAAATATCTGCTTACTTGCGGTTATCCGACAACTAAATATTTGGCTAAACTTTATGTCTAATTTGACTTTTTGAGTTTTTGAAAATTTATTAGAAATGGATTCTTAGCATTTTGTCTAAATGAAATATCTGATTGAAAAAATTATTATTTTTGAACTATTTTAACTTGATTCAATTTTAAATCATTAAAACTTTACGGTGTTCTACGGGGATTTAGAGTTTTCGACATTTAAAACTACCTACAAATAAAACAAGTATATAAATGAGAAACAAGAGAGAGGGAAAGAGAATTGGGTCTAAATTCGGGTTTCCTGTCCGCCTTGACCGGAATTTTGGACCCACCTGTTTTGGTTTTAACCCATTTGACTTTTGTACGTATCCTACACTAGCAAATAATTCAATAATAAATACAGAAAAGAAATACAACGAGGGCTTAGGCCCAAAAATAACAAAATACAAAACTTTGAAATAAAATTTGGATTTTTTTTCCAGCCCAATTCTTTGATTTCCTCCTTTTCTCCTTTGATTCTTTAATCCTTGAATCCTGTACGCCGGTTCTTAAACTAGCTGAACAACTCGAAGGTAGGGATTTGAGCCTTTACGACTCTCTCATAATGCGAGGGAGGAGAGTTTATGACAAACTCAGACATATTTCGCATACAACCAAATAAAAAAAAACATAAATTAGTATTCGAATAAAATGCATCGAAACCGTATCTTTGAATAATAAATAAAAAATATTTAGGCTGCAAGGGGTGATGTCACAGAAGCATGATGAGCTTCAAACAATCAAAACAAATAAGTAGAATTTAAGGAAGCCGAATGATAGGCAATGACTATAATCAGAAATCACGCTATAAATATTAGAGGCATTGGTGCAATTTAATAATAGAAATTTTCATGCTTAAACTGCCAAATTTATCCTATTTGAGAAAACGAATGATTTCAAAATAATCATCAAATAAAAATCTGGCTCGCCGACCACAGTTTATTTCTATTGTTTCATAATTCATGTGAAGGTATGAAGCGAGTCGAGTAATCTTATTCGTACAAATATGTAAAACCGTACAATATGAAAAGATTTAGACCCTTTGGGACAAATAAAGCAAAGAACCAAAATCAAGCCATAGAAACACTACCCAAAATTTTAGATGAAGAAAGTTGAGATTTCGTTGGACATTCTGTGAACGAACCTAAAACAGGAAAAATAGAGAACAAAATAAAACGAAAACAGTGAACCAAACAGATTAAACACGTCACCTATATCATCCTTTGAAACAATGCCAAACGTAAGAAACTTGGGACAAAGCAGGTTATTAACAGAGAATTATCATGTAGAGAAGAATAGACATTTGCCTTACGTCAATAAATTATATTTTGAACAGCAGCTAACAGTGAGCCAAACAATCCAAAACATTAATATACAAGCAACTTGCAGTTAAGAAACTAATGACAATTCGCATAGAACAAAGTATGTTTGAAACGACTTGAGCATTACCTTTTAGAGTGCAGCGAAATGAAGACAACAACGAGCAGAGAGAGCTGTGAGCTTCTTGACAACACTACACCTAAATTTTGGAGAAAAAAATCTCCAGCACACCACGAAATATAAAAAAAAAGTCACCCCAAATATCTTCTGCAATGTATATCTTTTTTTAAAAACAAAATTGACCTCTCAAAGAAAACTTATCTTTTTGTGTGTCTATGCTTCTTTTTTTTTCAAGAAAAACAGCCGCCCCCCAATGAACACAGAAGCGAATATATAGAGAGGGGGAAATTAGGGTTCTGAATTAGAGGAAGGCGGGGGAAAAGGGTAGAATCGACAGAATTGACTCAAAGTCCCTCCTTTTGAATTTAAAACAGCAAAACCTTTCACCAAATTAGTTGAACAACTTTTCCCTGCTAATCTGAAACCCTTCCAAAAGTGGAAGGGGAATGAATGGACGGATTGATTCGATCGTCCTTGAATGAGCGATGTGGCTCAATCCGAAGCTGCGAGGACTATTCACGTACTTCTGGAACTGAAACACCGTACGCCAAAGAGACGGACGTGAGGAGGACGACAAAGAGGACAGAGTATCGGGTTGCTCGCTCACTGTTCACGCACTTGGTACGCGTATATCTGGCTTTTCTGCTTTTGGGGGAAAAGAGCGAGAGGATTGTTTGAGGGAGATAGGTCTTGCTGTGAAGAATGGTCCGGGTCGGGTCAAGGTGATAATGGGCTGATAATTGGGGCTGCTGAAAGATTGGGCCATGGGGTTGGGTTTCTTTTAGAATTGGAAAAGAGCAAGATTGGGCCTGTGAATGCAGATGTAAGGCCCAACACTTGGTCTCTAAATGGATTTAAGGATTGGCAGAATGTTGTGACAAAATATAGACCAACTTCGATTAAACTTAAGGAAAATAAATTAGCATAAATTAATTAATGAGTCCTTTAATCTTAACGAAATAAAATAAATTAAGAAACTCATTAATTAATTGGTGAAAGGGAGGGTCAAAATTGAGTGTCAACAAGTACTTCATGACTATAATACTTGTGGTTCTTCAACTTTTCACTACGAATTTTCTGCACAACTAAATCAGTATTCAAGTTTACTTTGTTCTCGTTAAGTAGCTTGATGACACCATTATTTTGTACCGATACACTCGTGAGTAAAAATTTTCTATCCTATGAGGAGATATTCCTTTAACCTCGAATATTTAAGAAAAATAATATCATTAAGGGCACACTGTGCATTCAGTAAACTCGATTTTCTTCTTGTCAATATTTTTTTTTTTTGTTACAGATTTTTGTTTTCTTTGCTAGTTTTAATTTCTAATTTGAAAATATTTTTAATGTTTATAAGCAAAGATACAGTTCTAGTATTTTACTAATACAAACTGAATAATTTAAACATCAATTTCGATTCTCTTTGAAATTAAATTAAACACTTAAATTTCATGATTCTCTAAATTCCTATTTGTCATAGGAAATATACCCTTAAATTAAATAACGATAGTGGAAGGTGCTCCTTGTCGTAATTTTTGCTAAGCAAGAGACTCAATTAATTTTACACATTTTGTTAGATCCAATTAAGCGAAAAGTGGTTGTTATTAATTTTCAAATCTTAAATTTAAAATCTTTAATTAAAGGTGGAGTAATTCAATCCAACCTACTATACATAATCAAAGAACTTGTTATGTAACTATAAATAACATGTGTCATCAATTTTAGGACATAACAAATTAATTTATGTTTTCAAAACATAAATTAATATATGTTTGATGCGTAAAAAAGAATGTACATATATGAATATGTGGACAACTATTGTGTGTATGTTCAATTTGATATAATGTATATGTTTTCAAAATGTATATATGTACAAAATCAATTATGTGCGAAATATATGTTGTATGCATATGATCTCTATTGAAATAACATTGATTTTTTAATGGACAAATGAAATGAAAATATTTATAAGTGTGCTTAAATTTGTAAAATATAACGAGATTTATATCTATTTTTAAAAATGAAACACCCTTAAGTGTAGCAAAATATACTGTATTGGTATAGAATATATAGATTTTAATCGTAATTAAAATAACATGTATAATATAATTTTTTGTGACTGTATGTATACATGTGTTACAAATGATAATGTGTGTGCGCGCGGGCGCGCGGGCATGTGTGTTTTCTCAAAACATAAGTTAATATATATGATCAGTTATATGTGTGTGTCGTTTTTCAAAGCATATAATGGATGTATGCATATGAATACGTGGACATTTATAGTGTGTTTGATTCAATGTATATGTTTTCGAAGTGTATATATGTATAAAGTCAATTGTATATGAAGTATATGTCGTATGTATATGATCTCTAATGAACAACATTGATTTTCAATGGACAAATGAAATGCTATTGAACATCGGTGAGTGTGTGAGCAAGGTGATGTGGCATGTCTTGTAGAGTGACATCATTGTTTATCTATTTATATTATTTTGATTTTTTCTCTCTAAAAATCGCAAAAAGACTAATGTGTCTTTATTCACTGTTGACATTTATTTCATTTGAACAATTACCTTTTATAAAAAATAAATCCAAACACAAATTTTCTACTTAGTTGATGTAAGTAGGGTTTCAATATCATTATAAGGCGTACTTTCGATAATACCTTCTACCTCTCTACTTTAGTTTCATATTTAAATTGCCCTCTTTTTTCAGATAAATTTTAATTCATCTAGTTGAGCTCTCGCTTGATTTGAAGCGTTATAGAAACATGATATCAATCTATTTTTCATCCAAATGTGGTAGCAGATCTATGTCGTTTTAGTCATTCTTAAGAGGTTTGATTAGCAAGGTTTTTACTCACAAAAAAGGAGATTTACTTTGAGAAGTCCGCTTTACTCTTCAAGAGCCTGAAATTCTTTCTTGACCACTCCCGATTGTTGCAAAATGGTGAGAATTCTTTCCTCTTTTATATATGCTTCATAACTGATTTATACTTTTTCCGATAAGAAAGTAACTGAAAAAAATTCACCGATCATTGAAATATGTTCAATTTTATATCTGTTGTGATGATGTTAAAAACCTCAATGCCAGAAGATTAGGAAGAAAAGCTTCAGCAGGTATTAAAATTATGCAAAATCCCTGAAAATTCAAAAAATTCAAGTACACATTTACTGATTGAGACGAACTACTGTATGCGTAACCTAATTTTTTTACTTTGTGTAATTGATCTTTTTATCTGGACAATTAGAATCATGAAAACACATTTGATTTACAAATTACACTTTTGATATGAAAATTACATTCTATTATTTCTACCACGACGTAAAGCTCGATTTAAGTGGTACGTGAGTTGGGTTTAGAACGTCGTAAGACAATTTGATTCCTATCTATCGTTAGTGTTAAAGGGACATTTGCTCCCCCGACGTCTCTCAATAAGAATGGATAAGAGGCTCGTGGGATTGATTTGAAAGTGGCAAAGAGGGTAGCTTGCTTCTAGGCAGAAGCCTTGCGTCTCACACTTTGATGAGTGGAACCTCTTGTCCCCTCTAATCAGCTGTGTTCTTAGTGTGCGTGATCCAGTTATAGATCCTATTATGATTGTCGAATGAGCCGTTGGACATCGTTTACGCGTTACTGGTTCCCGAAAGAGTTAATATCTCCATTAGCTAAATTACTCTTTCCTACCGTGCCAAAAAAAAATCTGGACTCTAGTGTAACTTTCGTCTCTGATCGGTATCTTTTTAAGGACCCGAGGACGGGGGGATACTTGGGAGTGTACGTGAGGACAAGGGGCTCTACAAAACATCCTTAAGACTTCTGGTCTTATGCCCTCCGCACAGGCCTTGAATGCTTCTTCAAAAATGGAAAATTGGCTATGGAGATTATGTGCTGCCAGAAATTAAAACAAAGGGCTTCAACAGAAAAGTCGTTTCGATGCAATTCATTCTTGGGATTAAATAAAAAAAAAAGGAATATATCGGTGACCTAGCACGATAAAGCACTCTCCGAGAACTACTAATCGGCCGGCCGATCGATCGAATGGTGGAGGATCAAACTATACTAGAGAAAAAGGTGAGGACCTCCTCATAATAATAATAATACTTGCTAATTTTTTTTGTAACGCCTGTTTAGACTAAATTGGGGCTAATCATATCAGTTTCATCAATTCACCGGAAAAAACCCTAATGGTTCATCTTCCCCCAATTTTATTTTTCTCTCCCAAAAAAATTTCCGATCGAAAAATCAAACCCTAAATGGCAGCCATTATGCATGTTTTAGGATTTTCCAGGTTTGTGTATGGTTGAGAATCATCATCATCATCATCATCATCATGAGAAGGGGATTTTAGTTTTTTTTTTTTTGTGAATCTGCTTGTGTTTGGTGTTTGGTGGGATCTGTTTATTGATTGAGAATCATCAGAAGAATGAGATTTTAGTTTTTTTGTAGTTTTTTTGAATCTGCTGGGCCTTTGTAGTTGATTTTTGTGGCATCTATTGATTGATGTGTGTTTGAATTGTTCTTTTTGTAATGGCAAACGGTTCAGAGAATGGGGAGATTGTTGTTTCGTCCATTAGGACTGGTATGAAACGGGAGTTTGCTATGATGATGAAGGCTCAAGCTGATTGGGACATTGATGTTGGTCAGAAGAGGGTTACAAGGACACCACAATCGAGTCAGAATAGTCCTGGTAACGTTAGCAATGATAAGGTTTATGTGAAAAAGAGGAAAAGGGAGGTGAAAGATGTGGTTGATAGTGAAGATTTGTCGAATTTGAAGGTTGTTGGAAAGGAATTGGAGAGTGATGGAGTTGTGAAAAAAGATGACAATGTGGCTTTGTTGAGTGAAGATTTGTCGAATTCGAAGGTTGTTGGTGAAGAACTGGAGAGTGATGGAATTCAGAAATTGGATGAAAATGTGGTTTTGTTGAGTGGAGATTTGTCGAATTCGAAGGTTGTTGAGGAATTGGAGAGTGATCGGGTTGTGAAAAAAGATGACAATGTGGTTTTGTTGAGTGATGATTTGTCGAATTCTAAGGTTGTTGGTGAGGAACTGGAGAGAGATGGAATTGTGACTAGGGATGAAAATGTGGTTATTTTGAGTGAAGAGGAGGAGTCGAAGAGCGATGTGGTGGATTGCACTAGCGATGATGAGAAGAAAGCTAAGATGGATGAAGGAGTTGTTGGGTCTGGAGAAGAAGGGAATGCTAGCTTGCAGAATTGTGGAAATGATGCTACGACTGAAAAGGGCGAATCAGCGAAAACCAATGATGATTTTGATGAAGAGATGCCTGAAATTGTTCCTGAATTAGCTGTTACTGCTCAGGGTGATGGTAAAGATGAGCATAAACGTGCGGGTGATACTCAGAGTGAAATGCCTACAACAGGGAAGGCCAGTGATTTCATTGTTGGAGCAATGCCTGAAATTGTTCCTGAAGCAGCTGTTACTGCTGCTCAGGCTGATGGTAAAAATGAGCAAAATTGTCGAGGTGATGCAATGACTGAAATGGCTAAAACAGTGAAGGCTAATGATTGCACTGTTGAAGCAAGACCTGAAATTGCTCCTGAATTAGCTGTTACTGCTCAGGGTGATGCTAATGCAAAGATTGAAATGGCTAAAACAGTGAAGGCTAATGATTGCACTGTTGAAGCAAGGCCTGAAATTGCTCCTGAATTAGCTGTTACTGCTCAGGGTGATGCTAACGATGAGCAAATACAGACACCTATGAGGCGGTTTACTAGGTCTGCTCTGAAAACAGAAGAGGACACAGTGGTATCTCAGTGCGATAGAATTAAGATTGTGGATGTCCATGAAACAGATTCTGTAGGTACCATGTCTACACCTGCTAGGTTAGAGTTGAAGATGTCCAAGAAAGTTGCACTGACTAAAATTCCCACAAAGTTGAGAGATCTTCTTGAAACAGGTTTGCTGGAGGGTTTATCTGTTCGCTACGTTCGTGGCACTACAAAGGTAAGTTTTTAAAGAGACATTTATTGAGTTTACGTTTCGGCAATTCTGTTTGGATATTAACCAAATA
Organism: Solanum sitiens; assembly: GCA_016801875.1. NCBI lineage: Eukaryota > Viridiplantae > Streptophyta > Magnoliopsida > Solanales > Solanaceae > Solanum > Solanum sitiens. The sequence continues at coordinate 76,851 of JABWTJ010000589.1, forward strand.
ATTGTAATTTAGGGGAGAGGGCGTCCTGCTAAAGGACTTCGCGGAGAGATTAGAGGCTCAGGAATATTGTGCTTCTGTGATAACTGTCATGGGACATCTGTAAGTGTAACTTTTTTGGATTTCCTTCTGTAGATTATCTGAATATCCCTTATATGATATATTTCCTTGCTCGGTACAGGTTGTTACACCAAATCAATTTGAGCTGCATGCCAATAGTGCCAACAAACGTCCACCAGAATACATCTATTTGGAGAATGGAAAAAGTCTGAGAGATGTATTGAGTATGTGTAAAGATGCTTCTTCTGATGAAGTAGAGATGGTAATAAAAAATGCCATCGGGAGTGCAGACGCTAAAATAAATGCTTCAGCATGTATGACTGCACAGGAGTTCCAATCTCCACCTGTTCCAAGTGGTGAAGCTAGTAGCAGGTATAAACATCTAAGTGTTTTCCTTTTATCGACTCCTATTTTTATCCTCAAAGCTATATGTCTCTTTTGATTATATTGTCGGTAGGGGTTTAATTAGCCAACTATATAATCTAGCTTTGAGGATAGAAATAGGAGTTGATAACCCATCAAAAATATCTATGATTCTTCTTTATTCAAATGCATCGTAAAATGCACGAGGGATCATTAGTAGTTCCTTAATAATGGAAGAAGAAGTAGGGATGACAAACCTCGGGCTGAAGTCCAACTTATGGCGCTAGCTTTAGCCTTCAGCTAGATCACTGAGATATGTAGATCTATTTCTGTTGTCCCAGTGGAATCCCATAAGTGTGGTTTGGGGTCGTATAGGTAGAGAGACTGTTTCCGAAAGACCCTTGGTTCAAGTTTAGCAAATTCAAGCATAAAGAATAAGAAAAAAAACATAGCAATTAACAAGGGGAGCAGTGTAAATCCTACAACAGTAAGACAGTTTTGCTTCACCCACAAAAAGAAAATGATATGAAATAAAGGGATACACATTCTTATCCCCCAAAAAGTAATATAATTGAAATGGTATTGTCATATAATTAATTCTTATCCCCCAAAAGTAAAATTATTGAAATTGTTTTGTCATATAGTCTACTTCAGTCTTATTTTATCTTCTCTACCATGGAATGTTGGAACATAACCTTTTTCTTCTTTGTATTTTTTTGATTTTGTAAATGTAGTTCATTTATTAACAAGGCCAAAAAAACTGGCCTTATACAAGGGGTATATGGTATACTACCATTATGTTCTTTCCATGTTTTAAATAATTAAAGCATTTGCCTCGCATTTTACTTTGAATAGCTTGAATTGTGTTATGATTCCTCACCTTTTTGCGTCAATATGTTATTTCCCACATTTGTTTCAGGTCTACATCATCTGCGCCTGCTACAAAGTTGACCGATCGAATGCCCTCTGGCAGTGGAACTCAAAGTAAAGCTCACGGAAAGTTAACTAGAAAGTAAGCCTTTTTGCTTGTTAAAGCTTTTGTGTTTTCTGTCTTTGATGATTTATTTTTGCCATTGTTCTGGCATCTAAGCTTTTTATTAATTCTTTTTGGTACTTTTATTGGTTCGTGGTGTTTCTTTTTGACTTCATTCTTGGTCTTCTGTCTCTACAGGGATCTGCGCATGCACAAACTTGTGTTCGAGGAGGATGCACTTCCTGATGGAACTGCATTAGCATATTATGTCCGTGGACAGGTATATATTCAACTCAATTACATAGTTCCATTTTGAATTGCTCTACTTTTGTGTTTTAACAGGTTAGCATTCAAACCAATATTAGATTGTTGAGTTCTTAATTGCTCATCACATGTGTTGTTGCAAACATGCTAGAAGTTTGTTCACTAGATTTGTACATTCATAGCATTCGCTTGGTGCTCCTTTGGTGGAATAAAAATTAATTACTTATCAAAGAATTGTTCACTAGATTTTCTTATATACATTCTTTATATATTAATTTGCTTGCTGTCTCCTGGCAGAAATTGCTGGAGGGTTATAAGAAAGGTCATGGAATTTTCTGCTACTGTTGCAATACTGAGGTATGTAGTTCCTGCTTTCGTAAGTATTAAAATCAGCTGTCATATGCTAATGTCCTTGTTTACATACAGGTTAGCCCTTCACAGTTTGAGGCCCATGCAGGTTGCGCTTCACGTCGGAAGCCGTGAGTGTCTGTTTCTTTTGTGGTTTATTCTTGGATAATTTGTGTAAGGGATCAGGGACATATCCAAGTCATTTTCCCTGTTTTACCTCCTTCTCTGATTGACTTGTGGTTTTCACATTCCTTTTCTGGATGGGTTGTGTATATGACATTAACGCCATCCGTTAATGTCATATACACAACCCATCCATAAAAGGAATGTGAAAACCACAAGTCAATCAGAAAAGGGGGTAAAACAGGAAAATGACTTGGATATGTCCCTGATCCTTACACAAATTATCCAGTAATTAATGTTCTTCAAATGCACGAATGGTGTTAGTGCAACTTCTTTGACTGAGAGATTTAGTTTGCGTTAATCCTTTGTGTTACTTTGACAGTTATTTGTACATATATACTTCCAACGGGGTGTCTCTGCATGAGTTGTCTATTAAACTTTCAAAAGAACGAAGGTCCTCAGCTGAGGAAAATGATGATCTCTGCTCTATATGTGCTGATGGAGGGGACCTCCTGTGCTGTGACAATTGTCCAAGAGCTTTCCATGCCGGTAAATGTGTTTTACATTGTTGAATTCTTTTATCTACTGTCTATCTGTGTTTGCTTATAACAATTCAGTATCAAACTGTCTTAGGAAGTTAGGATAATGCACCATGTTGATTGATTCAGTGATGCATTATCCTAACTTTCTAAGACAATTTGATACTGAATTGGATTTGAGAAAAGATATGCTACAGATGCTTATATATGAGTCATCACACTGTGGATGTGAATGTTTGACAAGCAACCTAGACTTCAATTTTCACGTGATCATTATGTTCTCATTGCAAACTTGTTTCTGTTGCAGAGTGTGTTTGTTTGCCAAGTATTCCCACCGGTACCTGGTATTGTAAATACTGTGAAAACATGTTTGCAAAAGAAAGATTCGTTGAGAACAATGCCAATGCTAAAGCTGCTGGGAGAGTTGCTGGAGTTGATGCCATCGAGCAGATAACAAGACGATGCATTCGCATGGTGGAAAATTTAGAGACTGAAGTTAGTGTTTGTGTGCTCTGCAGGTCACATTTCTATTCCTACTTTTTCCACAACTAAGTCGACTTGATTTTAATTGATGGACAGAAGAAGTCACATGAGGCTTGAAGTGATACACTTGGACCTTCCATCATACTTTTTGCACCATACTTTTTAAGAACACTGACATATCATTTTGATTGTCCAAAAGAATAATTACTTAAATCTGATCATCTAGGGTATTTTCATTTTCTTCAAGGGTTGTTCTTTTTTGTTTCTTTCAGTAGCCTGTATCAAGGAAGTGATCTCTTATAGCCACTTAAAAATGACCTTTTAGATCTCTTATGTGTTAAAGTGAAGATATCTTGTAAAAAGGACATAAAACTAAAAAAATTTTGTGAAGGTCAACAAAATCAATCCTCTCGTATTATACAATATATGCACACTAGACACAGTTACATGTAGTTTAAGACATTAGTTTGTATTAATATATTATATTAGTGATGATGAGGATTAATATTAAAGCAGTGGTTAAGTTAGTTTGCTAGAGAAAACATCATATGAAAGTCTACAAGTCTAGAGAATACATTAAACTATTCAACTTGTGGACTTTCATATGATGTTTTCTCTAGCAAACTAACTTTTTACTAAGTGTTGGCATGTGTTCCATTTTATTATCCAGATATTACATACTTGATAGATACTGAAGTGTTGGCATATGTTCCATTTTATTATTGTGATGCTGCATCATCAGATAGATATTGAGTTTTTTTAAAATTATTAGTTGTGTATTTTCCTTCAGTTGCAAAGTCAAAGATATTAGAACTTTATGAAATTTGAAAATTTCCCACTGTTGCTGTGCTATTCAGTAGTTTCATAAGTTTCACTAATGTTGCAGGGATCAGGATTTCAGCAAATCAGGATTTGGCCCGCGGACAGTTATAATTTGTGATCAGGTATTATTTTGTTAGCATTGAATAATATAATATCTGGCTTTTTTACTCTTTTGTGAGTTCTCAGTAAGGTCGAGCATTGAAGAAGTTTTCCATTGCTTTTTGTAGTGTGAGAAGGAGTATCATGTTGGTTGTTTGAAGGAGCACAACATAGATGACTTACAGGTTTGCAGAATTTCATGTTCTATTGCATGTTTTTCTATTTCTAGTATATCTCTATGTCCTTTATGTTGTATAATTAGATTGTTTAACCTGCACATATTTACACATCCTGATCGCTAGTCAACGTTTTGAAACCCTCCTCACTTCAGGAATTGCCAAAAGACAAATGGTTTTGCTGCACAGATTGCAGTAGAATTCATTTTGCTCTGGAAAAGGTGGTATTAGATGGAGAACAGAACATTCCTGAGTCTCTGTTGAAAGTCTTGAAGGAAAAGCATGAAGGAAAAGGTTCAGTGAATAACTCCAGGCTTGACATCAAATGGCGTCTGCTAAGTGGTAAAATGTTATCGGAAGAGACAAGGGTCTGGCTTTCTAGTGCTGTCTCAATTTTCCATGTGAGTTTCTTTTCCTAGTTTATTTCCTACTGTTCTTCTGACTCGGAAGGGGACCAGCCTAACCTCTAGGAGACCTGCTAAACATTCCTAATTGCAAATTGTTCATCTCTAAGAACTCATTTTCTATGAAATTGGAGACTGCTTAACTATCTTTCCCAATGCATTTCTCTTCTCTTTTCTATATGCATTCAGACATTTACATGAATACTATACTTTTATGTGCTTTAAGTTAGTTCCTACCTCTTTAGAAAGCAAACCAAGCTCCTTGATTTTTGGATCTCTAACCTTTTCAAAACCAGAGATAATTGGAGACCATTCCTGTTCTCAGGGTCCATGCTTTGCTTTAACATGCCTATATTTTAATATTAATTCACTTCTGGTCATACTAATGTAGAGGTCACTTTCTTTCTTAGTAAGAGGTTCGTTTTGACACCCGCAGATACTTTAAGCTCTCAGATTTTCCAATACCAGTTTCTCATCACAATTTGGTACTGTGTCGGCCCATTGCCTTGATCAATTGGAGCCTTCTTGGGGTTGGGGTTGATGGTTGGAATAGGAGCGTCACAAGTGATAGTTTAGATCAGTGTGGATTTACATCCCTTAGTCTGGGTTTTGTTACATCTGTTTCTCTTTTTCAGGTATAGAATTCTAACCAGCTAGCTTGCAACTCAGCCCACCACATCTATGATTGCCCAACTTGATGATTAGTTGTTTTGTGTTTCAGGAATTCCCCTTTATTTATTTTGTATATGGATTAAGTCAAGTTTGGCCTTCTCAACAACAAAAAAAAGAGAGTCAGTTTTGGTGATTAGGCAATGATTTTAAAAGAAGTAATATCATAACTACAATCATTTTTTAAATAATGGTTGTGTTCGGACCATTTTATGTGCCCGACTATTGCACTGGGTACTTGCTACCGCCCGGAGCCCACTAATAGCTACTATCTAACTCCTAATTCGTAAATCAAATGAAGTGTTATAAATCATATTCTTTATGCCATGAGTAAAGTCTGATGGGTATTGGAATCCCAGAATATCATATCCGCGAACAACACTGCTTTTGTGTATTTGTAGTTAACTTGAACAATTTCCAGTTGTATTGTAATCTTGTTACCTATCTGCTAATACAGTCTTATGTAGATAATTGTCATGCTAATTAAGCTGTGTATATATATGTGAATTTGATTATCTGTTCTTTGCCTTGTGTAATAGGAACAATTTGACCCAATTGCTGATGCAAGTACTAGCCGTCTAGATTTGATCCCACACATGGTCTATGGGTAACTAATAACTTTTTGCTATATATTTGATCTCTCAGTTCTTGTGAATACTCTCTTGTTTGGTACACATAACCTCCCTCACTCTATTTTACATATCATGATGTTCAGAAGGAGTTTCAAGGACCAAGACTATGGAGGGATGTTCTGCGCAATATTATTGGTCAAGTAAGAAACCACTTCACCAGTGTTCCATACAAGTCTTCTGTAAGATGGTAACCCATACTGATTCTCTTTCCTTTGCAGTTCATTGGTTGTTTCTGCTGGCATTTTCCGTGTTTTTGGGAAGGAAGTGGCTGAACTCCCTTTAGTTGCTACAAGTACTAATTGTCAAGGACAGGTAACTCAATTTTAAGCTTACATTGTGTCTGATTTCAGGTAACTCAATATACCTATTCTTTTCCATTTTGTTAACTAAAACATTTTGTTTTTCCTGCACAGGGTTACTTTCAAACTCTGTTTTCTTGTATGGAGAACCTTTTGCAGTCCCTGAAAGTAGAAAACCTGGTACTTCCGTCCGCAGAAGAAGCTGAGGCAATCTGGACAAATAGATTTAGCTTTACAAAGATCCCTGAAGAACAGGTAACTTGATATTGACATAAGTACGTGCATGCATTCCATCGAACCCTTTTCTATGATATTTGTTGTTAACCCATGCATCAATCTCTTTGCAGATGAAGCAGTATCGGAAAAATTATCAGATGATGGTTTTCTCTGGAACATCCATGCTGCAGAAGCAAGTGGGGGGGCTCTCAACGTGATGCAAACAATTTTACTTTAGAAGATGCATGATTTGTTGTGCAGATATTTTGTGGAAAATGGTTTCGATTTTTCTGTCAGACAAGGGATGTACAGTGGCTCTAGTTTCAGTTTGGTGGGGGGTATATATGGGGAATAGCGTAGACATCGTATGTTAGTTACCCTGTGAATGTTACATCAGTTGTTAGTAGGAGCTATGGTTCCGAAAACGTTGGATTATCTCAGTTGTGGAAGTTGGTAAACTGTGAAATTCAGCAGGATTTAGATTATAGCGTGCTGTCTTGTTTTATCTCTTATATGAGAAAATGAGAATGTTCAGTGCTGCTGTAAAATGGCTCCATTTTTGCTACATTAGCAATTGAAAAGTAGCCTTAGTTTATCATATTGCATTTGATTTGTTATTTTAAAATCACTCTTCCCTCTTCAACAACATACCCAACGAGATCCAACAACGGGTATGGAGATGGTGGGTGTTGTTATTTTGATCATTATCAACACTCTTTCCTCTTCAACAACAACATACCCACCGAGATCCATCAACGGGTTTGAGGAGGGTTGGTGTTTGTTATTTTGATCATTATCAACACTCTTTCCTTTTCAACAACATATCCAGTGAGATTCATCAACGAGTTTGAGGAGGGTGGGTATTGTTATTTTAGTCATATCAACATTTCTTTCCTCTACAACAACATACCCAGCGAGATCCATCAATGACTATGGGGAGGGTGGGTGTACACAAATTTTACTTATATCTTTGTTGGGTAGAGTCATTGTGGTAGGGTCTGGGGGTGGGGGGACTAATGTACATAAAGTTAATCCTCACCCTAGTGTGATAGAGGGACCATTTTCGATAGACCCTTGGCTCAGAAACTCTATCCTTCTTGTTATAATGTTTTTCGTCACTCAAATTCCTTTGAGTCAATTGCAACCTTTGAAACTAGTGGGAGCGATGTGTCCCATTATAACCCTTTGCACTTAAATATACTTAATTCAGTTGGGGCTCAAATTTGTAGTTTAAGACGCTCTCTCAACCTTTGTCAATTAAGCTAAACCGGAGGATGATGGGTCCTTCTCCTTTCTCCTTCTAAATCGGGTTTGTCTAGGGCTAGTTGAACTAAGACTCATTAGAAGAGGATAGACATCTTTTGATTTCATTGTCAGCATGAACGACTTGGTCTAAATGGTGTGAAAGTTTCTATAAAAAGACCCTTTGATTCTGTTTTCTTGCAAAATCAATTATAAAGCATCAAAGAGAAAATCATCACTTAACCTAATCCAAAATACAAACCATATAAAGAAAAATACAATTTGTATTTTATTCGAATCATCACTAATTAATAAAAGTAGGTAATTTTTCATTATAAATTTGTTTTAAATTAATAAATTAGTTATTACTTTTAGTAAATATCTCTAATTTTCTCTGTTGCAAAAAACAAATTGATTAAAAACCTAGAAATTATTATACGTGTAATGGAACCATCTAGAACATTTTCAACTAAGCGGGAAAATAATTCAAAATTCGAAATTTAAAAATGTGCCGTTATTCCCTTTTTAATCATTTAAAAACTTCTAAATGAGGTATAATAATTTTGCTTATTTATTAATTCAAACAAATTCGCCCAAATTTCAGAATAAAGCACTCCATATTCCTCTCTTTTCCCCCATTCATTTTCCATCCATTTCTCCAATCGGCACAACACAAAGGTAAACGTTTCTGCTTAATTCATCAATTTTACTGAATCTGCTTTCTCCAGTTACTACAGATCTGTTTAATTCAGCTTTTTTTTGTTGTTGATGAATTTGTTTTTGTTTTCAGTTGTTTTTGAACGAAAAAATGGGGCAGATCCAGTATTCTGAGAAGTATTTTGATGATACCTATGAGTACAGGTATTCTGTTTTCTTAACCGGTTTGAATTTCTAGTGTTATTGTTTGTTTTTTCAATTAATTCGTTGTTTCTGCTGGATTTTGGATTTTGCAGGCATGTTGTTCTTCCTCCTGATGTAGCGAAATTGCTTCCTAAGAATCGTCTTCTATCTGAAGTGAGTGATCGGTTTTACTTCTTAGGGTTTTTTGTATGTATTCATTTTCACGTAGTTGAACTACGTGGAGTTGTTGAACTAGAAGATTAACATAAGTGATGTTTTGTGCTTTCATTTAGGAGTTTCTTCGTTTTAAATGATTAGTTGATTGTGCTAATCAAAGTAGGTGATAATCGTGCCTAGAAAAGGATAATCAGTGATATTTAGTGTTTTCATTTCGGAATTTCTTTGATTGAAATGATTAATGGAATGTGCTGATCTAATTAAGTGATGATGATGATGATTATTGTGCCTAGCAAATGATAATCGGTGATATTTTTTGTGCTTTCATTCTGGATTCTTCTATTGAGTTGGTTAGTGGAATGTGCTCATGTAAGTAAGTGATAATTGTTCCTAGCACATGATACTTAGTGATATTTTGTGTTTTCGTTTTGGAACTTCTTCGATTGAAATGATTAGTTAAATGTGCTAATCCAAATAAGTGATAACGTGCCTAGCAAATGATAATCAGTCATATCTTGTGCTTTCAGTTTGGAACTTCTTCGATTGAAATGATTAGTCGAATGTGCTGGAAAAAAAAAGTGATGTGGTGCCTAGCAAGTGATAATCAGTGACATTTTGTTCTTTCATTTCAGAATTTCTTCTACTGAAATGATAAGTTGAAAGTGCGAACCAATATAAGAGATAACGTGCCTAGCAAGTGATAATCAGTGATACTTTGTGCTTTTGTTTTGGTATTTCTTCTACTGAAATGATTAGTTGAATGTAATGTGCAAAACAAATGGTAATCAGTGATATTTTGTGCTCTAATTTTGGAATATCTTCAGTTGAGATGATTAGTTGAATGTGCTAATCAAAACAAGTAATAATTGTGCCTTGCAAATGATAATCAGTGATATTTTGTGCTTTCAATTTGGGAATTTCTTCCATTGAAATGATTAGTTGAATGTGCTAATCCACATAAGTGATATCGTGCCTAGCAAGTGAAGATCAGTGACGTTTTGTGCTTCTATTTTGGAATTTCTTCGATGTAAATGATAGTTATAAAAGATTTTGTTCCTAGCAAGTGATCATCAGTGATTTTGTTTCGGCAATTTTTCGACTAAAATGATTAGTTGAATTTGCACAAAAGAAGTGACTATCAGTGATATTTTATGCTTTCATTTTTGATGTATATTCAATTGAAATGTTTAGTTAGATGTGGTGCTGATTAAATAAATAGGGTATCGCTAACTATATTTAGATTAGTTTGTTCTTTTGCACTAAATGGAATCTCATCTGGAATGTGCCTATGTTCTTTTTCATGTGGTTTATGTTGTTTGTCTATTGTTTCTTAGAATGAGTGGCGGGCAATTGGAGTTCAGCAGAGCAGAGGATGGGTTCACTATGCCATTCATCGACCAGAGCCCCATATCATGCTGTTCAGGAGGCCACTGAACTATCAGCAGCAACAAGAGAACCAGACTCAGCAAGTTCTGCTTGCTAAGTGAAGAAACATGTCTCTCGTTTCTTTTTCCTAATGAATCAGATCATACACAGATAGTAATGTTCATTTCATCTAGAAATGATATGATAGTTTTATGGATGTGTCTAGTTAAATGTCTGGATTCTTAAGGATGTTAAGTACTGTAATGCTTAGCTCTTGTGGAGTTTTAGGTTTTGAATTCCCGTATTCTAAACAATCAGGTTTTATATCCGTGTGCTTGGAATTGGTTCGCTATGACAGTTTTACCGGATGGATTCTGACCTGTTTGCACCACTTTACTTTGGCATCATACATGTTAGATCTATTTGGTTCGCTATGTATTGGATGAGATGCACGTCCTTTTAATTCTTGTAATGTTAACGCCCTTCCTTTTTTCGTTGGCATCTTTTTAGTCATGGTTGAATCACTTTCTGCATTTCAGATGCTGGAGGTGGACCATATTACTCAGGTATTGAATTTGTTGCAAATGTTATCATTGAATATTAATGTGGAGGACCACTTAACCTAGTTCTCATCTCTACAAATTTTGTGTAGCGATTACTCATAACATGCCATATCTTTGTTTATTTTACCATATAACTGTGTTCTCCTGTTGGCTTTATAGCAAAGAGGAATTTTAATCATGTTATAAAACACAGACGTTATCTATATTCTCCAATAACGTCACTCTGTTATAACTAGCCTATTGTGAAGGGGCTCCTCTAGATGGCTGGCCTTAGTTTGTGTTAGATCAAAGATCGGAAGAAATGTGTGATCCTGTTCTAATACTACTCGTTAACGTCAATTAGAACTATAAACTACTAACACCCCCACGTCCTTCAGGAATGTAGATAATGATATGCTGATTGAATTTTACTTAGTTTAGACTTGGATTGATCTCTGATAATACTCTGTTTTGATTGATTAACTGAATAAATTGTTAATCAAAACTACCAACAAGTAGTATACATCAATTGAAGAACAACATAGCATGTCACAACACCACTTGCAATTTTGCCATTTTTTTTACATCAATAATTCTACATCAGAGCTACACTAGGAGATTCATATTACAGTTATTCTGAATCGATTTTTTTTTCAACCCTTCCAACCACTCTACCGGTGTGATCCCATATTCGAGGTCTTGGGAGGGTGAAATGTAAGTTATGTTATCCCTACTTGGATGAGACATGTAGACCGTTTCTTATAGATGATGATACATAAATAAGGCCTCAGGAGGGTAGAATGTATGCTGACATTATCCCTACCTTGAATAAGGGAGAGAGGCTAATTCTAATAGAAACTTGTTCAACTATGAACTTAGAAGCTTTCTTATCAGTGATAAACAAAGAAGAACTATGAACAGAAGGAAGGGAGAAGATCATTCATTTTGGTTAAAGTTTCAAACTACAAAATTGAAGCATTCATCAAGCTTCTATACTCAGAAGCAACTAAACTTTTGGAAACAATTTACTTCCACAAGACACCAAAGACTCACCAAACTGAACTTTTAAACTATGGTACAAGCACCCATAACAAAACTATACTTTCTCTTCCCTAGTAATGCAATCTTCATCGGCCTGCTCTAGATCCCATAAACTTAATTGGAATCAACACAGCTCGCGTCTGACTGGCCAATGTGTAAAGGATCAATCTTTGTGATTGCCATTGTTGCAATCTTCAACTACATAGCTAAAATATATCTAATCTAAGCTATAACACTACTCCTAGATAGCCAGGATCGAATGCTCTGATACCATGTTAAACTATTAACTTAGAAGCTCTCTAAGCAATTGAACAAAGAAGAACTATGAACATTAGAAAGGGAGGAAGATATCATTCATTTTGGCTAAAATTTCAAACTAAAAATTGAAGCATTCATACTGAATTAAGGTTTCACATCTAGAAGGGTCACATCACCTGTGAATTACTCAACTAACTAACTAAATCAAACGAAATTTCTCTCAATTCAACTAGTAATTCAATGGCTACCCTTTGAACCTTCAACAACAACTTTCAAATTTTCATGATACAGCTGAGTTTTATTCTTCATAAGCTCAGATTCTTTCAATTTCAGCTCCATCCATTTCTCATTCATCTCCATCAATTTCTTCTTCCCCAATTTCCTTAACCCTTCTTTACAATACTCATTCCTCTGAAACACCATTGTCATTTCATTCACCAAAAACGAAAAATCATCCAAATTCACATCTTCATCTTCATCTCCATCTTCATCATGATCTTCTTCTTCTACTACTAATAACTCCTTTCCCTTAGCTGCGTTTCGACCCCAAATCTTTCGCCCAATTTCGTAAATCTCGCCGTCATGTGGAGTTTTGATTTGGGATTTGGATCTAGCGAACTTGTGGTACTTCTCTTTCAGTTTCTTCAGCTTATTCGCGATTTGCACATCGGTGAAGTTTCCGGTACGGAGTTCGTTGCTGTTTGGGGATTGTGATAGGGTTTTGAGGAGTGCGATTTCGTCGCTTAGGGTGAAGAGTCTGTGAGTTTCTGCAGACTTTGTGATTGTTTTGGTGATCGGTGGCAGCGTTGAATTTTCCGGTGATTTGGGGGAATCTGTACGGTGGTTGACGGCGGTGGTAGATTTTTCCCGAGAGCGTGAGTGGGTCATGGTTTTTTTGCCGATATGTTTCGGAGTAAGAGTTGAAATTTGTGAACGGTGAGATGGTGAAGTTTTAAAGTGAAAAATTACACGTGTTTTAACCTAAGGGTAAATATGATACGACATCGTTTAATTTGACAAAATTTTAAATGAGAAATATTGAAAACACTAATACATATGATACTTTACGATTTTGTTTTAATTTATGTGATATAATTTAATTTGCTATAAAATTAAAAGAGAAAAATTACTGCAAACACTCAATGTGAAGTTTTTTAGTTTCATTTTTGAATTATAAGAACTTTCGTTTACTTGACTAATTGAATTTAAATGTAATTTTTGTATTATGAGCCAAACTTTTTTGTCAAGCTTAATGTGTTTTCAACATATTTTTTTTCATTTTTTTATCAGGAATCTCATGCTTCTACATGAGTTTAAGTATGTTGTGTTATGTGATATATCAATAATGTATCTAAAATTTAATTAATTAAATAAAAAAATATGTTTATAATAATTTAATCTAAATGACATTTATTAGAAATATATCTAGCGTAGAGATAAACTCAAATTTTTTTAAAAAGAGGTTGCAGAGGTATATTTATTATTATGCTATAAAAGTAATATTGCAAATTTTTATTATACAGTTCTTTTAAGATAAGCAAGGAGCTTACTTTAACTCAAATGTTTAACATAATTTCTTAAGTAAAACTTGAGAAAGATATGAAAATATATGGCCAAGTTATTCTTATTTCTTATTTATAAAAAACATCAAAATTTTATTTCCATTAGAAAAACGATACACTTCTAAATTTAAAATAATTAATCTTGTATTTTTATTACTGTGTATTCTTAATGATAAAATGTGTATTTAGAGTAATAAAATTGGAAAAATAATTTAAGGAAAAAAATAAAGGGGAAAAGATAATGGTCCATTTAGCAAACAACACCAAAATTATCAATCGGGTCGGGTACAGCCAATAGAGGAGAAGAGACCATCGGAGCTGAAAAAGCTTCAGTTTGCCGGCGATTGTTAGTCGGAGAAACCTATTACCCAGTTCCATTGATTCAACCTGGTAAAGTTTTAAGTTTTCTTTGAATTCACTCTCCTACTAGTAGTACGACTCTTTCAATTTGTCATTCGGAGAATCGTAGCTCAGTTGGTTGAGTATCTGAACTTTTACTTTGTTAGTATACCTGAAACAATTTGATCTTGTTGAAAGGTGTAGCATTTTTGGGGAAATACTGAAATTTGATTGATGAAACTTTGTAGGCTCCTTGTAATGTACTGAAAAATGCAGATGTGGATATAAGATTTAAACTTGATTTGAAATTATGGGTGAATTTAACTTTGTGGCGCCTTCCATACAGTTGCAGTATTACTCTAGTAGTTTCTTGTACATTGTGTTTGGTTACTATTTGTTATTGCTGGTACTTTGATTATCATATTATCTTGTTGTCATTATTGTTTAGGAGTATACTATTTTGTCAGGGCTTATTCATTTTTGTACTGTTTTTCTTCGTTGGTCTATCGCAAAACAGTCTCTCTACCTCCAAGGTAAGAGTTATGTCTGCATATAGTCTACCCTCCCCGAACTCCACTTTGTGGGATTACACTGCCTGTTGTTGAAGTGTTTGTCACATGTAGGGTTCGGTTGAATCTGTAACTAGTTGAGCTACATAGGTCTTTGTTGAAATGATGCATTCAAGGTTTGGTGCCAAGATGCATTTTTTTTTATTATTATTATGAATGAGATACCTAAGAGTGAATATTGACTATAGTGTCCACGACTACATTTTCTGATCCACAATATGCTTTCATTCATTTACCTGTGAGAAATATCTTTCTCGGTATTTTCTCTGCATCATCAGTCAAGCCAAAACTGTAGTCCACTTTTATTTTTACTATACATTTCTATAAACTTGGTAAATCCTGTTTTAAACTTACTAGTCCCTGCCTGCAAACTCATTCTGTATATCAAAGACAACCTCCTTTGTTAACAAACCAATTGTTGCTACTGTTCTTTAATTTTAAAAAAAAAATTGTTGATACTGTATTTTGTAGAAACTACCTTCCTCTGCATGGCTTGCTCTTTGAGACTTCATTTGCATATCGACATAACCATTTTTTGGGTAGTGTTCTGTTATAGATCTCTGATCTGCAAATATATTTAGCTCGAGGTGACCTTATCATAGTTACCATGTTGGTGCTCTCCATTACTTATCATCCTGTAATAAGTTCCTCATTGATTCCTGCAAATGTCTAAACAAAAGACTGAAGACCACGTGGTATACTTGATAGTGTTGCTCCAATCGTCGTCCTTCCTTTAGAGAACTATTGTTCCAGCCGCCGCTCTTATCTACTTTCTTTCAAATCTTCAAATAACTAGTTCCGGAAGTTAACCATCCTTGAATGTTCCTCCTAACAAGACCAATATTCGTGAAAAGTTCATCTACCTTGTGCGTTCTCCCACCTTGACAATGGTGTGTATATCTGTGCACCTTCCAAACCGGTTCTTGCTTTCTCATGTTAATGCTCAAACCAGATACTGCCTGAAACTGTAAAATCATTTCAAACGATTCACTGGAAATTTGTGTCATTAGCAAATAAGAATTGTGTAATGTGTATGTCATCTCATGACACGCCGCTTGTTCCAATGCTTTTCAAAGAATCTCTTCGGATGACTTTCTTTTTTAAAAATTCTTATTAGAATTGTGTCTGGGCCAGCTTGTATGCATCTTGACTATTACAAGGGTACGGGTTACCCGCTATTTCCCACCAGCATAGGTACCATGTAACTTTGCTAACCTAGGCATAGTAGATGGAAAAAACACTTAGAGTTTTCTGTCTCTGGGATATGGACACTAGTCTCCAAAGTTTGTTCCCACTTCATTGACCACTAGGCCACATCCTTTGGTGCTTCGGAGGAATTCTCCAAGTAGCTTAGTTAATAAGTGCATCATAAATAGGAGTTGCAGTGGGGATAGTGGATCCAAAATTGGGAGTTTTCTATCATGATGTAAATGATCTCACTAGATTGAGAGAGGTTCCCGTTGGATGGAAAATCCCTTCCATAGTATAAATTTGCATGTCGAACCCATCAGCAATAAGCACATTTTATATGATGTATGAAGCCCACTCTTGGACTTCACCGATTGTGTTGTTGTATTCGAATGTGTGAAGCAACTGAACTATATTAATCATGCATGATGATGAATAGTTCAAAACGTTTTCTTTGACAAAGGAATATTAAATGATTTCTTTTGTGCTATTTGAAGTATAGTTAATGGAATTGGGAACGCAATGGTATTTGCTCTGTATTAGTTATCTCTACGTACTTCTGTGAGAATAGATGGGGTATTCAATATGGGTATATATGGTCGTCGTCTCAGATTAAGGTATTGTCTTCTCAAAACATTCAGTATAAGAGATGTAAAGAACCAAAATTTGGGTAAATGATTGAAAAATCCTTGCCCCTGTTATTTTCTTCCTCAATACCAAATATCCATGGGAATATATTCTATAACAGAGCATTTACTGTGATTATTCACATGGATATTTGTGCCCCCATACTGCTAAACACTTATATATCACATGTTTCACCTAAAGGGTAGAGGTAGGGTTTGTGTACTGATAAAGATTCCTAATATCAGAACTCAATCGTTTACTATCTAACAGTTTATGAATTAAAATCATTGTTGTCATTACTCATTAGTAGTGACCAAAGGAGGAAGCCTCTGTCTCCTGCATCACTTAGCAGCATGATACATTGCAAGTGTTCCTGAACGGAATCTTATCATTCGTGCCATCTTGGATGGTCTCTTAACCTGTATAAATATTGTTCGAGTGACCTTTGAACTGTTAGAAAGATGTGTTGAGGTGTGCCCAAACGTAATCCTATTATTCATGCTGTCTTTGACGTCTCTTCTTCCGTGTGAATATTGTTAAAGAAACTTTGAACTGTAATATGTAGACATTAATTCTTTTGGTTTTCTGGAAGATAGTATTTTACCTCAAAATCATATAGACTGCATGTTTAAATATTCTTATAGAGTTGTAACTTGTGACTGAAGTTTAATGGTTTTCATTCCTGGATTTCTTTTCCGGCTGTCGCTTATTTCTCATCTTTTTCTTTTTTTCAGTTAGATACTTAAACATCCTACTTTATCTCACTTGATGTCTCGGAAACGCAATGTCATTGTTGCCACAGGCTTGCTAGTCTTTGCATCTGCTGGCTTATCCTTTCCGTTTTACATGGCGTAAGCAAAACTTCATTGCTTATCAAAAAATAAAGATGTGATCTTTCATATTATTTTGCTTGATTGTAAGCTATCATTGTTTCAATTCAGGTCAAGATCATCAAGGGCAACTCCAGTCATTGATTCATCAAAGCCATTGCCACCCCAGGCGACGTTTCGTGGCCCTTACATCAACACAGGATCGCGTGATATTGGACCTGATCAGCAAACATACCCTAAGAAATAATGTCTTTCTTGATTAGATATTAGTTTTTGCTAGTTATTGAAGTCACTCTAGATTTCCTCTTTTTTCTATTTAATGAAAAGAGATAATAATGAGAGTCTGTTGAAATTGGCTCAGGAGAAATTAACATTGTTTGAGAGTGATCCAGGAGAGGAAAATTGATTTGTTTTTCCCCCTCTTTTTAATGGTTTGGTTTAAATGGAAGAAGGTATGTTTTCTTTTTCTCTTTTTTATATAACATCAAAATATGACAAGTTGTTTTCCTTCTTTACAACTTACTTTCATACCAAATTGAACAAAAAGAAAAGGAAACCTACTCAAAACATTGGTGGGAATTGGGAATAAAACTAGATTTATTTTTCTGAATAGAAAAAGCAAAGAAGAAAATTGTTACTACTAGGATGTGTTGGTTAAATCTTTTAAGAAAATGACTTTCTTATTATGGTACTGTATCGTTAAATTTATTGTTAGGTAATATTGAAAAAAAATTATTTTGTATAATCATCAATTTGGTGTGATTGTATTGTAATTTTATTTTTCTTTCTTCTCATTTTGTTTAATAATTTTATTTTATCTTTTTTCTATCTTAGCTATCTTATTTTGTAGTAAGTTTATATTTTAAATTATTGATTGTGACATTATATAATTATAGATAACGATACGATATATTAGCATACTTTTATTAAAATAAAATATAAAATAATATAATATTATACATTACGATATGATATATTATGAAATTATATGAAATAACTTATCTAAATACTGTGACATTTTAAGCTCATTTTTCTTTTCCACTCCGTAATCCAAAAACATGTTAAAAATATATTGTTTTTTGAATTTTGAGTTGAAAGTGTGTAATAGAAATATTTTGCTATTGACATTTAACCATTGATTTTATCTCCTCTGTACTTTCACAATTATTATTTTTTTAACGGAAAAGGGTCAAAAATACAATTAAACTATCTGAAATAGCTTAAATATACCCTTAAATTATATTTTGGCTCAAAACTACCCTTCCCGTCAAACTATTGGGTCAAAAATGCCCTTCTAATTAACGAAAATTGTTAAATGCCATGTGGATGCCACAATGCCACATGGCACGCCAATAGACTTCCACTGCCACATATACTAAAAGAAAAAGGGTCAAAAGTACCTTTAAACTATCCGAAATAGCTCATATATACCCTTAAACTATATTTCGGCTCAAAATTACCCTTCCCGTCAAACTATTGGGTCAAAAGTGACCTTCTTATTAGCGGAAGTTGTTAAATGCCACATGGATGCCACATTGCACGCCAATAGGGTTCCACTGCCACATTGACTAAATCCCTAAATCTTAATTACTCATGTTTCCCTCGTTTCATTATTTTCCAGAAATGATATATTCACCCGTTCTCCCTCATTTAGCGGCTAGAGTTTCATACTTTTCTTCGTGGCTGGTTTTCAAAGTGGATATTCTTGGTTGTAGGTTAGTAAAACTTTTTTCTTATTTTATTGTGTTTACAACCACTAAAATCAACTTTGAAACTTAGCTCCGAAGAAAGTTAAGAAACCTTGGCCGCGAAATGACGGGAAAGTTGTGAAATTCTAGCTATCATACTTAAAAATCGTAAACATAATAAAATAAGAAAAAATATTTACTAACATACAAGCATGAATATTCACTTTGAAACTCAGCCCCGAAGAAAGCTACGAAGCCTTAGCTGATAGGGGAAAGTTGTGAAATCCTAACTATTATGCTTTGAAATCATAAACATTATGAAATAAGAAAAAATATTTACTAACTTACAAGCATTAATATCCACTTTGAAACCCAGCCACGAAGAAAAGTATGAAACTCTAGCCGCTAAATGAGGGAGAACGGGTGAATATATCGTTTCTGGAAAATAATGAAATGAGGGGGGGAGGGGGGGAGTAATTAGGATTTAGGGATTTAGTCTACGTGGCAGTGGAACCTTATTGTTATGTAATGTGGCATCCACATGACATTTAACATCTTCTGTTAATAAGAAGGGTATTTTTGACCCAATAGTTTGACGTGAAGGGTAGTTTTGAGCCGAAATATAGTTTAAGAGTATATATGAGCTATTTCGGATAGTTTAAGGGTATTTTTGACCCTTTTTATGTATTCTACGTGGCAGTAGAATCCTAGTGGCATGCAATGTGGCATCCATATGGCATCCACATGGCATTTAACAACTTCCGTTAATAAGAAGGGTACTTTTGATCTAATAGTATGACGGGAAGGGTAGTTTTGAGCCGAAATATAGTTTAAGGGTATATATGAGCTATTTCGAATAGTTTAGAAATATTTTTGAGCCTTTTCCGTTTTTTTAATCATCTATTGTGTAATATTCACATGTAAACTAATCAAATTTGAATTTGTGTCACGTCGAAAATAAATAGCTTTCTAATAAAAAGATGATTCCATATTCGAAGGAATCAAACCTAAGAACTCAAACAAGATAAAGGAGTATTTACCACTCCACTCACGGTAACACTGTCTCTTCTTCTTCCTATAGCACCACCACCTCAGCTTTCATTTTCTGGGCCCTCCCTCACAAACATACTTCCACAAAACTCATCAAATTCAATTCAACACATTGTTCATAACTTGCACGCAAATCCTTCTTCTTCTTCTTCTTCTTCTTCTTCTTCACTTGAACATATGTGTATTAGTAACACAAAAACAAATAATAATATTAACTAACTCAATAATGGTTTCTTCTCTGTTACTACCAACTCCTCAAATTCTGTCAATTTCATCTTCCTTACATTCTTCTCTACCTTCACTCCCTTTCAAACCTCACAATTTTCTTGGAATTAGAAGGAATAAAAGTAGGCTAATTTCATCTCCTTTTAGAGTAGCTGCACCTCCAACAACAACAACACCTTCTTCAGTAGAAGAAGAAGAAGAGAAGCTAGATTCAAAATCTAGTGATATTAAAGATACAGAAGATGATGAGCAAGATTCGTCGTCGAAATTCTCTTGGAGAGATCATTGGTACCCAGTTTCATTAGTTGAAGATCTTGACCCGAGTTTACCCACACCATTTCAGCTACTTAATCGTGATATAGTTATCTGGTTTGATAAATCTGGATCTCAGTGGGTTGCTTTAGATGACAAATGCCCTCATCGTCTTGCTCCTTTATCTGTACAAATCCAATCGACCCACTTTTCAATTTTGCTTCAAAATGAGTTAATTAGTAAAATTGAGATACTTTATATGTGTTTTCGACTGTTTACTCCTCTAAAGTTTTTGATATATGGGTGTTTTGTAGGAAGGGAGATTAGATGAAAATGGTGATTTGCAGTGTTCCTATCATGGATGGTCATTTAATGGATGTGGTTCTTGTACAAGGATACCTCAAGCTGCATCTCAAGGACCTGAAGCTAAAGCTTTTCAGTCTCCAAGAGCATGTGCTACCAGATTTCCTACTATGGTTTCTCAAGGATTACTCTTTGTTTGGCCTGATGAACATGGTTGGGAGAGAGCTCAGGCAACAAAGCCCCCTATGTAAGTTTCTGATTAATTAATTAAACTAGTTCTCTAATTGTTTAGTAATCATGTGAAGTTAGGTTATATTATATATTTGTAGGTTGCCTGAAGATTTTGATAAGCCTGAGTTTGCAACAGTGACAATTCAGCGTGATCTGTTTTATGGCTATGACACTCTCATGGAGAACGTCTCTGATCCTTCTCACATTGATTTTGCACACCACAAGGTACTCTTTTTGCAACATTTTCGTTCCCTTTTGGCTTCTAATATAGTTAAGAATACACCACTTTCGGACCTAAGGTTTTATCTACTTCTTCCATAATTGAATAACAAGTTGACTAAGTGTTAGTACTCAAACTCAGTGTGACTACTTTACAAGTAGATCTACTTGCACGTTAAGTTGAGCTTAACTATTGCATGATATGTTGTTCAAACTAGTAAGAAAGCTCAAGCTGAAGTGGGTTCAACTAATTTGCAATAAGGAGCTTAGCACAAACTGGTTACTAACCTTGATTTGGGCCTTAAAAGAAAGACCAAAGATTAGCTCAATCGACAAACTGAAGCACTTAACTCTACAAACTTAATTTTTAGATAGCCACTCCCGAATTATGCAATAGAGACTCCTTCTGTATCACTATAGTTGATCCCCTATATTAGCCGAAGATTCTAAAAAGAAAATATCAGTTAATTACCAATTGGAGTCTCAGGGATACATTTTGAGCTAATGGGTGCTAGGGAGGTAATCTTTTGATGAAGTGTTATGTGATCATTGAGACAGTGTATTGAACTTTTAGATAAAGACACCATCCCATTCAAAGGGGCTTATCTTTTAAAATTTAACTCAAAGTTATAAAAAAAGAACTAAGATTATTTGAATTTACATTAGTCTTACACTTGTATGAACAACTAAAGAACTTGTATTTTACAAATATGCGTACACCCATAGAGTGTGCCATAATTTCTAGTTTAATATCTATCCTTACATGCTAAAAATGAATAGTTTTCGGGGTTAGTTCTGAGTTCTCATAAGCTAGGGGTTGTTTGGTTTTTCAGTTCCATATAAATTTGAGCTCAAAACTGTTTTACATGTGAAGAATGTGAACTTTTTGAGCTTCTAAGAGAAGTAGCTCACTGTGCTTGGCCAAAACATATAAGGTCGTTCCTTGGAGGATTTTCTCTTTATCTGGACGGTATAAAGGTGTATGTTTTGAGTGTTGCTCATTGTTTTATACAAATTTTCGTAACCTTACTTTCTGTTCAAGCAATTATTAGGTAAAGCCATACTTGGAGAGCAATAGATAGAAGTATGACACGGGAATCTTAACTATCACTCTATGACTTCAGTGCTACGTTTATCAATTTACAGATAGTTTTTCGATCTTACCATCTTAAAAGATGAAGTTGATAGGATTAGGCTATCTGGAGTCTGGATGCTGAACAGCATTGCCTTGACTCGGATGTTTGTTTCATATTCAGCTGACAGGATTAGGCTCTCTGGAGTCTGGATACTGAACAGCGTGCCAGACAGTCCTTAAAAAAACCTAAACAGACTGTTGTGTGTATCTGTAAATATAAATTTCAGAAAGCTCTGAAGTAGAGCTTTCATCTTTTCTGTGGCCAAACCACTTTAATATTAGCAAAGGGCTTCAGGTATAAGACAACAGAATAATGTGTATAAATAGATGAGCATTTTACTAGAGTGATACTGCTGCAGCTTGCTTAGTTGTCCAACAACACAAGTCTTTTAACATTATTGATATTTTACAGGTAACTGGAAGGCGAGACAGAGCAAAGCCCTTGCCATTCAAGATGGAGGCATCTGGACCTTGGGGTTTTTCTGGTGCAAACAATGATAAACCAAAAATTACTGCAAAATTTGTCGCACCTTGTTACTCAATGAATAAGTAAGTTCATATCCTAAAGTAGATCAAAATTTCTTGACTATTATCAAGGCAAGCAATCATGTATCAATTAATCATCTTTAGGTATATATGCTTGCATCACATTTCTCTCTTTCTCCTACTTCACAGAGTCTGTTATCTGCCAACAAAACGAGACATTAGTAGCATTATGTATCTATACTCTATGGTTGTGGGCATTATATCCTGTTCAAGACTCGGGTTCTTTAAGGTTAATAAATGATATCAATTGTTTTCGATAATTTAGTGTAAAGGATTTTTATATAGATATCATGGGTTGATAGCTTTCCAGACCTGGTGCATGGTTTGTACATTTCTTTATATCTTTGTATAAATTACCTTTTATATCTAAATGTTAGCTTCATCCATGCTGCAACTATTTGCATAGTATGACTAAGATCTCGTTGGAAATTTTTCCAGAATAGAGATTGACACAAAGCTTCCAATTGTGGGTGATCAGAAGTGGGTGATATGGATTTGTTCCTTTAATGTACCTATGGCACCAGGAAAGACCCGGTCAATTGTTTGTAGTGCTCGAAACTTCTTCCAGTTTACGGTGCCTGGGCCTGCTTGGTGGCAGGTAATAATATTTGGTTGGGTATTGGAAGGACGATGAATACTATCATAACGACTAAGAATTTTCATGATGTGTTGGCAATAGGTTTTTCCAAGATGGCAAGAACACTGGACGTCAAATAAGGTGTATGACGGGGATATGATTGTTCTTCAAGGTCAAGAAAAAGTCTTTCTTTCAAAGTCGAAGGAAAATGGTACTGATGTCAACAAAGAGTATACAAAACTCACATTTACACCTACTCAAGCTGATCGTTTCGTCTTAGCATTCCGAAATTGGCTTAGACGGCATGGCAATAGTCAACCTGAATGGTTTGGTAGCACAGACAATCAACCATTGCCATCAACCATCTTATCCAAACGACAGGTACTAATCTCGGAACTCCAATCTGCTACTCTTCCTATGGTCCATTATCACTATTTTCATGCCACCAAAAGCATACAACTACGGCTCAATCCCAAAAAAGCATACAAACAATCAAATGTTTTCTTGAATTGTTCCTAATTCTGAATCTTCACAACTTTACAGATGATGGACAGATTCGAACAACACACACTCAAATGTTCATCTTGCAAAAATGCTTACTACACATTCGAGAAGTTGCAAAAGTTACTACTGATTGGCTCAGTAGTGGTGTGCTGTGCATCTGCAGGCATTCCTGCAGATGTCAACCTACGTATAATCTTGGGTTCGATAGCAATTATAAGTGCTGGGCTAGCATACATTCTACACGAATTACAGAAAAATTTCATCTTTGTTGATTATGTACATGCTGAAATTGACTAAATATATCATCTACGAACTTCCTCTATAAATAACAGATATTTGATTTGTAAGTAACCAAAAAGCTACAAATCACATTGGAGAAAAACACATTCATTCATATTCATTACTGTTAAATTCAAGTACAACCAAAAGCTACAATCAATCAAAAGCAACTACCTTTACATTCTCCAAAATACCAATAACCCAAAAGCACCCATTACATCTAAGAACTAGTAAACTTAGTAACAGCTTTAGTTCCTTCAGAAACAGCATGTTTAGCCAACTCACCAGGCAAGACAAGCCTAACAGCAGTTTGAATTTCCCTTGAAGTAATTGTAGGCTTCTTGTTAATCCTAGCCAATCTTGATGACTCCTGAGCAAGTTTCTCAAATATATCATTGATGAAACTGTTCATAATCCCCATAGATTTACTTGAGATACCGATATCTGGGTGAACTTGTTTCAGAACCTTGAAGATGTAGATCTTGTAGGTTTCAATACTCTTCTTAGATTTCTTCTTCTTCTTATCAGCACCAGAAGAACCTGAATCTTTTGGTAACTTCTTCCCTGCTTTTGGGGTTTTTTCAGCCTTTTTCTCCTCAGTTGGCTTCTTCTCTGCTGGCTTTTTCTCTGCTTTTGGTGCCATTGGAACTGAAATTGAGAACCTGAAAATGGGTTTTGAGCAAACAAGAGATTTGAATTGAGGAAATTGAGTTTGTTGATGGAGGGAAGAAGAAGAAAAGGCGGAGATTTTATAGAGTTTGTATTTTTAGGGTTTGAGTTTTCATTGGTTGCTTTGGATTGACGCGGATCGTGAATTTGGACCGTTGATTTAAATGTAGAAAGAACGGCTGGGATTTTGTTAAATTTTTGTTTTGAAGGATCCACGTGGAGGATTTTCATTGGTTGAATATAGTTTGCGCGGATCGTGGATATTTGCCGTTCGATGAAAGGAGTAGATTTAGGATTTGATGCGGTATGAATACTTTACTATTTGTTTCTTATAGAATCTATCACTAAAATATCATTATAAGATTTATTTTTTAATGGTTAAATATCAATTTATTGTGAATTTTTGGAAATTTTTTTTTGATCGTTTGTTATATCTCTGAAAGCACGTATTAATGATGAATTCTAGTTAAAATATGTAGCAAAATTTATCTTTCTATCTATTTAATGATGGATTAAAAATGTGTTTGATCAAAAAAATTATGTTATTTATGGCTTGTTAAGCAATGAATTAATGATAAAATTCTTTTATTTCCAATAATTTTGTAGAATCTATTGACGAACATGAGACTCTCCATGACATATTTCTGTCTCAAACTACATTTTGATTACTTAATTAGCTCACGTATTAGCTCACGTTTGACGATAGATTTAGGAATAAATTTTATTTTATTCTTTAATGGGAGGGGGTGGGGCATTACAATTTACAATGTATCATTTACTCATTTCTATAACCTTACTATGTTTTATAAAGTGTTCATTGGTACTATTAATATTTTAATCTGATTTCAAGTCTCACTGTTATCTTTTATCGCATAGAAAACACATATATAATGTAATAAAGCTATATGTTACTGCTATTAATACGACATTATTCAAATCCATCAAAGCACTTCAATACAAACAAATTAAAACTAAAAGGTGCATTACAAAACAACTAATTAAGTGAATAAATATTGATACATTTATTAAGATAAATTCAACATGGCACCAAAGCGTATAGAGATTTTAGATTCAAGTTCTATCGTTACCGTTCATCATAATACACAACTAGGTAGAGTTCCAATATAAGGTTAATTACAAAGTTATTATACTATTTCTCATATTTCACAATGGCACGATATATTTTTCAAGAGTCCAGAATCAAAAGGGAAATAAATTTTTTCGAAATTTCCAAAAAAGCAACTCAATGAATTAAGATACCAAAAGGGCAACATTTTCTAAAATAGGGTTTTTGGAATAAGGCTCAAAAACCCATGAGACTAAGAAGACTAAAAAATTCATGAGCCTTGTAAGGCGCAAATCCACGCCATTTTTTTTATAAAAAAAAAAAAAATTGTATTTTTTTTGTGTTGTATTTTTGTTCTTTCTTAACATGATAAAATTATACTTCATGCCAAGGTAAAAAAAACACAATTCTAATACATGCATATATGTTGGAGTTCGAAAACTTCAATTTTATATTTTTGAAATGTTTTTTTGAATTTTTTTTTAAAAAATGGACATGGACAAATGATTATTATTAAGTTGAATGGTAAACCAGCACAACCTACAAACCATAATATGTAAATAAATATTTATAATTTGATGAACAAAAATGACGACTAAATTTGTTAATGAACAATTGAAAGAATATTTGCTTGCCAAGTTTGAGCGCAAGCTATAATATGTTGCAATCATTAGTAGATAAATGTGTCTAGTTATATGCTTTGTATGGGCTCCTTTTAAAATAATTAATGTAAATTATATATAAAGAAATTAAAGCGAGGAAAAGGGATCAAATTAAATAGTGAAAACTAGATTTCTTACAATTCTATTATTAGTTATTCGAAAGTTCCAAAGCTTTTAATTGGAAATCAAAGTTTTGATAATTTGTTGCTTGATAAGGTTCATTATTATGAGAGACGTAAATAATTTTTTGGAGTTTATATGTTAAAAGAATTCAGAAGCAAAAAAAGACAACTTTACATGTTAAATTAAAACAACAAAAATACATATGTAAGAAACAACAAAAATACAACAAAAACAAATATTATGTAAGAAAAAAAAATGCAATTTTCTTAATAAAAAAATGACGTGAATTTGCGCCTTACAAGGCTCATGAGTTTTTGAGCTTTGTAAGGCTCTTGCGTTTTTTAGCCTTATTCCAAAAACCTTATTTTAGAAAAAGTTACCCTTTTGGTATCATAATATATTGAGTTGACCTTTTGGAAATTTCAAAAAAAATTTTTACCCTTTTGGTTCCGAACTCCTATTTTTCAAGCTAGGATAATTAATTTTCACATTGATTCATCAAATTACAAGCACATCAACATTTTGCAACCAAAAATAGGTGGATTAGAATTACAAATCAATTAAGTAAATTATAAATCTACTAGCTAGTCAGCTCATATGACCTGAGGATCTTTCGTAAACAATCTCTTTACCCAGGGGTAGAGATAGTTATGACATGTGTATACTCTATTCTCGTCAAGCATAATACTTGTGGAACTACTATGGATATATGTTATCGACTTATCGTTGTTGTTGTTGTTGCACTAGCTACCTTGCACTTTGTTTTATAAGTGGAGTGTGTCCAACAAACAAAGAAACATGCCCCATAAGCTTATCTTTTCTTGAAAAAGTAGTACCACATGAACATTGCCATTTCAAATCACCACAATGTTTCTCATGAGTTCTAAGATCAGACAACACAGAAAAACTCTTCTTGTTGCATCTCTTACACACATACATTTTAGGACAATGACTTCTCTTGTAATGATTCTTCACACACACCATTGATTTCAATGGTTGAAACTTCGCGTGCTTCTTGTTCCACCTACAACCTTCTTGAGGACACGAATATTTAATCGTGTTACTAATTGATTTCGACAATCCATCACTCGTTAAATCGTTGATTCTCTTCATAGGATTACTCAATGCAGCACTAGACTTATATTCATCTCCATGAGCCCTCATATGCATTCTCAAATTTGCATCTCTTTTAAACCCTTTACCACAAATTTGACAATAGTGTGTATACTTTGCCAATAAATCAGATGCATCTAATTCAATAATATCATAATTATTTTCTTCATTCACAACTTTACCTTTTGAAGTACTCAATAATAATTCCTTTTTTCCAAATTCTTTACTATAATAATTATCATGACTAATAGTACTACTAGCTATAATAGTACTACTACTAGTAACATGATTTTTATTATCTTCATGAGTGTTACAATTAGAATTGTAATTATCCACATACCAATCATAATCTTGTAGCAAATGATCAACTTGACCTTGACCATGACCATGACCATGACCAACATCATTTTGAGATGGTTCGCGATATCTACTTGAATTTTGACTGAGTGAGATAGAGTCGAGGACAATCTTTTGGCAAGAAAACATGAGGGAAGAAGAAGTTGTGATGATTTCTTGGATCAAAGTTCCCATATTCGCGATGATCATAGATATTGACTCAGGAGGAGGGTGAATAATCGTTTGATTATCCGGAGTAATGAACATGGTGGCAAGTGATTGAACTTGATGAACTTTCTCTTTGAGAAGAGATAAGTTGAATAAAAATGAATTTTGTTGATGAGAATTATGGATTATAGAAGAAGAAGTAGAAAATATATCTTCTTGAATATTATTATGATGATGATGATTTGATGAATATAATGGTATGTTTTGTGGATTATTAGCACTACTATTTGTACCTTGAATCATTTTCAAGAAACCCTAAATTTTCTCTTAGAAAAAAAAAACACACTTTTTAATTTTCTTCAAAATTTTTGATCATATAACAAGGAGAAGAAAATAATGTAATTTTTTTTCTTTTTGTGACGTTTTGGTAATGAAAAAAATAATAAGTCAGAAAGAAATAGTGATACAAATGTAAGTCAACTTTGAGATTCAAATCATATTAAGTACCACTTAAGACCTCCCTCAAATACTACCATAGTCTTAAATTAAGACAAAATTCTTGTGAAAGGTGAAAGAGAAATTTTATAATCATATGTAGGACATTAAGTTCTTCTTTTTTTTAAATTTGATATTCGATATTTATATTAGAGTCTAACTAAATTTGAATTTATGTTTTACAGTGTTAATTAATTATATATGGGGGTGACGCTTCTAATGAGATTTTCCTATCCCAAACTCGAACGCAAGGATTAAGAATGAAGGGATCTCAATCATTCACCACCATAACCATGTTGATAGAGACACAAACTTGTACATATTTAATTGTTAATTTTTATAACATGTTTGGACATCAATTATATGTTTGGTTTTATTAAAAAAGAGAAAGATATATATATTTTTGTTCAAACTATTCGTGTCAACCTTAGCTTCACGCATGAATTTGCAATTTTAATTAAATTATTTATTTAAAGAGATATTATACTGACCATTTCCACATTTGTATTAATTTATTGGGATTTAGGGCTGTCATATTTTTGTTTAAATTAAGTCAATCTTTTGGAAATGGAGAGTCTAACCACAAAATGTCACTTTATTTAGGTAGGGATTATTGAC
Source organism: Solanum sitiens (assembly GCA_016801875.1). NCBI lineage: Eukaryota > Viridiplantae > Streptophyta > Magnoliopsida > Solanales > Solanaceae > Solanum > Solanum sitiens. Next base: position 106,157 of record JABWTJ010000589.1, read on the forward strand.
TTTTTTTTTTATGTGTTGTAATATTTTATGTCATAGCCAATATATCGATTAATACTTACTCGTATCGTATTGACTAATTACATTAAATTCATATACTTATCATTTGGTTATTAGTGATATAATAAAGTGCATGTGCATATGAATAAATATTTTGGAAAATTACTTGAATACACATCTTGTTATGTATTATAATCTCTAAAATTTCCTATCATTTAAAAAAATAATCAAAAATTCACTCTCAATACATTAATCTTCTCTCGTTGATACATCCTAATTATCCTCCCCTCGGATACATCTCTCTACTCTCTGATACTTTCCTCACCTATGTATAAATTCGGATGTCTGCTAATGTATCCGGAAGTTCAATGATATATCGGGATGTCCTATCCCCTCTCTGATACATCCCTCTCCCGCAGAATACATCCATCTCCTATGTAACCCGATGTCTAGTGATATATCCGAAAGTCTCCCTTTATGATACATTTCTCCCCTGTCCAATACATCCCCACCTATTTCGGATGTCAGTGATGTATCCGGAAGCCCAATGATGTATCCTAATCCATAAATTTTAAGGGATTTCGTAATTTGTAAAGAGTAGAGAAATAAGGTAATAATTCTTGACACTATGATATTTATGTAAATTATACTATATATTTTACTTCAATATTCTATCTATGGTGATAATTATAAGAATTAGTGTCATGTGATCAATTTAAGAGTTCATATCTTGAAAATAGTTTCTTTTTATGCATAAATTTTATATTACGATTTAGGGGTGTATTTGATATGAAGGGGAAGAACACTCACAACATAATATCCAAATTTTTTACATTCAGTTGTTCAAAATGTTTCATAAATAACATTTCAAACTCATGAATATGTCTTCTCCTGATCACCCGCACCCCTTACCTACCCTAACCCTATCACCCCCGACCCCCCCCCACACACACACCATCCACCATCATAATATTTTTCTACACATTACATACAAAATGCTTTTATAATAAAAAAAATACTTACTTATAATTAAATATTAAAAAAAACTTTTTTTCATAAAATTTTTTTTCTTCTTTCTGAACACATCTAAATTTGATCCTTGTTTATGTTAAAAGTTAAAAAGTATATAATTAGGGAGAGTTGCATGTTTAATGCATTCACTTATAAACTTCATGAAACATGAGTGTTGTTATCATGCATCATTATTCAGCTTGGACATAATTATGACAATGCATAATCCATAATTAGTTTTGTCAGTTTTGACATAATAAAGTCTCACAAACTTATCCATTAGATTATAACATTATAAACTACAAAGCAAGAGGCTGAACTAGGTGAAATTCAAAAAATCGTTTAAATATTATATTAACTTTTAGACTCCTAAACAATATATATAAGACTAAAACTTGTAACAATTCAACAAGAGCTAACAACACTAGGTTTTGGTCATTCAAAGAACTTGTAATTAATAAACAATTGAACATTACATGCTGAATTTGTCCAGTATCTTTGACTAAAGAGTATTTTTAAACAAATAATCTTAATGATATATATATATATATATATATATATATATATATTTATAGACTATAATTACGAAGCTCAAAAAGACATTGAAGAAGAAAGTGTTATAGAAGAAATGTCTTTAGAAGGGATGAATATAGAAATAATATTAGAAGAAGACTTTGCAGTAGATTTGGTTATAGAAAAAGCAAAAGAAATAAGTCATAATAATATAAACAAATTATTTAAATGCAAAGGATGTAAACTAGGAGATTTAGAATTAGATCAAGCAATATCCCATTTTAGATACACTCAGACAGATATACAGGATTTTTCATCCCCAAGAAAAATGGATGAGATGGGTGTACATTCCCCTCTGAATGTAAATAAATCCACTATATCGGATAAAGATACAGCTAGTCCGGTTAAAACATGTGAACAAAGAATAGACAATAAAGGCTATAGACTAGAAAAAAGTTTACAAGAAAAATTAGAAAAAGCTAATAATATAATGACAGAAATACAAGAAAATGATAGTAAATAGAAATTACTCCGCAAAAAGATAAAATAATTAAAAAACAGAAAAAATGGACATTTTTTCAACTAGATCAAGAGATAAAAGACAAGAAAGACCAAGACCAAGTTACACCCAGAATAGCATAAGTAATAATTTTTTGTCAAGAATATTAAATAGAAAGACAAAAGAAGAAAATAATCAACAATTAGATGAAATAATAGATACAGATAAAGATATACAAATCTTTCAACAAAATCAATTAAACTTATTGAATCGAAAAGTTTTATATAATACAAATTCAAAATCTCAACTATATAGACATTACAGAGAAGAACAATTATCAGTATTAGGAAAAACTTCTGTATCTTTACCACTTATAAATTCTGAATCTGTGAAAGAAATAAAACATGTTAAAAAAGACTTAATGCATATGGGATTATTAGTTATAGGAATTAAAGTATTAACTAGAAAAAACTTAGGAACAAAGACATTAATTACAATATATGATAAAAGATAGTCAGACATAAAAAGGCAATTATAGGATTAACAGAAGTAGATATGACTAATAATGGAGGAATTTTCTATATAAGTCCAGATTTTATGATGAATTTAAATGAATTTGGAACTCACATTAGAATAGGAATACAAACTAAAAGATATGAGGAAATGCATAGTGGAAAGAATTTATTAATGTGTGTAGGATTTTTAGGAAAAATGACAGATAATAGTAATACTAGATTTAAATTACAAATAAAAGATGTAGTAGAAGTAATGGGAAATAAAGGGATAAAAATAATAAAACCTATAAAAATAAATCCTGAAGAATATGCAGGATTAGAATGGAAATTAGGTGATTTCAAAGAAAAAGAAGCTTTAACACCAGACTCTCATTTAATATATACAAATTCTAAAGGAGAACCTTCAATTAGATTTATAGACTATAATTACGAAGCTCAAAAGACATTGAAGAAGAAAGTGTTATAGAAGAAATGCCTTTAGAAGGGATGAATATAGAAATAATATTAGAAGAAGACTTTGCAGTAGATTTGGTTATAGAAAAAGCAAAAGAAATAAGTCATAATAATATAAACAAATTATTTAAATGCAAAGGATGTAAACTAGGAGATTTAGAATTAGATCAAGCAATATCCCATTTTAAAACATGTGAACAAAGAATAGACAATAAAGGCTATAGACTAGAAAAAAGTTTACAAGAAAAATTAGAAAAAGCTAATAATATAATGACAGAAATACAAGAAAATGATAGTGAAATATCTGAGTTAGAATCTATACTAAGTCAAAAAGAATTAATGGAATCAGCAAGCTCTAGTAGCCCATTCCAAAGAACAACAGAACAAGCATATACTGCAGATAATAGTACAGAAAATATACCACGTAGAAGAGTATATAGACAAGGTGATACCCCAACAGTAGAAGTAAAACCAGTAGGAAAAAGAATGCCTATAGAAGAACCAATAAAATTACAAGAAGGAGGAAGTAAAGGAAAAATTTTAAATATAGCTGCTCATGATCCACAAAGATGGAATTCAGTAATAGACTTATGGAAAGGAATAGTAGTAGCAGATTTTATAAAAAATTATACAGAGACTGACGCTGAAACAATGTATAAATACTTAGAAACATTTTTAGGAGAATCAACCAAAGCTTTATGGGAAGCTTATAAAGTAGAATTCCCATCAGAATTTGAGTATTTAGTATCATTAGGACCTAACCCATATAATTTTACAAACAAAATACATACATTAATAATAGGAGAAGACCCAAATAGTGGATTAGTAGCTTTACAAAGAAATGCAGTAATAATGTTTTAACGAAATTCTTACCTTTTTATAAGAGTTTTCGGTTTTTTAGAGTCGCCACTTAATTTTTGAAGAAAAATCAAGAAAACTATTGTTTTCAAATAACTTAACATAGAAAATTGCTTGAAAACATTCAAAGGGTTCGGGGATTCAAATTAATGTTTTAGGAAGGTGTTAGGCACCTAAAACATCCGTCTAAAACGGTTTTCCAGCAACTAACAAATTTGGCTAAAACTTTGCTTTTAACTTGACTTGAATAAAATATTTAGAAGTAGAGAGTTGAAATACTAACTTATTTTTTTAGGTCATTTTATTTTGCAAAATTATTTTAATTTTGAGTCGATAAAAACATTTATGGCATTCGCGGGGATTCGGATTTTCTAACTTTAAAATTAACGACAAGTATGCAAACAAGTAAGCAAATAAAGTAAAAGAGAGAAATAGAGAGAGAGAGAGAGGGAAAGAGAATTGGGTCCAAAATCGGGTTCTCTTTCCGCCTTGACCGATTTTTGGACCCACCTGTTTTGGGTTTTTGACCCATTTCCTTTCGTACCTATCCTAGACTAAGCAAATAATTAATACTAAATAAATATAGTAAAGTAAAAGACGACAAGGGCTAATGCCTTAAAATAGATACAATACGAAATGCAAAATATAAACCGGGTCTTCTAATTCATCTTCTCCGACTTTCTTCAATTCTTTAAATCTTGGGACCCGTCCATCGGCTTAATAGGTTGACTGGAAAAGAGGAACTTTGAGCCTTTACGGCTCTTCTCATGGAATGCAAAGGAGAGAGTGAGAGTTCACGTTGAAACTCGGACGAATTTTACATGCAATTAAGAGCAAAAATAAAAATTAGCACTTGAAAATAATATCCCTAAATCTTATCTTAAAGAAGATTAAACGATTTTAAAATAATGAATATACCCAAGCAGATTACAACTTAACACCTAAAGCCAAAATGAGTAAACAAATAAATAGATTGAATAGGAGAAGCCAATGATGTCGTTAATTTTATCTAAAAGCACACATAATAGATAAGCAGTAATATCCAAAATATGTAATAATCTTAGAATTAAATATACCAATGATGCATGAATAACTAAATAAATATATTAGACCATGATGTGAAACGAATCCAATTTGCTATGGCAAATTAATACACACATAGAAGTATGATAGTAATAACAACTAAACGTTAATACTAATTAAACTTAAGATCCAAATAGTTTGCAAATTGAGTAATTGACAAATTATATATATGTATATATATATATATGCATATAAATAAAAAATTAAGATCAACCAAAACAGACCAGCACTCATTCGAATTGACTATATTACATCACTTCCTCTGTATATGAACTTAATGCCTAGAAGATTCAATCATAAGAATAGGACTAAACACCACATTATATAAATAATAATTCTGATTATAAAATCAAGTAGAAAACAAATGGCAGCTAGATCGAAATATATTAAAACAACAAATTTACACAGGTATTGAGCTAAATAAAATGAAGAATAAATAGGCTACTGAATGCAGATTATACTAAGAACATGGCCATAACTCCTAAACTACAACTAATACACAAATAAATTCCTAAAGAAACATAGGCAAACTAAAAAAAAAATAATAAATTTTTTTTACAACTAACAGTAAATAAAACAGTAGAAACAAGAGAAACGCAACTAAAATGTCATACCAAAACCTAATACACGAAAGCTAAAACAAAGCTAATTAACATATAACAGATAGAAAAGCTGGAAATTAAATAATACAAAGCTAAAAAAGAATTTACCTGGTTCTGGGCAGCGAACCGGAACTACGAGTTTGACAGAGACGATTCCACCACCTCTCCAAACACGAACAACCGCGAAAATATTTTAAAAAAATATTAAACTATGGAACCAAGAATTCCCGAAAAAATTTCTGGATACTCTTTGGTCTCCTCTCTTTTTCTCTTATCTTTGGTGCAATGAAGAGGGGCTTATATAGGACCAATTTTTGGTTCAAAATAGATGTGGGAAGCGATATAGGACAAATGCAAAAAATCCAAGATTTGTCTATTTGAATGGTTTAAAGTAATAGGATGAATTCACATAAATTAATTTTGCGAGCTTCTTAATCTTAACAAAAAATAAAATAATTAATTTAATCGTAAACTTAGTGTTTCAAAAAAAAATAAAATAAAAATAAAAATAAATATAACCGTGATTTAAACTAAACTAATTTAAAAGACTACTTACTAAATTTAAAATATTTTGTGATGATTTTTGAATAATCATAAAATATACTAATTATATGCATAATTATGTAAAATATAGATATTATCTAAAAAGTTTAAGAAACGACAAAAATTATTTAAAATAACGCAAACTTTATACTTTCGTAAATTTATAAAACTAATTATTTTAAATTGTTTGAGAGTTTAAGAAGCTAATGAATTAATTTCTACCGGGGAGGGTCAAAATTGGGTGTCAACAGCTGTCCCTCATTTTACTTGGATTGATGCAAGAAATTCGAGGAAAATGAAATTGACTAAGCCAATTTTGACCGACCACATATTCATCTTTTAAGAAAAGGGATCTGGTACGGACTTTAGAAATTATGGCCGAGCCTTGAAAATGTGTTTCCTACATATCTCAGGCTATATGAGAATTCAGGCCACTTGTAGTTCGATACGCTAGATTTAACGCACGATTTTGAAAGAAATCAAAAGTCATCTCGATACCGAGTTATGAAGGAATCGGGATGCTTGGGAATAAGATTCGAGTGGAATGTTAGAATACAGCCGAGTTTTCAACATCGAGCCCGCCTACATATCCTTAAACCATAGGAATCAGGCTGTTTGTAGTTCGACTCAATCGATTGAAAAGGAAATCTATTATGTTAGATAACCTTTGGTTCTGGACAAGTGATAAAATTAAACGAGTATGAAAAGGAGGCTTGTAACCTCTTAGCCATGAATGTGGTGCACTTCACACCCATAATTAAGAACTCACATGGACATAATTTCCAAAGCTCTCGGCGCATTGTCACTCAGATTGGAAACTTGCTTCCGGTAGATCAAAATTTCCGGATGCGAGACCGAAACTGACAAAACCTAAAGAAAAACCCACATGCCTTCTGATAGGGGTGTGGTTTGATTGTGGTGGAAGTCGTCCCTCTGCTCGCGTACTAAGAGTTTGATACTCCTCTTTGGACTATGTTCCAGTTCGCTGCTAAGAAAAAGTTCCACGTTGTGCTGCATCCTTTTTGATGTCGTCCGCACCTGTGGTTTGTTTTTGGAGAATTCATCCTTTCGGATGCTCTCGACAAAGACTGAGATAAAACTCGTCAGCATAAAAACTAAATTAAAAAGGGAGACAATGTCTTTTACCATGTCGACATTTAATTTTTCTCCTCGACATTTGACATCCACTCGATCGGTTTGACGTAAAGCAAATAGAGCTTATGTCTTATGTATGTAATGCAATCTTCAATGTATTCTTCATTTGATGTTGAAATAAATAAAAATAGATGCAGTGTGCTGATATTTATCTTGATGTCCTCTTTGATGTTCTTCTTGATGTTTACTTTTATCAAAAATAAAATGATGCAGTTGATGCCGATGGGTGAAGATTTCTTCAGATGCCCGATTCCCTTTCTGGCAGTGCATGATTCCTTGCGGAGCATGGGTATCTTTTCGCGATGTATGAATATTAACTCGCGATGCATGATTTTCCACAATGTATGAATATTAACTCGCGATGCATGATCTTCCGCAATGCATGAATATTGACTCGCGATGCATGATCTTCCGCGATGCATGAATATTGACTCGCGATGCATGATCTTCTGCGGGGCATGAATATCTTCCCGCAATGCATAAATTCCGTAAGGTATGAAATCTTCTTGCGATGCATAAATTTCAGCGAGGTATGAAATCTTCTCGCGATGTATAATTTTGCAAGGCATGAATATCTTCTTGCGATTAACTTGTGATGCATAAATATTAACTCGCGATGCATGATTTTTCGCAATGCATAAATATTGACTCGCGATGCATGATCTTCTGCGATGCATGAATATTGACTCTCGATGCATGATCTTCTGCGGGGCATGAATATCTTCCCGCAATGCATAAATTCCGCAAGGTATGAAATCTTCTTGCGATACATAAATTTCAGCGAGGTATGAAATCTTCTCGCGATGTATATATTTCAGCGAGGTATGAAATCTTCTCGCGATTATATTGTGATGCATAAATATTAACTCGCGATGCATGATCTTCCGTGATGCATGAATATTGACTCGCGATGCATGATCTTCCGCGATGCATGAATATTGACTCTCGATGCATGATCTTCTGCAGGGTATGAATATCTTCCCGCAATGCATAAATTCCGCAAGGTATGAAATCTTCTTGCGATACATAAATTTCAGCGAGGTATGAAATCTTCTCGCGATGTATAAATTTCAGCGAGGTATGAAATCTTCTCGCGATTATATTGTGATGCATAAATATTAACTCACGATGCATGAATATTGACTCGAGATGCATGATTTTCCGCGATGCATAAATTCTGCAAGGTATGAAATCTTCTTGCAATGTATAAACTTTTGCGAGGCATGAAATCTTCTCGCGATGCATGAATTCCGCAAGGTATGAAATCTTCTTGCGATGTATGAACTTTTTGCGAGAGATGAAATCTTCTCGCGATGCATAAATTCCGCAAGGTATGAAATCTTCTTGCGATGTATAAACTTTTTGCGAGGGATGAAATCTTCTCGCGATGCATAAATTCTGCAAGGTATGAAATCTTCTTGCGATGTATAAATATCTGCGAGGCATGAAATCTTCTCGCGATGCATAAATTCAGCAAGGTATGAATTCTTCTTGCGATGTATAAATATTGGCTTTTGATGTCATATTTGGTACCAAGTGAAGACAATACTTCAATCGAGCAACATAGTGATCTTCAGGGTGCCTTCTGGATAATCATATCGTCTAGATCGACAATACAGTAAAATGACCCTCCAGGTAGTGTATCGTCCCGATCGGCAATAAAATAAAATGACCCCTCCGGGTAGTGTATAATATCATATCTGACATTAGGATACAGATGACGTCCTTTACGGAAAACGTAAACTCCCTTTTTTTTTTCTTTTTTTTGAGATTTTTGAGATTTTTGCTTGATTCACCTTCGAATATAGCCGGACGTTCCTTATAGACTTTATGTTGTTCGAAATTGACTGAAATAAACCATTCATATTCCCACGTCTCCGGTATAAGCAATATAAAATAATTCTTGCATCTACAGAAACATCGCTAAATTCTGGAGAGCTTTTCTCCTCCCTTGACTTCTCCATATTCACCATCGGAGGAATTTGCTGATTTCAGAGCAAAGCTATAAACCTGCGTCCACAGAAAAATTGTTAGTTTTTAAAATGAACTGATATGTGTCGATTTGTTCAGTTGTCTGCTTCATGTCCTGCTATCTCTGGTTGATTTCCTGATCTCCCGACTCTTGATAGATAAGACAAAATATTTTATGCCAAAACAAATGAAACACAAAGGGAAAACTTAAGAGAAGATAAATTTTGAGAAATAGTATTTTTGAGAAGAAAGAGTCACTGCCAAGTGTCATGTCACGTCAGGATTAGCGAACTTCTTTGAGTCTAATGCTCGGAGGTCTATCTGATTGTTTGCTGGGGAGTATTCAAAGTCACTCCAGACCGTCGATAAACCATGTTGAAATTTTGAGGCTATTCTCAAAATTTCTGTCTCAGTTACAAGTTATGGCTTATCTTCAACTGTCGGTAAGTAAATCATGGAATTTTCGAGATCTTCTCGAAAATTCTGTCCCAGTTGCAAATCTTGAAGTATCTCCACCTTGACTCGCTGGGGAAAAATCTTCTTCTCAGGAATTTTTGAGACCCTCTCAAAATTTTGTCCCAGTTTCTACTGTAAAATAGAAATCTTACGGGAAATATGACCGAACCCTTGTGGCGCCTACGTATCCCGTTGAGGCAGGAATCAGGTCAAACGTAGTTCCCCCTCAAAGGTTAACAAAATAAAAAATTTACAAAGAAACCGACCGAGGCCGACATAGGCCGCCTACGTATCTCATTCTTGAGAATTCAGGTCGAACGTAGTTCAAAGGAATATTTAAAGGGGATAAGGGGTGACCGGAATGACATTTGCCAACCAAGTCGGGTATTGTGTCACTTCCACCAATCGAGACTCAATTTGGTTGGTGATCTCTTCTTTAATCTTTAAAATCAACTCAGGTTTGAACTTCTGAACCTTTTGCTTCACCGGGTCGAACCCTGGATTAATCGGTAATTTATGAGATACGCCATCGGTACTCAACCCTTGCATGTCACCGACTTCCCAGATGAACACATCAATGTTTTCGGTGAGTAAGTGTATTAGATCCTTCTTCTGAGTTTCATTCAAGTGAACTCATGATTTTGGCCTCTTTAACGTACTCTTGATCTCCCAGATTTACAGTCTTAGTTTCCTCTAAATTCGGCTTGTGCTGATTTTCATACTGCAGAAATTCTTCAGCAACATATTTTGGTGCCTCATTTTCCTCTTTGTATTCATTAACCTCGTCACCACCTGCCTCACTTTATTCGTTCAGCTCATGACATGACACGACATTGGTAGGTTTAAAACTTATATTACCGAAACCATAAATAGACAAAGTTAGACAAACAAATAAGTAAATAAACCAAATTTTAAATAAAGAGGCTTTCATTCAAAAAGGAAAATAATGCAAACTTTGGCTATGGCAAAGGGCCATGTTGCCTTTTTTCAAACATCACGAGGGAAATTTAAAATGCATGCAATTAAGAAAATGCAAAATGGTGGGTCTCGGGCCTCTTCCGGACTACCACCGATTTAAATATGCATTAAACGATGCCATTCTACCAAGGAGTTCGGGGAATCAGGATCGGCGTGGAGGTCCCATTCTGCAGAATCTCTCCTGGTTCAGCATCACGGATACCAGCTAGCTCGACCTCTTCCTCAATAACAACATCGATCTCCTCGAAAAGGCCGTAGATTCCTTCCCCAACGTCGTCAGGGTCGATTGGAGTTATCACCTTTGTCACACACCAATCGTCGTCTGTCTCTATCATATTCACATTGCCGCCTCCGTGATTTGGCAAAGGGTTGGTGTTGACATTAGGTGCAGCTGGTTGTAGAGAGACCACCTCTTGGTCGATTAGATCCTAAATTTTGTGCTTGAGGTTGATACAGTCCTCAGTATCATGCCCAACGTTGTTGGAATGATAAGCACATCTCTGATCTGGCCTATAGAATTTTGAATTGATATCCACGGGCTTAGGCCCCACAGGATGGATATATCCGGCCGCAGCTAGTCGCTCGTATAGCTTTGTTTGACTTTCCGCGAGAGCGGTGAAATTCCTTGCAGGTTTCTTCTCAAACCGAGGTCGAGGTGGATCATAACTTCTTTGTGGGGGAGGAATCTGTTGATAACCTCGGTTATTTGGATGCGGAGCTTGACCTCTGGGATAGGAATTGGCTAGGTAGTTTGGCAATGGAGCTTGGCAATTTGGGTGGGGATTTTGATATAGTGGAGCTTAGACTTGATATGCAGGAGGGAGTGCTTGGTAGCTCGACTGCACGTTGGCACAGTTGGGAGCAATACCTTGGTAGTGAGGAGACAAAAGTTGGTAAAGTGGAGGATGGCTTTGGTATGTGGGAGATGGATTTTGGTAAATTGGAGGTGAACTTTGGTAGATTAGAGGAGGATTTTGGTATACTGGAGGAGAATTATTTTTCTGACTAGCTTGGTAAGAGTTTTGAGAAGGTCGAGAACGACCTTGGAAATGGGAATACGAAGATCTTCTTGGGTTCTTCTCGCGCTTATATGAAATAACATCCACGTCTTCTCTCTTCTTTTTTAACAATCCTGAAGATCCGGCCGATGCGGCTACATGGGCTATCTTCCCTGATTTTAAACCGTCCTCGATAGTCTTACCAATCTTGACTATCTCGGCAAACTTTGCCCCAACGAGCAACATAATTCTGTCATAATACTCTGGTTCTTGCACCCGTACGAACACCTCGACAATTTCTTTTTCAGACATGGGTGGCCTCACCCTCTCCGCTTCTTTTCTCCACCTGTAAGCGAATTCTCTATAGCTTTAGGATGATTTCTGCTTTATTTTCTCCAAAGAGTAACGATCAGGAACGATTTCTACATTATAAGCAATCGCTCGATGAAGTCTTTTGCTAGAGCATTCCAGGTGGGCCATTGTCGGGTTTCATGGGAGGTGAACCACTCAAGAGCTTCTCCGCACAGGCTTCGACTGAAAAGCCTTATCAACAAAGCTTCATCCCTACCAACTCTCACGAGCTGGTCACAATAGGCTCTTAAATGAGCCATAGGGTTTCCCACTCCTCCGAAGGTATCAAACTTCGGGATCTTGAAACCTTCTGGATGGTCCAGGCTCGGGTGAATGCACAAATCTTCATAGTTAAGTCCGGTAGCATCGGGGACGCATTGAAGCTCTTTCATTGCTTTCTTGACCACCTCTTTTATGTCCTCCTTTGTCTCCTCTTTCACCCTCCACTCTCTTTCCTGTTCGTCGTAGTGGTCCAACTCAGAACCGTGCACGTCGTGCTCAGTAGGGATGGGGATTTGGAAAGTGTTTCTTTTGGGTAAGGGTGGAGCTATGGAAGGACTCTAAGTGTTTTGAGCGGTTTGGTAATTTTGTGGATAAGTCTGAGGATTAGTATTTTGATTTAAGTGGTGGTGGGATGTTTGGGGTTTAAAAGCGTTTTGATTTGGATTTTGATTTTGGTCTTGCAGTGGTGGAGCGGATTGATGTTGGGTATTTTGAAGATGAGAGGGTATTTAGAGGTGGTTGTTTTGAGGATGAGGTGGAGTTTGGTAAGAGGTTGAAGCATATTGCGGATTTTGGGTAGTCAGGTTTATAACGGACGGGTTCTGAGCAGGTGTAGATGGCTGATTCTAAGTCGGATCCATATTTGAGGAAGGGAAGTAGATGGGAGGTCTCCCCTCAGCAACGTTAGCAGCTAAACCTGGCGGAGGCCAATCCTGTCTCCTTTGCATTTCCATTCTCATTTCTACAATTTGTTGCATCAACTGCAAAATCAATTCGTTCTGGTCTGCTATGATGGGTTGAGACACCACAACATCAGTGAGGCTTACTTCTTCGTTGTTATCTCCCATTGTTGTCTTTCCTTTATTTGAGCTTTGTCTAGGGAAAGAATCTGCAGACCCTTTCGATCTGGTGAAGTAAGGATGATCTGCCATCTTAATCAACACAGATCAGTTCAAAATACCTGAGAAGGAAAACAACTCAAAGGCAGATTTTTCAGTTTGGATTCAGAATATAAAATGCATAATATCACAGATAGAGCAGATAAACAGACAGGTATACAGACAAATATCGCGTCCTAACATGCTTGTGACCCCTTTATGCCAAGGGTAGACCTACTGATTTGAAGGATGTATATGTCATTTGAAATATCCTATTGTCCCAAAATCCAAATTTATACAAATTTATGAATAAAACTTAAATGGGGATACATAATTGGGAAAAATGGGATACAAAATAATCAGTCCCACGCAGGGGTACAATTCTGAACTATGCTTCCATAGAAGGTCCTTCCCTCTTCATTTCTTCTCTTCTCCGGGTTCCCGCGTCTTAGACTAGTAACTTGTGAGCTCTTTTTTTTTTTTTAGAATAAGCTAAAATCTACTCCCAATCCCGAGGACAATGATTTTTTCAGATGATGTATATATCCTTCAAATTTAAACAAATAAATATGATCGCCCGTTCAGGCCGTAGACCCTTTTGGACTCAAGGTGGTCTATCTAATGAGCCCAACACGCCTTGGGTGTTGGGTCATCTTAGTTCAATGCTTAGATTTGGATTTGGTTTTGCTCTATCTTATGTTGACTAGAATTGGTTTAGAAGTGATGGTTACCCGAGTCGGACAAACAACGGGGTGAAGCTACCAAACGACGTCGGATGACCGCATTCCAACTATTCGTTTGATACTTCCAAATGAAATTCTTGTGTATTTCTGAAAGGAGCCGTGGAAAGCCACGTAACTCCCGTTTTCCTAATGCAAGCTATTTGCCAATTGGCAGAAAGATGCCATGAAAATGCAACAATTCTAAAATAAGATAAAATAAATAATAAGCAATTAAACCATATAGCCAAATAAAGTTAGTTTTAAGGTTAGAATCCTCCAAGTCCCCAGCAGAGTCGCCATTTCTGTTTCAACGAAATTCTTACCTTTTTATAAGAGTTTTCGGTTTTTTAGAGTCGCCACTTAATTTTTGAAGAAAAATCAAGAAAACTATTGTTTTCAAATAACTTAACATAGAAAATTGCTTGAAAACATTCAAAGGGTTCGGGGATTCAAATTAATGTTTTAGGAAGGTGTTAGGCACCTAAAACATCCGTCTAAAACGGTTTTCCAGCAACTAACAACAAGTCTGGTCACAACAAAAGGACTTGCAAAACTAAAGATTTGCAGCCTGAAACTACTACTTCTGTTCGTGATAAACTACCTGTACTATCTTGTAACATCATTTTTGAATTATTTCATCATTTAATCAACTTTAGCTAATATAAAGTATATATAAATATTTATATATATTATGCTTTCAGGTTAGACGGAGATGTTCGAAAGTTCAACAACAAAATATGAAATAGAGAGAAGTAGGACAAGGAGAAGAAATGAATTCGTCTTGGAAAAATTCACAACAAACCCAACAAAGTGGAGTTACATTATAAATAATACAACTTTTTTGGGTAAAAAAATGGATCATTGTGTGCTTTTTCTCAAGTTTAAACTATATTTTGCTATTTTTTTTAGTTTCCTTTCTTTTTTGGTGTAGTTTTTGTGCGAATCTGGTGATGTTTGGTGCAATTTTGGAGTCTATTTTTGGAGTTTTTCTCGTGCAGTTTTGAAGTCTGTTTTTGGAGCTTTTCTCGTGCAGTTTTGAAATCTATTTTCGGAGCTTATCTCGTGCAGTTTTAGAGTTGTTTAGCTACTGTTATGGTGACTTTTCGTTGCTGTTTTTGGTGCAGTTCTGGTGCAGTTCTAGTGCTTTCTGGTGGTGGTGTTGATGCAAGTTTAATGTCGATTTATAGGTTATTGTTATACTGTTGTTTTGGTTTAATTCAAATGTTGTTTTGATACTTTTCTGGTGTAATTTTGAATCTATTATGCTGCTATGTTGGTGCAATCATACTGTTTAGGTGCAATTCTAATGTTATTTTGGTAAACTTTTGGAGTTATTTGACGCATTATTGGTGCTCTATTGCGGTTTTGGTAAAGGTTTACTAAAATTTTAGTGTTATTCGTTCTAGTACAAATCTGATGTAGTTTTGCACCATCAACACATATAATATCAAAATTTCAAGCTAACTTCTCAACAAATTGAAACCAATCATACATTACGTATCAAATCCATTACATCGCAAAAATAAAAAGTTACATTTTTATATACTGCGAGAAAAACATATGCTTCTTCGAGCTTACTGATTACATTGCAAACAAGAAAATATAGAATCTTGAATTTTTCCTAAACGTTATCTCTTCAACTTCCAGGATTCTCTGAATTCTCGCGTGCTTCTTCGAGCTTACGAACATTTTGAATGTTATCGTCATAATTGGAATAAGTAGAATGAACCAAGGCTAATTATCACTGGGACAATTGATCAAGCACCTCGTGTGCAAGAAACTAACTTGCAGATAAACAAGACACCAATTTGCATAGCACCCTCCTTGAGTTTAAATAATCTATCACATAGGACATAGAAGAAGACTATGATCATAAAAACTGTTTTGCATTCATAAAAATAAAGAATTTTACTCTTGTTGCAGACTTCCATTAAAGGGACATACATTCTTCAAAAATAACAAATGCAACTGAATACGTTTTACTTCTCCAAACATCAGTCTTCAATGAATCAAAATTATGAAATTATGGATATCCTAGAGAAAAGAAAGGGAAGATTTAGTTGGCAATGGTAGAAATCTTTCTCACGTGTAAAAGAGAAAGCAACGTTAGATTTTTGACGTCCGTTTGCAAGGGTATCAAAAGTATACCAATTGTTGAAACACGGAGGACTATTAGTGCTCCATGTTAAAACACAAGGATTACTTTGATTCTTAATTAAAACATAAAGGACAATTTTGATCCTTTTCTCATTATTGTACAATTAGTGGAAATGCTTTTGATCAAGATTTAGGTAAAAAGTTATTTAATAAATTACCTGGAGCCTTAGGAAGAGAAATAGAAGATAGATGGACTAAAAGAGAAGGAGTAGTACAAAACCCTCAAGCAAAATGGTCAATAGGACATAGAATACAACATATAATGGAAATATTACAAGAAAAATGTACTAACTTACAAATACAAAAATAATTAAAACAAAATGAAATGAATTTCTGTAAAGATATAATATATACTACCCAAAGTTACGATAAAGATCAATACAAACGAAAAAAATATAAAAAATACAAACCACAATATAATAAGAGATATAAGAAGGGATATTTTCTTAGAAAATCTTCAGCTCAAAAACCATACCTAAATAGAGATAGACATGTTAGAAAATATAGAACAGACAGAAATTATAAAAATAAGTTAGAATGTTTCACATGTGGAAGTATAGAACATTTAGCATATACTTGTCCTAAAGATATAATGCAAAAACTAGAAATGCTCAATTAGTAGAAGAATTTAATGAAGCATTATTAAATGTAGATGAATATATGTCGGATAATGAAAGTATTTACTCTATAGTAAGTATTGATATAGAAGAGAATAATAAAGAAGAAGATTCTTCTAATTCAGAAGGAGAAGAATTAATTAATGAAATAGGAATAGAAAATTTAAATATAGATGATTTACAAATTAATTTTATGAATATAATAGAATGTGAACATAATTTTGAAAAAGATACAGGATTAGATAGTAATCCATGTAATTGGTGTAAATGGTATCCAAGTAAAAATAAAAGAGCTAAATGTAATAAATGTTTTATAGAAGGATGTATAAGTTGTATAGAAACACAGTTAGGTATAATAACTCAAAAAAGGAAAGAAATACATACAAATGAACCTTTAATAAATTTAAAAGTATCAGTATTAGAAGCAAAAGTTAAAGAATTAGAAGAAAGAATAGTAAGATTAGAAAAAGAAAAAATTATAGAAAAAGAACTACCATTAGATAATCAGGAATTAATGAATGAAGGATCTAATACTTTAATATGTAATGAAGATAAAAATATAAATACTGTTAAAGTATTAGCAATACTTCAAATAGGAAAATATGAAATAGAGACTTTAGCATTAATAGATTCGGGATGTACTAAAAGTATTT
This sequence comes from Solanum sitiens, assembly GCA_016801875.1. Classification (NCBI taxonomy): domain Eukaryota; kingdom Viridiplantae; phylum Streptophyta; class Magnoliopsida; order Solanales; family Solanaceae; genus Solanum; species Solanum sitiens. Next base: position 123,389 of record JABWTJ010000589.1, read on the forward strand.
TAAATAAGAAAATTATACCGCCAGAATTAATAAAGACTTTAGAAAAACCACTTGCAGCTATGCAAATGGATGGAACACATAATATATATAGATATTATATAGACAAAGCACAAGTTAGTTTTTTAAATACGTGTTCAGAATTTTATAAACCTACCTATAAGATGGATAAAATATGGGTGAGAGATTTAGATATAAGAGTAGATTTCGTTTTAGGATTAGATTTCATACTATATAATAAAGGAGGAACTTTAATAACAAATGATGGAATACTTTTTATGAAGAATATTACTTATACTTCTGTTTTAACTAATAAAATTAATACTCAAATAAAACATAAAGAAAAATGTTGTGAGAATTGTGAAAATAACATACAATGTACTAAAACAGGATGTAATATATTAGATGAAGAAGATGAGATAGAAAAATTAGATAAAAACTATGTTTTAATAGAAATGGAAACAGAATTATATAATTTTAAAACAGGAATTCAAAAAATAGGACAAATAAAGAATCAACAAGATCTAGATAATATAGTAAAATTTTTAGATCAAATAGAAATAATAGGAGATAAACCTTTAAAACATTGGGAGAATAATAAAATAGTATGCAAGTTAGACATAATAAATTCAGAATATATAATAAAAACAGCCTCAATAGAAGCCACAAATCAATATTTAGAAAATTTTAAAATACAAATTAAAGAGCTATTAGAATTAGGAGTAATAAGAAGATCTACTTCAAAACATAGATCAGCAGCATTTATGGTAAGAAATTATAGTGAAATAGTTAGAGGAAAAGCCAGAATAGTTATAAATTATAAAAGACTAAATGATAATACTAGAACAGATGGATATAAATTACCAGACAAAACAGAGTTAATAAATAGAATTCAAGGTAAAACAATTTTTAGTAAATTTGATTGCAAGTCAGGATACTGGCAGATAAAAATGCATGCAGATAGTATAGAATGGACAACTTTGAATAATAATAATAAAGTTTTCTCTCCAAATGCTCTCGGCGTACGTTAGTTAACGTGTGCAGGAGAGGTGAAAATGGCGAGGGGACGAGGAAGAGGGCGAGGAAGAGGTCGGAAAACACCATTAATGACTATAGGAAGCTCAGTCGGAACTCGTGTGGATGCAATAGAGATAAGGGAGCAAGAGCAATTTAAAACCCTGAATAAGGAGGACGGGTTTGTAATGGAAAAGGGGGTATCGTTGAGATCTAATGTATCTAGGAGATTGAGTTTAAATTCTCCATCAGATAATGCAGAATCACTTGAGAATTTAGATCTGGGAAAGTTTGAGGAGAAAAAGGGTGATGGCAATGAAACAGTAACAAAGGAATCAACAGAAAAGGACAAAATTAACATTGAAATTGAAGGTAGCTATGGTGATCAAAGTAAAGGTAAGGAGCAGATTGGAGAATATAAAGAGCCATGGGTTAATATGTTTAAAAATAATCGAGCAGCAAATAATGGAATGAATTTGTCTTATTTTCCTCCACAAGTGGTGAATGGGCAAACTATGGTGCAGCTGGAAGAAAATGAGGTACAAATTGAAGAAGATAAATGGAAATGTGCACTCATTGCATATGTGATTGGAGATTGCCCTGGGTATAATACCATGAATAGATACATAATGATGAATTGGTCTACAGTGGCTAAACCTGATGTTTATCTTCATGAAGATGGGTATTATATAGTTAAGTTTCAAAAGCTTAGTGACATGAATGAAGTATTGTATTCTGGTCCATATACTATTAATAATCGTCCTATCATTTTGAAACAATGGTGTCGTGATTTTGATTTTGGAAGTGAGTTCTTATCGGAAATTCCTTTATGGGTGAATTTTCCAAAACTGCCTCTTAAATGTTAGGGTGTGGGATCTTTAAGTAGGATTGCGAGTGCTATTGGAGTACCATTATTTGCTGATGAGTGTACCACAAAGCAAACAAGAATTTCTTATGCTAGAATGCTTATTGAAGTTAATGTCACTAAACCTATACCTCAGCAGATAGCAGTTATGGATCCAAATGGAGGAACATTTATGCAAGAAGTAGTACTGGAATAGAGACCTCAATATTGTGATAAATGTCAGAAGATTGGACACCAGTGTCAACAGGTAGCAACGACAATGGAGGATGTACCAAAGAAGAGAAGACCATGGAAGAAAGTAACCCAAGCTTGGCAATACAAAGGGCCAATTCAACCACAGGAGAATAAGAATGAACAAGACAAGGTAGAAGAACAAACAGTTGCACAGAAGGGAACTCAGGAGATAGAGCAGGGGAAAGAACTGGAACAGGATAAGCAAACACCAGGGGATTCAATTAATTTGAGACCTAATGCTGGGCTTAAACAACTGGAGTTTAGCTTTTCTAATTTTCCTATATTGGCTGCTATACCAGTTAGGAATGGATTTGAGAGTCTTATGAATAGTAAGCTTGCTTCACTACCTATTGATAGAGGTGGAGTTTCTAAAACATGTTGATGAAGTGGATGTTATGGAATGTGAGGGGTATGAATAAGAGGCATAAGCAGAAAGAGATTAAAGCTTGTTTGTTGAATAATAAAGTATCTTTGGCAGGGATAATTGAAACAAGAGTTAAAGAGGTTAATATGAAGGCAACAATCAAAGGAATAACCCCAGGCTGGGGGATAATGAACAATTATAATGCTTCTTCAAATGGTAGGATTTGGGTGGTATGGGATGATAATTGGTATGAAACCAAGTTAATCAATAGTACAGCTCAATTAATTCATTGTCAGATTAATGAAAGAAGTAAGGGACAATAATTTATGCTTACTGTGGTCTATGGTTATAATACAATAGAGCAGAGGAAAGATTTATGGAAGGATTTGAATATGATGGCACAAGGTATCTCTCATCCATGGCTTATTACAGGGGATTTTAATGCTCTTCTTTCACCAACAGACAGATTAGGGGGTGCTAGTGTAACTTTGAATGAAATAAGAGATTTTGAAGAGTGTGTTAAAGACATTGGTGTTACTGAATTACAATGGAAGGGTAATTATTATACTTGGAGCAACAAACAGTGTGGTATTGCTAGAATATCTAGCAGGATTGATAGAGCTTTTGGGAATGCTGAATGGATGGATAAATGGGGTCATGTTATTGTGGAGTATGGGAATCCAGGTATTTCTGATCATAGTCCTATGCAATTATATTACAAAAAACTCATCAACAGGTGAAAGTGAGTTTTAAGTTTTTCAATGTGTGGACTGAGCATGTTTCTTTCTTGGATTTGGTGGAGAGTATATGGAAACAGGAGTTTAACAATGGTATTATGAAGAAGGTTTGGTGTAAATTGATGGCTCTCCAACCAGTATTGATGTCACGACCCAAAATCGAGCCGCGAGTGGCACCCACACTTATCCTACTATGTGAGCGAACCAACCAATCTAAAACCCCAACATATTGAACAAAATACAAAGCGGAAGACTTAAAACTCAGTATCCCCAAAATCTGGAAGTCATCATCACAAGAACATTCTAGTTACTAATCTAAAAGTATCTAAGAAGCTAAAATAAATAAAAGGCTAGTCCATGCCGGAAGTTCAAGGCATCAAGACATTGAAGAGAAGATCCAGTCCAAGCTAGAAGCATTAGCTCACCCTGAAATCCGGTGTAGTGAAGACTGGCTAGAATTGCTGCTGAGTTGAAGACGACGGTACGTTTGCTGCATTCCCCAAATAACAAAGAAAGAAACAACAAGTAGGGGGTCAGTACAAAACACAAGTACTGAGTAGGTATCATCGGCCAACTCAAAATAGAAAACAGTATATATCAGTTCATATCATAAATCAACTACAATACTCAACATGTAGCAACAAGTACTATAATCATCAATAAGTACTACCAAGTTCATCCATGAGGACTCAAGCCTCAATACCACACTCATTTGGGAATTAGGTTCATTACATTGAGTATATAAACATCTCTCAAGATTCATTATCTTTCTTCCTCTTGTGTCGGTACGTGACACTCCGATCCCCTACTACTATGTGTCGGACGTGACACTCCTCCCCTAATTTAGTGTCGGTTCGTGACACCCTATCCCCTAACTACTATGTGTCGGAACGTGACACTCCGATCCCCTACTTCTACGTGTCGGTTCGTGACACCCGATCCCCTAATACTATGTGTCGGAAACGTGACACTCCGATCCACTAATTCTACGTGTCGGTTCGTGACACCCGATCCCCTAATACTATGTGTCGGAACGTGACACTCCGATCCCCTAATTCTACGTGTTGGTTCGTGACACCCGATCCCCTAATACTATGTGTCGGAACGTGACACTCCGATCCCCTACTTCTACGTGTCGGTTCGTGACACCCGATCCCCTAATACTATGTGTCGGAACGTGACACTCCGATCCCCTAATTCTACGTGTCGGAACGTGACACTCCGATCCACTAACATCATTCTATCAATTCATCAAGCCTTCTTTTATACCAAGGCATCATCAATCTCAAGGTAAATTAGGGTTCTTCAAGATTTTGGATTCAAAAGCTTCATTATGCTTATTTTATCACAATCACATAATCACATTCATGCAAGCATACAATTAAGCATATAGAAGGGTTTACAATACTACCAATACATATCATTCACTATTAAGAGTTTACTACGAATAGTATCAAAACCATAACCTACCTTCACAAGGATCTTGATCAAGCAAGCAATCTCTCAAACGCTTTTGTTTCCTCTTTGGTTATGTTTCTCTCTCTATCGATCGTTCCTCTCTCTCCTTGTTCTTTCTATTTTTCTTCTTCAAAACCCTCTTTCTTTTCCCTAATTAGCATATAATTAAGTATAAAAGATGAGGAATTAACCCACTAAGTAACTCAAGGTTATCTCCTTTACACCCCAAAGAATTTGAGTTATTAATATTAACCCACGAAATTCATAATTATAGCAGGAATAGTCCAAAACGCCCCTTTAAAACTTACCCAGAAATCCGACCCAGACTGGGATTACGCAACCTGTGACGGTCCGTCGTGCCTACGACGGTCCGTCCTGCAGGTTCGTCACAACCTTCAGAGACTCAATTTCCTTGATGAGTCTGAGACGGTCCGTCGTGCCTACGACGGTCCGTCCTGCACTTCCGTCACGACGGACAGAGAATTTCTCTCAGTACCCAATTCTCAAGAGTTGAAGTGTTTTGAAACGGAACCTCACAACGGTCCGTCATGTCTGTGACGGTCCGTCCTGCAGGTCCGTCACAGACTTCAGAGAATTGCTCTCAGTACCCAATTCTCAAGAGTTGAAGTGTTTTGAAACGGAACCTCACAACGTTCCGTCATGTCTGTGACGGTCCGTCCTGCAGGTCCGTCACAGAGTTCAGAGAGTCGATTTTAGCACTCAATTATAAGAATTCCAAGTGTTTGGAACGAGACACCCTCGACGGTCCGTCGTGCCCATGACGGTCCGTTGTTGGATACGTCGTCTCAGACAGTTTTCCAGAAATAAAATCTGCTGCTCAAAACGACTAAGCAGGTCGTTACAATACTTGAAATTGAAGCTTGAAGAATCATCTCCTTTGATTCATCATCTCCGTCTATATTCGTTTCTTCCCTTAAATATCTGTCCATTTCAGGGACACCAATGGACCGTCGGATTCCTTTGGTGTAATCTGCATTTGGAATGAAAATCTGTCGCACCTCATCCGCTAGCCCTGCATGCAACACAAATTTAGTAGAACATAGATTTGATAACCAAATGTATTATTAAGAAAATTATATAAGAAAAGTTTTTACCTAGCTGAATGATATTAAATTTTGATTGATACATAAAATAATTACAAAAATTACTTGCGTTGACCATTTTATCAACCCTCATGTCAACTCTACGGTTCAAGACTGATTGCTCAACATCAATCCAAATAAAGAACCTATCATACTTATATTTGAACGTGAACACATGGTTTTCCACAAGTTTTTCAATATACGAATTTGACCCTCCAATAATAATTGGAACACGTTGAGTCTTCAGTATTTTATCTATGTAGACAACAACTTGCAAACAAAAATCTTCAGCTGTGAAGTCTGAATCTGGCTCAATTTCACCTAAGAAAATATGATCAAATTAACTTTATCAGAATTGAAAGAAATAATTTTTTAATAGTAAAGTATATTTTTCACTAGAATCTATAATTACTACTATAAAATAATCTAGGTAGTCATTTGGTATAAGTATTTTTTGAAATAAGTATATATACATAACAAATAGTGTCGTACGCCTTGTTTCTCATTGTGTGTGATCTTGTTTGTAACAATTTCGAGTCCCTTGTAAATCTGCATTTTATCCGAGTTGATTATTTCTCCTCAAAAATGGGTCACAAGGTCAACAGAGAGACGGGATTTTTCCGTTCCTGTGGCCCCCATTATGAAGATCACTTTCTTCTTGTTGAACTCTTCATTGTTGAGGTAAGTATTCATTTTATCTACAGAAAAAGAAAAAAAAAGTTTATAATAGTGAATGAATAAAGTCAGACATTAAAAATCTTGTAAATATAAAGCTAGTAAGTAGAAACCTTGCTTGACTTGTAATATACTATGTAAAAATATAATATTTCTTGATGGTGGATGTGAAAAGAAATTGCATTCGGCTTTTATAGTAAAATCTGTTTGTGGACTTATTAATTGACATGCCAATTTCATAATTACTGATATATTTTAGGATAAGAATGACTTTTGAAAAGTTTATAGATATGTCAACTTTTATTTTGGTAATTATTATTAAATATATTTTAGGATAAAGTTATTAGTGTACGTTGTTTGGAGATCACATAGAGCTGGTCTTTTATAGTAAAAATGTGATTAATTATAAGTTTATTAATTAGTATACCAAATTAAATATATATTCATATATTTTAGAATAAGAATAGTTCATGAAAAAATTTAGAGATGTGTCACCTTGAATTTTGACGATAAAGCTTAAATTATTTTAGGATGATGTTTCTAGATGTATATTGTTATGAGATCACAAATAGAGTTGACGAAAAGATCTATTACAAAAGGATTGTAAAAAAGAACTCAATAATATTTCTGACGGAATATATTGAAGTTATAATGCGTCAAATCTTACACTATTTAACAACACGTCATAAGTGTTAAGTTTAATTCCATAAGAGGGAAGTGAACAATTATCTATAACTATTTCAATTACGAGTATTTATATTGACTTGTGCACCATATAATAATAGATAATGATTTTATCGAATCAAACTTCAATCACCGTTATAGAATTAGGTATAATATATTCATTACCGATAGGTTACAAATTAACTATTTTATCTTCTTCTATGTAACATTTTAAATTTTTGAGTTAAGAATTCTATTCTTTAAAATACTTTTGGGGTGGAATCTTCCCGAACATTTATGGTAATTTATTATTTTATAACTCTATTAGCTTGACAATATGAGTGATCTCATGTAATTGTGTACGTACGTATTCATATTAATATATATTAAATATAGAAGACTTGGACCTGGACTTGGGGCTTGTGCTTGGATCGGAACTTAAAAGAAATATTTCATCTATAAATAAGATTTTTTCTACAGATAAGAGTAATATATATATAAAGAAGGGTCATATGATATGTATATTTGTAATGCGATACATAATGTACATAATAGGTCAAAAATTAAAGTGACTAAACCAGAAGATGGAGATAACGACTGTTTATGTACACTCAATAATATTATTCATTTTTGAGAAATCTTTTAACAATATCTAGGCATGGTTGCAAAACAGTATTCCTCCATGCTTCGTCAGGATCTTCTTTTCTATCTTCTTTGAAAACATCCGTAGCAATAATATGATGCACTGACCACATTTTCTCATTTATTAATCGTTGAATCTTGTCAAGTTGGTTACAAATTAACGTACGAGTATTAAACTTGATACTTGAAATTGAAGCTTGAAGAATCATCTCCTTTGATTCATCATCTCCGTCTATATTCGTTTCTTCCCTTAAATATCTGTCCATTTCAGGGACACCAATGGACCGTCGGATTCCTTTGGTGTAATCTGCATTTGGAATGAAAATCTGTCGCACCTCATCCACTAGCCCTGCGTGCAACACAAATTTAGTAGAACATAGATTTGATAACCAAATGTATTATTAAGAAAATTATATAAGAAAAGTTTTTAGCTAGCTGAATGATATTAAATTTTGATTGATACATAAAATAATTACAAAAATTACTTGCGTTGACCATTTGATCAACCCTCATGTCAAATCTACGGTTCAAGACTGATTGCTCAACATCAATCCAAATAAAGCAACTATCATACTTATATTTGAACATGAACACAGGGTCTTCCTCAAGTTTTTCAATATACGAATTTGACCCTCCAACAATAATTGGAACACGTTGAGTCTTCAGTATTTTATCTATGTAGACAACAACTTGCAAACAAAAATCTTCAGCTGTGAAGTCTGAATCTGGCTCAATTTCACCTAAGAAAATGTGATCAAATTAACTTTATCAGAATTGAAAGAAATAATATTTTAATAGTAAAGTATATTTTTCACTAGAATCTATAATTACTACTATAAAATAATCTAGGTAGTCATTTGGTATAAGTATTTTTTGAAATAAGTATCTATACCTAGCAAATAGTGTCGTACGCCTTGTTTCTCAGTGTGTGTGATCTTGTTTGTAAAAATTTCGAGTCCCTTGTAAATCTGCATTTTATCCGAGTTGATTATTTCTCCTTGAAAATGGGTCGCAAGGTCAACAGAGAGACGGGATTTTCCCGTTCCTGTGGCCCCCATTATGAAGATCACTTTCTTCTTGTTGAACTCTTCAGTGTTGAGGTAACTATTCATTTTATCTACACACACACAAAAAAAAATTAGTTTATAATAGTGAATGAATAAAGTCAGACATTAAAAATCTTGTAAATATAAAGCTAGTAAGTAGAAACCTTGCTTGACTTGTAATATACTATGTAAAAATATAATATTTCTTGATGGTGGATGTGAAAAGAAATTGCATTCGGCTTTTATAGTAAAATCTGTTTGTGGACTTATTAATTGACATGCCAATTTCATAATTACTGATATATTTTAGGATAAGAATGACTTTTGAAAAGTTTATAGATATGTCAACTTTTATTTTGGTAATTATTATTAAATATATTTTAGGATAAAGTTATTAGTGTACGTTGTTTGGAGATCACATAGAGCTGGTCTTTTATAGTAAAATTGTGATTAATTATAAGTTTATTAATTAGTATACCAAATTAAATATATATTCATATCTTCTAGAATAAGAATAGTTCATGAAAAAATTTATAGATGTGTCAACTTGAATTTTGTCGATAAAGCTTAAATTATTTTAGGATGATGTTTCTATATGGATATTGTTATGAGATCACAAATAGAGTTGACGAAAAGATCTATTACAAAAGGATCGTAAAAAAGAACTCAATAATATTTCTGACGGAATATATTGAAGTTATAATGCGTCAAATCTTACACTATTTAACAACACGTCATAAGTGTTAAGTTTAATTCCATAAGAGGGAAGTGAACAATTATCTATAACTATTTCAATTACGAGTATTTATATTGACTTGTGCACCATATAATAATAGATAATGATTTTATCGAATCAAACTTCAACACCGTTATAGAATTAGGTATAATATATTCATTACCGATAGATTACAAATTAACTATTTTATCTTCTTTGTCTATGTAACATTTTTAATTTTTGAGTTAAGAATTCTATTCTTTAAAATCCTTTTGGGGTGGAATCTTCCCGAACATTTATGGTAATTTATTATTTTATAACTCTATTAGCTTGACAATATGAGTGATCTCATGTAATTGTGTACGTACGTATTCATATTAATATATATTAAATATAAAAGACTTGGACCTGGACTTGGGGCTTGGGCTTGGATCGGAACTTAAAAGAAATATTTCATCTATAAATAAGAATTTTTCTACAGATAAGAGTAACATATATAGAAACAAGGGTCATATGATTTGTATATTTGTAATACGATACATAATGTACATAATAGGTCAAAAATTAAAGTGACCAAAACAGAAGATGGAGATAACGACTGTTTATGTACACTCAATAATATTATTCATTTTTGAGAAATTTTTTCACAATATCTAGGCATGGTTGCAAAACAGTATTCCTCCATGCTTCGTCAGGATCTTTTTTTCTATCTTCTTTGAAAACGTCCGTAGCAATAATATGATGCACTGACCACATTTTCTCGTTTATTAATCGTTGAATCTTGTCAAGTTGGTTACAAATTAACGTACGAGTATTAAGCTTGATACTTGAAATTGAAGCTTGAAGAATCATCTCCTTTGATTCATCATCTCCGTCTATATTCGTTTCTTCCCTTAAATATCTGTCCATTTCAGGGACACCAATGGACCGTCGGATTCCTTTGGTGTAATCTGCATTTGGAATGAATATCTGTCGCACCTCATCCACTAGCCCTGCATGCAACACAAATTTAGTAGAACATAGATTTGATAACCAAATGTATTATTAAGAAAATTAGATAAGAAAAGTTTTTAGCTAGCTGAATGATATTAAATTTTGATTGATACATAAAATAATTACAAAAATTACCTGCGTTGACCATTTGATCAACCCTCATGTCAACTCTACGGTTCAAGACTGATTGCTCAACATCAATCCAAATAAAGCAACTATCATACTTATATTTGAACATGAAAATAGGGTTTTCCACAAGTTTTTCAATATACGAATTTGACCCTCCAACAATAATTGGAACACGTTGAGTCTTTAGTATTTTATCTATGTAGACAACAACTTGCAAACAAAAATCTTCAGCTGTGAAGTCTGAATCTGGCTCAATTTCGCCTAAGAAAATGTGATCAAATTAACTTTATCAGAATTGAAAGAAATAATTTTTTAATAGTAAAGTATATTTTTCACTAGAATCTATAATTACTACTATAAAATAATCTAGGTAGTCATTTGGTATAAGTATTCTTTGAAATAAGTATATATACCTAACAAATAGTGTCGTACGCCTTGTTTCTCAGTGTGTGTGATCTTGTTTGTAACAATTTCAAGTCCCTTGTAAACTTGCATTTTATCCGAGTTTATTATTTCTCCTCGAAAATGGGTCGCAAGGTCAACAGAGAGACGGGAATTTCCCGTTCCTGTGGCCCCCATTATGAAGATCACTTTCTTCTTGTTGAACTCTTCAGTGTTGAGGTAAGTATTCATTTTATCTACACACAAAAAAAAAAATTAGTTTATAATAGTGAATGAATAAAGTCAGACATTAAAAATCTTGTAAATATAAAGCTAGTAAGTAGAAACCTTGCTTGACTTGTAATATACTATGTAAAAATATAATATTTCTTGATGGTGGATGTGAAAAGAAATTGCATTCGGCTTTTATAGTAAAATCTGTTTGTGGACTTATTAATTGACATACCAATTTCATAATTACTGATATATTTTAGGATAAGAATGACTTTTGAAAAGTTTATAGATATGTCAACTTTTATTTTGGTAATTATTATTAAATATATTTTAGGATAAAGTTATTAGTGTACGTTGTTTGGAGATCACATAGAGCTGGTCTTTTATAGTAAAATTGTGATTAATTATAAGTTTATTAATTAGTATACCAAATTAAATATATATTCATATCTTCTAGAATAAGAATAGTTCATGAAAACATTTATAGATGTGTCAACTTGAATTTTGTCGATAAAGCTTAAATTATTTTAGGATGATGTTTCTATATGGATATTGTTATGAGATCACAAATAGAGTTGACGAAAAGATCTATTACAAAAGGATCGTAAAAAAGAACTCAATAATATTTCTGACGGAATATATTGAAGTTATAATGCGTCAAATCTTACACTATTTAACAACACGTCATAAGTGTTAAGTTTAATTCCATAAGAGGGAAGTGAACAATTATCTATAACTATTTCAATTACGAGTATTTATATTGACTTGTGCACCATATAATAATAGATAATGATTTTATCGAATCAAACTTCAATCACCGTTATAGAATTAGGTATAATATATTCATTACCGATAGGTTATAAATTAACTATTTTATCTTCTTTGTCTATGTAACATTTTTAATTTTTGAGTTAAGAATTCTATTCTTTAAAATCCTTTTGGGGTGGAATCTTCCCGAACATTTATGGTAATTTATTATTTTATAACTCTATTAGCTTGACAATATGAGTGATCTCATGTAATTGTGTACGTACGTATTCATATTAATATATATTAAATATAAAAGACTTGGACCTGGACTTGGGGCTTGGGCTTGGATCGGAACTTAAAAGAAATATTTCATCTATAAATAAGAATTTTTCTACAGATAAGAGTAACATATATAGAAAGAAGGGTCATATGATATGTATATTTGTAATGCGATACATAATGTACATAATAGGTCAAAAATTAAAGTGACCAAAACAGAAGATGGAGATAACGACTGTTTATGTACACTCAATAATATTATTCATTTTTGAGAAATCTTTTCACAATATCTAGGCATGGTTGCAAAACAGTATTCCTCCATGCTTCGTCAGGATCTTCTTTTCTATCTTCTTTGAAAACGTCCGTAGCAATAATATGATGCACTGACCACATTTTCTCGTTTATTAATCGTTGAATCTTGTCAAGTTGGTTACAAATTAACGTACGAGTATTAAGCTTGATACTTGAAATTGAAGCTTGAAGAATCATCTCCTTTGATTCATCATCTCCGTCTATATTCGTTTCTTCCCTTAAATATCTGTCCATTTCAGGGACACCAATGGACCGTCGGATTCCTTTGGTGTAATCTGCATTTGGAATGAAAATCTGTCGCACCTCATCCACTAGCCCTGCATGCAACACAAATTTAGTAGAACATAGATTTGATAACCAAATGTATTATTAAGAAAATTATATAAGAAAAGTTTTTAGCTAGCTAAATGATATTAAATTTTGATTGATACATAAAATAATTACAAAAATTACCTGCGTTGACCATTTGATCAACCCTCATGTCAACTCTACGGTTCAAGACTGATTGCTCAACATCAATCCAAACAAAGCAACTATCATACTTATTTTTGAACATGAAAACAGGGTCTTCCACAAGTTTTTCAATATACGAATTTGACCCTCCAACAATAATTGGAACACGTTGAGTCTTCAGTATTTTATCTATGTAGACAACAACTTGCAAACAAAAATCTTCAGCTGTGAAGTCTGAATGTTGCTCAATTTCACCTAAGAAAATGTGATCAAATTAACTTTATCAGAATTGAAAGAAATAATTTTTTAATAGTAAAGTATATTTTTCACTAGAATCTATAATTACTACTATAAAATAATCTAGGTAGTCATTTGGTATAAGTATTCTTTGAAATAAGTATATATACCTAACAAATAGTGTCGTATGCCTTGTTTCTCACTGTGTGTGATCTTGTTTGTAACAATTTCGAGTCCCTTGTAAATCTGCATTTTATCCGAGTTGATTATTTCTCCTCGAAAATGGGTCGCAAGGTCAACAGAGAGACGGGATTTTCCCGTTCCTGTGTCCCCCATTATGAAGATCACTTTCTACTTGTTGAACTCTTCATTGTTGAGGTAAGTATTCATTTTATCTACACACAAAAAAAAAATTAGTTTATAATAGTGAATGAATAAAGTCAGACATTAAAAATCTTGTAATTATAAAGCTAGTAAGTAGAAACCTTGCTTGACTTGTAATATACTATGTAAAAATATAATATTTCTTGATGGTAGATGTGAAAATAAATTGCATTCGGCTTTTATAGTAAAATCTGTTTGTGGACTTATTAATTGACATACCAATTTCATAATTACAGATATATTTTAGGATAAGAAAGACTTTTGAAAAGTTTATAGATATGTCAACTTTTATTTTGGTAATTATTATTAAATATATTTTAGGATAAAGTTATTAGTGTACGTTGTTTGGAGATCACATAGAGCTGGTCTTTTATAGTAAAAATGTGATTAATTATAAGTTTATTAATTAGTATACCAAATTAAATATATATTCATATCTTTTAGAATAAGAATAGTTCATGAAAAAATTTAGAGATGTGTCACCTTGAATTTTGACGATAAAGCTTAAATTATTTTAGGATGATGTTTCTAGATGCATATTGTTATGAGATCACAAGTAGAGTTGACGAAAAGATCTATTACAAAAGGATTGTAAAAAAGAACTCAATAATATTTCTGACGGAATATATTAAAGTTATAATGCATCAAATCTTACACTATTTAACAACACGTCATAAGTGTTAAGTCTAATTCCATAAGAGGGAAGTGAACATTTATCTATAACTATTTCAATTACGAGTATTTATATTGACTTGTGCACCATATAATAATAGATAATGATTTTACCGAATCAAGCTTCAATCACCGTTATAGAATTAGGTATAATTTATTCATTACCGATAGGTTACAAATCAACTATTTTATCTTCTTTGTCTATGTAACATTTTTAATTTTGAGTTAAGAATTCTATTCTTTAAAATCCTTTTGGGGTGGAATCTTCCCGAACATTTATGGTAATTTATTATTTTATAACTCTATTAGCTTGACAATATGAGTGATCTCAAGTAATTATGTACGTACGTATTCTTATTAATATATATTAAATATAGAAGATTTGGACCTGGACTTGGGGCTTGGGCTTGGATCGGAACTTAAAAAAAATAATTCATCTATAAATAAGAATTTTTCTACAGATAAGAGTAACATATATAGAAAGAAGGGTCATATCATATGTATATTTGTAATGCGATACATAATGTACATAATAGGTCAAAAATTAAAGTGACCAAAACAGAAGATGGAGATAACGACTGTTTATGTACACTCAATAATATTATTCATTTTTGAGAAATCTTTTCACAATATCTAGGCATGGTTGCAAAACAGTATTCCTCCATGCTTCGTCAGGATCTTCTTTTCTATCTTCTTTGAAAACGTCCGTAGCAATAATATGATGCACTGACCAAATTTTCTCGTTTATTAATCGTTGAATCTTGTCAAGTTGGTTACAAATTAACGTACGAGTATTAAGCTTGATACTTGAAATTGAAGCTTGAAGAATCATCTCCGTTGATTCATCATCTCCGTCTATATTCGTTTCTTCCCTTAAATATCTGTCCATTTCAGGGACACCAATGGACCGTCGGATTCCTTTGGTGTAATCTGCATTTGAAATGAAAATCTGTCACACCTCATCCACTCGCCCTGCATGCAACACAAATTTAGTAGAACATAGATTTGATAACCAAATGTATTATTGAGAAAATTATATAAGAAAAGTTTTTAGCTCGCTGAATGATATTAAATTTTGATTGATACATAAAATAATTACAAAAATTACCTGCGTTGACCATTTGATCAACCCTCATGTCAACTCTACGGTTCAAGACTGATTGCTCAACATCAATCCAAATAAAGCAACTATCATACTTATATTTGAACATGAAAACACGGTCTTCCACAAGTTTTTCAATATACGAATTTGACCCTCCAACAATAATTGGAACACGTTGAGTCTTCAGTATTTTATCTATGTAGACAACAACTTGCAAACAAAAATCTTCAGCTGTGAAGTCTGAATCTGGCTCAATTCACCTAAGAAAATCAGATCAAATTAACTTTATCAGAATTGAAAGAAATAATTTTTTAATAGTAAAGTATATTTTTCACTAGAATCTAAAATTACTACTATAAAATTATCTAGGTAGTCATTTGGTATAAGTATTTTTTGAAATAAGTATATATACCTAACAAATAGTGTCGTATGCCTTGTTTCTCAGTGTGTGTGATCTTGTTTGTAACAATTTCGAGTCCCTTGTAAATCTGCATTTTATCCGAGTTGATTATTTCTCCTTGAAAATGGGTCGCAAGGTCAACAGAGAGACGGGATTTTCCCGTTCCTGTGGCCCCCATTATGAAGATCACTTTCTTCTTGTTGAACTCTTCATTGTTGAGGTAAGTATTCATTTTATCTACACAAAACAAATAAAATAAAAACAATAATTAGTTTATAATAGTGAATGAATAAAGTCAGACATTAAAAATCTTGTAAATATAAAGCTAGTAAGTAGAAACCTTGCTTGACTTGTAATATACTATGTAAAAATATAATATTTCTTGATGGTGGATGTGAAAAGAAATTGCATTCGGCTTTTATAGTAAAATCTTTTTGTGGACTTATTAATTGACATACCAATTTCATAATTACTGATATATTTTAGGATAAGAATGACTTTTGAAAAGTTTATAGATATGTCAACTTTTATTTTGGTAATTATTATTAAATATATTTTAGGATAAAGTTATTAGTGTACGTTGTTTGGAGATCACATAGAGCTGGTCTTTTATAGTAAAAATGTGATTAATTATAAGTTTATTAATTAGTATACCAAATTAAATATATATTCATATCTTTTAGAATAAGAATAGTTCATGAAAAAATTTAGAGATGTGTCACCTTGAATTTTGACTATAAAGCTTAAATTATTTTAGGATGATGTTTCTAGATGTATATTGTTACGAGATCACAAATAGAGTTGACGAAAAGATCTATTACAAAAGGATTGTAAAAAAGAACTCAATAATATTTCTGACGGAATATTGAAGTTATAATGCGTCAAATCTTACACTATTTAACAACACGTCATAAGTGTTTAGTCTAATTCCATAAGAGGGAAGTGAACAATTATCTATAACTATTTCAATTACGAGTATTTATATTGACTTGTGCACCATATAGTAATAGATAATGATTTTATTGAATCAAACTTCAATCACCGTGATAGAATTAGGTATAATATATTAATTGCCGATAGGTTACAAATTAACTATTTTATCTTCTTTGTCTATGTAACATTTTTAAGTTTTGAGTTAAGAATTCTATTCTTTAAAATCCTTTTAGGGTGGAATCTTCCCGAACATTTATGGTAATTTATTATTTTATAACTCTATTAGCTTGTATGAGTGATCTCATGTAATTGTGTACGTACGTATTCATATTAATATATATTAAATTAGAAGACTTGGACTTGGACTTGGGGCTTGGGCTTGGATCGGAACTTAATGTAACGACCCATTTAGTCGTTTGAATATTAGAAGTTTATATTTTATAAAATACTTTTCGATATACTTTATATGGGTATTTTGGACTATTGGTAAGTACAATTATGAATATAGTGGGGTAGTTTTTAATAATTAATTTAGTTGGTGGTTAAAGATAAAAAACATTAAAAATTAGTAGTGGGTCACTTTTATCACTTTTATAATTGGTTATATTATAATTAGGGTAAGGAAATAATCTGTAAAAACAAATGGAGAAGAGGGTTTATTCGTGCAAAAACTATGCAGAGCAGCAGACGAGCTTCTCAGGTTTGGGTCTACGAATTGTTCTAATTCTATTGTTAAATTTTACATCACTAGTAACATGGAGATGAATTGTTATTAGAATGTATGGTAAATTTGTGGATATTGATTATTGACGCCTTAGGTTAAAAACTTTGGTAGAAACCTTATTTGTTTAGTCTACCTGGAACCTGTAATCATTGGAAAAATTCCAAGTGACCAACTCCAAGATAATAATGGGAATTGTTAAAGAGGTAAGGAAATTAGTGTTAAATTCATATATGTGCATATGGTGTTACATGAGTTGATTTTATGGATCGGAAAATTGGATTTTTAAATGAAAGTAGGGGTGGTAATTATTTAATTGCGTGGATAGTTGTTAGGGGATTAAAGAAATTATGAAACAGAAAGGTGTAGTGATAATATGCATGCAATTGGTTCAGTGATTGGTTGAAATTTTGGATAAAAATGTGACGAAGTTAAATATTAAACCATGATGAGATATGATTGGTCAATGGCAATAGAATAGTTAGAAAATGTTTATCCATGTATGTGGGGGGGCTAAATTAAACTTGCAACCATCATCCTTATACAGTAAATGATAGGTCAATTGTAATATGTGGGTTTGGTCCTTAATTTCTTAAAATTATCAGGCTGTGATTTAAGTTTTAATAAATTGAGATAGGTAATTAAATATTAGGTATATTGAATTATTTTGATATCATTGAAGTTATGTCAATTGGAGGAATTAAAACTTACCATTAGATTTGAAAGGTAGAAAATTAATTATAGAATTAGGTGGCTTTTTGGATATACGTTAGACATAGAATAATATGAATGTTTATAGACTCGTCAACGTATAAATTATGCATCTATACTTGATAGATTGGAAAGGCTCAGAGGCATTAAGGAAATCAAAAGCACTGAAGAGGTAGTTTGCTTGATTTCGGTTCTTCGGTGGAGGTAGGTTATGGTTTATGCTATTTGATAGTAAACTCTTAATAGTGATTGATATGCATTGAATGATATTGTAAAGTTTTCTATGTACTTGATTGTGTGATTGTGTGGCTTGGTTGTGTTTTTTTTGATTGGTCTGAAATCCTGAGACCGTGAAATTTATATTCTTGAACCCTCTTTATCGAAGTGATGCCTTGAATAAAGAAGGCTTGATGAAATATTATCAATGAATAGAACAATGGTGATAATAAATAATAAATTAACGATATAATTGGATCAGAGTGTCACGTTCTGACACGGTATAATTGGATCGGAGTGTCACGTTCCGACACGGTAATATTAAAGGAAAAACATATTGAATTAACGGAATGTACTCAATCTCAAAGAACCCAATTCCCCAAATGGTTTGGTTGGAGGCGTGAGTCCTCATGGATGATCCTGATATTGTTGACTTATTACATACTTGCTTTAGTGTTGTTGATACTGGTTCATGTTGTTTGTTGCTTGTGACCTATTAAGTATTGTAGTTGATTTTATATTATTATTCAATATATATTGATTTCTATTTTGAGTTGGCTGATGATACCTACTTAGTACATGTTGCCCCGTACTGATCCCTACGTGTGTTTTTCTTTGTTTACTTTTGTGAAGTGCAGTGAGTGTACCTGCGACTTTGACTTTCCATCAGCTCTGGTCAATCTCCAGCATATCAGGTTCCATGTTGAGCTATTCATTCAAGAGTGTGTTGGATTCTTTTGGTCATGGCATGATGTCCTTAGTTTTCGGACATTAACTATTGTATTCATTTATTTGGTGTCTTTAATAATCTTGGACTTAATATTTTGAAGATTAGACGTCCTTGATGTGATGACTTTCAGGTTTTGAGAAACAATATTTAATAAGATTTTAAGCTTCCGCATTGTGATTGTATTTTGTAAGTTAATGTTGAATTATTTGGTTCTCCCACATAGGAAGTTAAGTGTGGGTGCCACTCACGACTCGATTTGGGTCGTGACAAACTTGGTATCAGAGCGTTAGGTTCAGTGATCTCATCACACAAGGACAAGTCTAGTAGAGTCTTGAAAAATGGTATTGGGACACCTTTACTTTTCTTGAAGAGGCTATAAGACTTTAGGAAAACTCATTTCTTTCTTTCTTTCGTGCTACTACTTGAATCCAATTGGTATCTAGGTGATACAAATTGGTATCTAAACTTCTTCACTCTATTTCGCATATTGCTAATACTAGAGTAGTAGAATTGGGAACACCAACACTAACAAAAGAGGAGGTGTCCTTAGAAATAGATATGTTTTCCCGATTCACTATAGGAATGTAATGACTAGTGACTAGTATGATATTTTTATTAAGTTCTTAAAGTTGAAACCTCATTCTTCATAGGTATTGATCATAAAGATGTTTATGTGTTCATTGCTGATTGTTTTGAGTTATTTCATAAGATTGATATGGTAGTGCGATTTTTGTATTGAGTTTACGGTATACCAATTTCAAGGAGATGGTAGTAGTCTCAGGTTAAGTATCTATTATCAAAGACACTAATTAATACTATGGAAACATTTTTCTATTTTATCATGGGTAAGTATATCCCCTAGATTTTGAGGAATATGGAGCGAGATGAGTTCCTGAATATTGATTAAGAGAAGATATATGTTCTTTCTTCGGAGGCCAAATTCTTGCTTTATCCATATATGCGACTTAACTTTACTTCACTCTAAAAGAGTGGATTCACAGCTTTGTGAAGAGATTGAGGTTAGATTTGCATGTTCAAGTTTTATAAATGGTTGTTTCAACAAAATCATATTATGAAGTAATTGATTTTGGTGATGGAGGTAGATGGGGTGAAGCAACATGACTTTGCCAAGGTTACAACATTCAAGAAGTTTTGTGAGGGATGTATAGATAATGAACACCATTTTTTCGAAAATTACAGTTAGTAAAGTTATCATAACATATATGAATTGAGAATTATTATTTTTTTGAAAAGAAAAGAAATAAAATTAAGGAAAATGTTAGTGTGGATCTGTGGTACAATAGTAATACATTTAGATTGTGAAATGTATCTTGTGGGTTCTGAATGAGGACTGCGATTTTCTCTTAAGCTTCAAAA
Organism: Solanum sitiens; assembly: GCA_016801875.1. Lineage (NCBI taxonomy): Eukaryota > Viridiplantae > Streptophyta > Magnoliopsida > Solanales > Solanaceae > Solanum > Solanum sitiens. The sequence continues at coordinate 143,916 of JABWTJ010000589.1, forward strand.
GGTAGATTGATACTAGAATAACAAACTTATAGGGAAAGAAAGTCCTAGTAAATATACTTGGGTGAACTAAATTGAAGATTTTAGTAAGAAAATGCCTTTAAAATTTAGTTAGTCCCTTAAATTTGATTGGTATACCTGAGTTTAAGGTGTCATGTTGAGGAAAAGGTTCACTTCTTGATGATGGAAAGATCTGGCTAAGCATGATGGTAAAAATAGAAAGTTATATATGTCCTATATGATTTATGTTTGTTGTACTAGTATCGAAAATTCTCATTTAGAATCAGTTTTAGTGGCAACAAAGTTTTGAAAGTGTTTTACCGGTTGTGATATCAAATTTAGTATTTGCTTAAGAGTTTGACACCAGGCCTAATCGTACTTGAAAAAGGATTGAAATTATTCTCTTTATTTGGTTTCCAATTCTATAATGAAAAGAATTGGAATTGTAATCCTATTAATAGTTGATTTTGACTTTGCAAGAAAAAGCACAATTGTATAAATAGAGGATGGTCTTAAGAGAAAAATTGAACCACTCATTAGTATTTTCCTTGAAAGACATTAGGACATAAGAGAGGTTTTGAGAGAGAACTAACAAGAGACAAGAGAGAAGAAAAAGATTTATTTTGCTGCATACCTTTTCTCCGACCAGCAACCTTCAGATCGTGTTTTCCAATTAACTAACCGTTGGATTGAGCTACAATTTGAACTACATGTTCCGTACATCTTGTTGGTTGATTTGAACAGTGGATATTGGATTCATATGTCCGAAAGATCATTTTATTGGTCCCGAACAGCAGCTACGTTTGGGTGGTGCTTGTATTAAAATTGTAGAGGCATTGTATTTATAGTGTGTATTATGAGGTGTTTTAGTATAATATTTATTAAGAGAAATCTTAATTTAAGACCTGATACTTTAAAATCTGGTAGAATTTGGCTTACATTGTAACGACCTGCTTAGTCGTTTTGAGCAGCAGATTTTATTTCTGGAAAAACTGTCTGAGATGACGTAGGCACGACGGACCGTCGAGGGTGTCTCGTTCCAAACACTTGGAATTCTTATATTTGAGTGCTGAAATCGACTCTCTGAACTCTGTGACGGACCTGCAGGACGGACCGTCACAGACACGACGGACCGTTGTGAGGTTCCGTTTCAAAACACTTCAACTCTTGAGAATTGGGTACTGGGAGCAATTCTCTGTCCGTCGTGACGGAAGTGCAGGACGGACCGTCGTAGGAACGACGGACCATCTCAGACTCATCAAGGAAATTGAGTCTCTGAAGGTTGTGACGAACCTGCAGGACGGACCGTCGCAGGCACGACGGGCCGTCACAGGTTGCGTAATCCCAGTCTGGGTCGGATTTCTGGGTAAGTTTTAAAGGGGCGTTTTGGACTATTCCTGCTATAATTATGAATTTCGTGGGTTAATGTTAATAACTCAAATTCTTGGGGGTGTGAAGGAGATAACCTTGAGTTAATTAGTGGGTTAATTCCTCATCTTTTATACTTAATTATATGCTAATTAGGGAAAAGACAGAGGGTTTTGAAGAAGAAAAATAGAAAGAACAAGGAGAGAAAGGAACGATAGAGAGAGAGAGACAAACGAAGAGGAAACAAAAAGCTTTGAGAGATTGCTTGCTTGATCAAGAATCCTTGGTGAAGGCAGGTTATGGTTTTTGATACTATTCGTAGTAAACTCTTAATAGCGAATGATATGTATTGGTAGTATTGTAAACCCTTCTATATGTTTAACTGTATGCTTGCATGAATGTGATTATGTGATTGGCATAAAATAAGCATAATGAAGCTATTGAATCCAAAATCTTGAAGAAACCCTAATTCACCTTGTTATTGATGATGCCTTGGTACAAAAGAAGGCTTGATGAACTAAAGTAATGAGATTGATGATGCCTTGGTATAAGAGAACGCTTGATGAATTGATAGAATGATGTTAGTGGATCGGAGTGTCACGTACCGACACATAGTGTTAGTGGATCGGAGTGTCACGTTTCGACACATAGTATTAAGGGATCGGGTGTCACGAACCGACATGTAGAAGTAGGGGATCGGAGTGTCACATACCGACACATAGTATTAGGGGATCGGGTTTCATGAACCGACACGTAGAATTAGGGGATCGGGTGTCACGAACTGACACGTAGAAGTAGGGGATCGGAGTGTCACGTACCGACACATAGTATTAGGGGATCGGGTGTCACGAACCGACACGTAGAATTAGGGGATCGGAGTGTCACGTACCGACACATAGTATTAGGGGATCGGGTGTCACGAACCGACACGTAGAATTAGGGGATCGGAGTGTCACGTACCGACACATAGTAGTAGGGGATCGGAGTGTCACGTACCGACACAAGAGGAAGAAAGATAAGGAATCTTGAGAGATGTTAATATACTCAATGTAATGAACCTAATTTCCCAAATGAGTGTGGTATTGAGGCTTGAGTCCTCATGGATGAACTTGGTAGTACTTATTGATGATTATAGTACTTGTTGCTACATGTTGAGTATTGTAGTTGATTTATGATATGAACTGATATATACTGTTTTCTATTTTGAGTTGGCCGATGATACCTACTCAGTACTTGTGTTTTGTACTGACCCCCTACTTGTTGTTTCTTTCTTTGTTATTTGGGAAATGCAGCAAACTTACCATCGTCTTCAACTCAACAGCAATTCTAGCCAGTCTTCACTACACCGGATTTCAGGGTGAGCTAATGCTTCTAGCTTGGACTGGATCTTCTCTTCAAGTCTTGATGCCTTGAACTTCCGGCATGGACTAGCCTTTTATTTATTTTAGCTTCTTAGATACTTTTAGATTAGTAACTTGAGGATAGATGTTCTTGTGATGATGACTTCCAGATTTTGGGGATAATGAGTTATAAATTTTAGAAGTTATTTAATTGATTTCGTTAATGAGTTTTAAGTCTTCCGCTTTGTGTTTTTGTTCAATATGATGTGGTCTTAGATTGGTTGGTTCGCTCACATAGTAGGATAAGTGTGGGTGCCACTCGCGGCTCGATTTTGGGTCGTGACACTGCCTCTTCAATGGAGTCTTCAATGGAGGTTTTGGGATTTCTTAGATACTTTGGGTTTTGATTTTTAGAAGAATGAATTATTCTAACTGTTAAACACTTATATACTCATCTAAAATACCCATAAGACCCCTAATAAACCGCCTAGACTCTTATTTAGACATGGGGTGAATTTACCAATTCACCCCTAACTTGGCAGTAAGTTTGCGCAGGAGACTTGGCTTGTGATGACCTGCCTGTGATGGGGCGTCACGGGTGAAACGGTCCGTCATGGACCTCCATTTCAAGATCCATTGGATTGACAAGGGTTACCCCTACACCCTTGGACAAGGCCCCCACGTAACCCTTGTGACGGGGCGTCACAGCCATGACTGGCCGTCGACAGCTCCGTCGCCAAGGCTGTCTGGGACAGCCTGCCAATAGGTTTTGGGTCCTTTCCTCAAGGATCCTTTGATGGTTCTTGGGGATAATTTCCCGGACTTTTCCAACCCAAATATGATCATCTATGATCTTAACACCTCTCACATGAATTTCAACCAAAACGGACACATAAAACTCGACGAAACTCGCCTAGACGTACAAGGTCGACTCAAGGCACATCTTTCGAATGCCTTGGACGTTCTTGATCGTTTGAACTCCAAACTTCACGAAACTTTAACCACTGACTATACATTCTATAATAACTCTATTAATAACCTTAAAACACCATGAAACACACATAAACACATAGAACCACATAAGAGACATTTAGGTGACTTAGTCGTCAAACGTCTTAGTCATCCCTTGACGTTTGACTTCCAACACATCTAATATATTAGCTACTGCCTATAAACCACAAATTAAACATATTTAGGACCTTATAACACTAATACCAACATGTTAGGCTCTAGAACACCTAAGCTATTTTCAAGGTCTTACAATCTCCCCCACTTGGACAACATTTGTCATCGAATGACACTTGCCACTCTCCAAATACTTCCAAGATTAGAGATTCAACTAGCAGCACATAACCAAGCCATACAAAACATATTTAAGAAGAAATCATCAATTTCACATAATCAAGAGATTCACAACACAACAAGAAACTAGAAAACAATTCTATAACTCGTTATGCTACAAAACTCACATGCTTTAATCCAATTAGCAAAAACTCATTTTATATTCAACATCATACTCATATACATCAGTTCTAACCACATAACAAGAATTTTAGACCAAAGAATCAATTAGTCATTTTCTCAAAAAAATTACAGTAAACAGTTCATAAAGAAACAGTGATTTTAGCAACTTTTCCAAAAATGCAATCTTTAGGCAATACTAGAATGCAAGATAACATCATGTAAACACATCATACAACATGCTCAAAGCTTCATAAAACACACAATGCAAGAATTTAATGAAATTCAATTTCAATCAAACTCCTAAACATCATGCACATGCAACAATTTAAGAACTTCTATCCCATCTACAAACCATACTCCCCCACTTAGAAGGAACTCATATTATCAAAAGAGAAACAAGAATTTACCAACATCATCATCACCATCACCCGACTTCTCAATTCTAGTTCGGAGTGCATAGAAATGCCTCTTAGTTGGAGCATCATCCTTTGGAACACTAGGCTCAACCCTCTTGCCCTCCTTCCTAGAAGCAATGTTTGGACAATCTCTCACTTTGTGCCCATCCTTTCCACAACCATAGCAACTATCGGTACCCAATAAACACTCACCATAGTGTTTCTTTCCACAATTTACACAAGTAGGCTTGCTATCCTTAGAACCACTTCCTTTCTCAAACTTCTTCTTAGGAACTCTAGGTCCATCTTGAGATTGAATCCTCTTTTTGAACCTAGGTTGCTCTTGATCACTAGCAACACCCCTTCTCAAACTTCTAGCCATCCTTCTAAGTTTAGACTCCTCAATAGATTGTGCATACACCATGAGTCTAGATAGGGTCATATTATCATGAAGCATAGCGGTACGACATTCTTCCTTCACCAAATTGGCTACTCCGGTACAAAAGCGACTCATTTCATCTCTTGGATTGGACACAAGAGAAGGAGCATACCTAGACAATGTCGAGAATTTCAAAGAGTACTCCTCAACACTCATATTGCCTTGCTTGAGATTAATAAACTCCTCAACCTTGACTTCTCTTCTCTCTTGGGGAAAGTAATTGCCAAGAAAATCTCCCTTAAACTCTTCCCACTCAATAGGACCCGAATCTTCCGGCCTATTGTCCTTCCATTGAGTATACCAAATTTGAGACACATCTCTCAATTGGTATGAAGCCAACTCCGCCTTCTCCCTAGATGTAACCCCCATAGCACTCAAAACTTTGTACACACCATCAAGAAATTCTTGGGGATCCTCATTCACCTTAGAGCCAAGAAATATTGGAGGATTCATCCTCACAAAGTCTCTCAACATAGAAGTCATAGTGCTCTCTATAACCCTAGGCACCATACTCAAATTGATTTGAGTAGTTACGGCTTGAGCCAAAGCCATCAAAGCTTCTCCAATCACCCTATTAGACAACTCCGGTACCTCATCACCTCCATCCACATTAGGAACATGATCACCTTGGGGAGGCACTTCATCACCTTGCCCATCTTGGACACCTTGCTCATCTTGGGCAACTTGCTCAACTTGAGGAACCTCCTCAATCACCCTCTCCTCTTCCAATCTTCTAGCGGCCATCCTCCTAGTATTCATCTCCTAGCAAACACAAGGAAACTCATAAGAAGGATAATCATAACATTTACTCTACCGCACGATATAGGAATAGAAAAGAAGGGAAACTCTATCGTCCTATAGCCTCTCGCCCATAGATGTGTCGCGACTCACACCGATGGTCAAGACTCTACTAGACGTGACTTGATGAGACTTTTTTGATACCTAATACTACTTTCACCAATCCTATGCTCTGATACCAACTTCTGTCACAACCCGAGACCATACCCTAGAAGATAGGGTGCAATCCTGGATTGTGACCGGCGTCGTCGAACTCTCAGAGTTCTCAGACAAGCCTCATTCATATCATTCATCGCATATACATAATGAAAAGTAGTGCGGAATTAAAACTTTTCACTAAAACATAAAATAGTCTTTAAAACTCTTTCATATATAAATACTAAGTCTCAATCTCATCAACTTACGACACAAGAGTACTTTAATACGAAATATAGAAATAACATAGTCTTGTACAATACTTCATAAAAAAAACATAAAACGACATATATGCCCTCGAAACAATGAGGACATACTTTAACTCTTCTACTCGGACGAATCTTTTAAGCCCAAGTCTTCTTCTCCAAGCTCCTTACCTACCAAGGACTATAGATAGAAAATAAAGCATGGAATTAGTACAACCACATGTACTAAGTATGGATATATGCATAAAATCATGAAAACGGACTTTGTTGGAAATAGGCATCTTTTTATTTAGAAATCATAGATTAAACATAAGAACATCATTTATCAATTAAGAAACACATAAGATAACATTAAACCAAAGATAGCATCTTAAAGACTCACTTTACAGTGAGCTATATTCACTGTTACAGTGAATCACTTCACCCTTCTCCCTAAGTCTTTCTAGCATGTAATTCCCTCACTTAAAGTCATCCTAAGATTCACTTAAGTCACACAAAGAGACACCGCCCATACACCCTCTCTAGATTTGCCTAAATGACCCTTAAGATTACCTACGATGAGTGACATACACACTTAGAAAACAACCATAAACATCAATGTAAGATTCCTCTACCAAAGGTGATTTCCAAGGTTCACTTGAGTAAGTGTGGAGTGACAGCCCATACAATCCCTTTCACACACACACAAGAGATCCTATAGACTACCTCAAATAGAATCATTCTCACTAAACACACTAACACTTAGATTAGAAGACATTCTCCTTCCAAAGCCTATCAAAAGACCTACTTAAGTAAATCAAAAAGATAAAGTCCATAGTGCAATAACCTCTTCAAGATTACCTAAATAGTCCTTAAGACTTCCTAAGGTTTAGATTATGTCAACAAGATTAACCAACTTCCCTAACTAGAGTCATCCTCAAGACTTCCAAAGATAAGACATAAAGAGACCAACCTTTCATGTCCTCCTCACACTTTAGCTAAGGAATGCTTAAGTCACTTAGATTAGGTACTTAAGCATTTACATAATTACTAACATAAGACATTAGTTCATTAGTTCATTAAGAGTCATACATCACATATGACACTCACATAAATAATCACATAAGACACTCACATAATGGATCACATAATGGTCTTTGGACAAGACCTAGGAACTCCACATAACACCTTCAAAGTCTATTGTGCAATGTCTAGATAGCGTCCCATACCACCACCTAGACCTCATAAACTTATCTAATGCTAAAAGGTATTCCACATGATGAGAATAGGCAATAACCGACATAGACCATGATGGCAAGATATGGAATCCGAAGTTCTATCCTACTTCGATGAGGTTGTTCTACTTACCAATGGTAGAACTTGGACAAATCCCATGTAGGCACATGGTTAAGGAATATGAAGGGTTTCTTTGCAATCTAGTCTCGTTCTTCACTAGAATTACTTCCTTTGCCATACTCACTCAGTGCTAGCCTTTGTTCTCATAGATTAATTCACATTAAGGTTCATATAATTAGGTCTCTTATCTAGTTCATAACCCAATTACATTCACCCTACCAAGGAAGGTCCACTAGGGCTACCTCACAATGGCGATAGGAAGCTCATAGAAACTTTCCTAAGGTATGATATGATGCCGTTCCAGCCAACCATCCCTAATTCCATCACTCATAACATGAAGGATAACATTACGGCTAACTACTTCACAATTCATAACCTCGCCACTAAGTACAAGGTTCCACATAACATTGACCTTCTTATCATTAAGGACTTACTTGTATTATTATTCAAGACTCATAACATACTAAGTCAAATCATCACATAATAATATTCATAAAAGCATCAAACAAGGGACATAACTCTACCTAAACAAGACACCACAAATTTCACTTTCACATACAATACAAGTCATTCTAGAAGTACTTAGGAATAACATCTTATAACCTAACATAACTTCATATAAGAACACATATACTTTGACATATAGATAGACATTATCATACATCACATAATCATCATATACTTCAAGTAATGCCGACAAGGCCATGATCATCATATTGCATAAAGTAACGCCGACAAGGCCACATCAATTCACATAACACCGCCACCATAAGTGGACCATACCAATCACAATATAATCAAAGTATAATTAATATCAAATTAAAGAAAACGGGGCAGCATACCTTCATCCCCATATCCACACCTCAATTCAATGCCAAATCAACCAATTAAACATCACAAGGCCCTTACCCATGGCCATGAACAATAATTCAAAGGATAAACCATAATATTCAATGAATCTAAGTCAATTAAACATAGATTTATCAATCTAAGACCAAATATGCATCAATGGAACACAATACTTACATCAATATAAAACCCATAGAAAACTACACTAGAATTTGTAAGCATTAAGTTCATATCGATACAATAAGCTTAACATGCAATAGATCTAAGAGTATTCATTACTCAATTAATCAAATTGAAACAGCCTATACATCATTCATACATAATATATACATGAATCAAAAGCCCATAGCAATATACACATGAATTCATCAATCTCAAGGCATAAGCACATAACCCATATTTTAGTGAAATTTAGAGATTTGAGAAGATCAAGGGTTCATGGAGAATTTCATTGGAAAAAATCAATTAAACATCAATAATAGCATATCTTAACAATTGAAAACGTTTCATGCAAGAACCCATGATTTAGAGTAGAAATTGGACAATTCACTTTAGAAAACTTTGAAGAACACTTTGAGAATTGGGCTCCTTGATGAAATAAGTTTCAAGGATCAAAAACCATACCTCAAGGATGATAATTCTTCAATTTGTTGAAGAATTTCCACACAAGAACCCCTCACCAAGCTGCCTCTTCAATGGAGTCTTCAATGGAGGTTTTGGGATTTCTTAGAGACTTTGGGTTTTGATTTTTAGAAGAATGAATTATTCTAAGTGTTAAACACTTATATACTCATCTAAAATACCCATAAGACCCCTAATAAAGCGCCTAGAATCTTATTTAGACATGGGGTGAATTTACCAATTCACCCCTAACTTGGCAGTAAGTCTGCGCAGGAGACTTGGCTTGTGACGACCTTCCTGTGACGGGGCGTCACGGGTGAAACGGTCCGTCATGGACCTCCATTTAAAGCTCCTTTGGCTTGCCAAGGGTTCCCCCTACACCCTTCGACAAGGCCCCCACGACGTAACCCTTGTGACGGGGCGTCACAGCCATGACTGGCCGTCGACAGCTCCGTCGCCAAGGCTGTCTGGGACAGCCTGCCAACAGGTTTTGGGTCCTTTCCTCAAGGACCCTTTGATGGTCTTTGGGGATAATTTCTCGGACTTTTCCAACCCAAATATGATCATCTATGAGCTTAACACCTCTCACATGAATTTCAACCAAAACAAACACACAAAACTCGACGAAACTCGCCTAGACGTACAAGGTCGACTCAAGGCACATCTTTCGAATGCCTTTGACATTCTTGATCGTTTGAACTCCAAACTTCACGAAACTTTAACCACTGACTATAAATTCTATAATAACTCTATTAAGAACCTTAAAACACCATGAAGAACACATAAACACATAGAACCACGTAAGAGACATTTAGGTGACTTAGTCGTCAAACGTCTTAGTCATTCCTTGCCGTTTGACTTCCAACACCTCTAATATATTAGCTACTGCCTATAAACCACATATTAAACATATTTAGGACCTTAGAAAACTAAGACCAACATGTTAGGATCTAGAACACCTAAGCTATTTTCAAGGTCTTACAACAATAAACAATAAATTTTACACCAAAAATCCTAAACCCCAAAACCTAAAACATAAAAAAAACCTACACCCTAACCCTAACCCTATCCCTAACAAGAACCCTAACCCTAACCCTATCCTAAACCCTAACCCTAAACTGTAAGACCTCGAAAATGAATTAGGTTAACTAGAGCCTAACATGTTTATATTAATAATCTAAGGTCATAAATATGTTTAATATATCGTATATAGTCAGTAGCAAAAGTATTAGAGGAGTTGGAAGTCAAACGTCAAGGGACGACTAAGACGTTCGACGACTAAGTCAACCTAAAAGCCTTGTATGTGGTTCAATGTGTTTATGTGTCTTTCATGATGTTTTAAGATTCTTAATTGAGTTATTATAGCATGTATATGCAGTTATTTGAGTTTCCAGAAGTTTGGAGGTCAAACGTCCAAGAACGTCCAAGGCTTTCGAAAGATATACCTTGAATCGACCTTGTGTGTCTATGCATGTTTTGTCGAGTTTTATGTTTTCGTTTTGTATGAAATTTATGTGAGAGGTGTTAAAATCATAGAATATTGTATTTGGGTTGGAAACGTCTGTGAAATAATCCCCAAGGACCATTCAAGGGTCCTTGAGGAAGGACCCAAAATCAGTGTGCAGGCTGTCCTAGGCAGACCTTGGTGACGGAGCAGTCAACGGCCCGTTGGCCTGATGACGCCCCGTCGAAGGGTGTCGTCATGTGGGACTTGGCCATGGGTGAAGGAGGAAACATTGGCAAGCTTCTGTAACCAGCGATAGAGGGCTGTGACGCCCCGTCGTGGCCGTGATGCCCCGTCAAGGGCAGGCGTCGAGAGGCTGTCTCCTTCACGCACAGTTACTCCAAAATCAAGGGTGAATTGGTAAATTCACCCCACTTCCAAATAAGAATTTAGGCGGTTTGTTAAAGGCTTTTTGGGTGTTTTAAATGAGTATATAAGTGTTTAACACTTTGAATAATTCATTCTTTCAAAAACAAAAACCCAAAGTCCCTTAGAAATCCCAAAGACTCCATTGAAGTCCAAATTGAAGAAGCAGCTTGGTATGGCGTTTTGAGTGGAAATTCTTCATCAAAGTGAAAAATTATCATCCTTGAGGTATTGCTTTTGATCCTTGAAACTTGTTTCATCAAGGATCCCAACTCTCAAGATGTTTTTTTCAAAGTTTTCTAAAGTGAATTGTCCAATTTCGTGATTCTACCATGGGTTCTTGCATAAACGATTTCTAAACATTGAATTATGATCAATTGATATTGTATTGATGATTTTAAAATAAATTACCTATGAATCCATGTAAATTGATGAACCCTAGTTTTGACTACTTTTTGGGTTACTTGATATTAAGCTAATATTGTTGAATTGTTATGTAGTTTCTTATGGGCTTTCTAATGATATAAGAATTGTATTCAATTGATATATAATTGATCTTAGATTGTTAAACCTAGATTGAAATTATGTAGATTTGTTGAGTCTTATGGTTATTGCTTTGAATTGTTGTTCATGGCCATGGGTAAGGGCCTTGTGATGTTGAATTGGTTGATTTGGTTGAAGTGTGGATGAGGGGATGAAGGTATGCTGCCCCATTTTCTTTAATTTGATATTAATTACATTTCGATTCTATTGTGATTGGTATGGTCCACTTATGGTGGCGGTGTTATGTATTTTACTTGCAATTGATGTGGCCTTGTCGATGTTACTTTATGCAATATAATGAGCATGGCCTTATTGGCAACTACTTGAATTAATGTGGCTACGTGTGTAGTTGATTATGTGAAGCATGACATTATCTATCTACATGTGAAGTCATATGTGTGTTCTTCTACTTATGTTGCCTTAAGTGATCATGTTAGACTATGACTTTGACATTATGAGTATAGTGTTAGGGTTAAGTCTTGGTTATTCCTACTTGGTTTTGTGAATCTATGTAGAGTACATTATTGATGTTATGATGATATGTAGGATGACTTGAAGATGTTAGGTTGTTTCTATGTGTTTCTAGAATGACTTGCATTATGAGTTCAAGTGAAGTATGTGATGTCTTGTCTTGGTTGACTTGTATATCTTGCTTGATGCTTATATAAATATGATTATGTGATGATTTGACTTAGTATATTAGGAGTCTTGAATGTGTGAATGACATGTGACCTAGAATGATGAAAAGAAGGTCTTTATGTGAAACCTTGAAACCAAGGGTAAAAGTAATGTTAATTGAAGTCGAACGTCATAAGGGTATCCTTCATGTGGGATGATGGACCTAGGTTGATTGGCTGGAACGGCATCATATCTCCCTAGCAAAAGTCATAATGAGCTTCTTGTCGCCATTGGAAGGAAATCCCTAGAGATCCTCTTTGGTAGGGTAAATGTAATTGGGTTATGAACTAGATATGGAACCCTATTGTATGAACCTTAATGTGAATTAATCTATGAGAACAAAGGCTAGCACCGAGTGAATATGGTAAGGGAAGTAGTTCTAGTTAAGCATGAGACAAGAATACTAAGAAACCCTTCATATTCCTTAACCATGTGCCTACATGGGATGTGTCCAAGTTCTACCATTGGCAAGTAGAACAACCTCATCGGAGTAGGATAGAACTTCGGATTCCTTGTCTTGCTACCATGGTCTATGTCGGTTATTGCCTATTCTCATCATGTGGAATACCTATTAGCATTAGAGAAGTTTATGAGGTTCAGGTGGTGGTATGGGACGCTATCTAGACATTGCACAATAGACTTTGAAGGTGTTATGTGGAGTTTCTAGGTCTTTTCTAAGATCATTACTTGAATGTCCTTATGTATTGTATGAGTATCTTAATGAATTAATTAACTAATGACTTATGTTATGAAGTATGTAAGTGAATAAGTACCTAATCTAGAGTTGCTTATGGATTCTTTAGTTAAATTGTGAAGAGGGAATAAAAGGATGATTTCTTCATGGCTTACCTATAGAAGACTTGAGAATGACTCTAGTTAGGGAAACGGTTTGATGTTGTTGACATGATCTAAGCTTTAGTTAGTCTTAAGGACTATTTAGGTAATCTTGAAGGGGTCATTTATGGACGTTATCTTCTTGAATTTCTTAAGTAGGTCTTTTGATAGCCTTTGGAAGGAGAGTGTCCTATCATCTAAGCGTTGGTGTATTTAGTAAGAATGATTCTATTTTAGGTAGTCTATAGGATCCCTTGTGTTTGTGTGATAGAGATTGTATGGGCGGTCACTCCACTCTCACTCAAGTGAACCTTCGAAATGACCTTTGGTAGATGAATCTTACCTTGATGTTTATGATTGCTTTGTAAGTATGTATGTAACTCATTATAGGTAATCTTAAGGGTCATTTAGGCACATATAGAGAGGGTGTATGGGAGGTTTCTCTTTGTGTGACTTAAGTGAATCTTAGGATGGATTTAATTGAGGGAATTACAGGCTAGAAGTTGGTTATTAAAGGGGTTAGTAAATCACTGAAACAGTGAAGTCAATTCAGAGTAAAGTGAATTGAACTTACTGTAAAGTCATGCCTAAAATTGGTATTTTTATTAATTGCTTCCTTATGTGTTTCTAAATTGATTAATGATGTTATTATGATTAAAATATAATTTGTAAAATGAAAAGATGCATATTTCCAATAAAGTCCATTTTCATGATTTTTATGCATAATGCCATACTTAGTACATGTGGTTGTACTAATTCCATGCTTTATTTTCTATCTGTAGTTCTTAATAGGTAAAGAGCTTTGGGATGTGAATACTTGGACTTAGAAGATCGTTCAAGAGAAGTTGAAGTATGTCCTCACTTGACTCGAGGGCATATATGTCATTTTATGTTTCTTTGAAGTATTGTAATAGATTATGTATTTCTATTTTTGTATTGAAGTATGGGCCGTGTCCCAAGTATTCTTGTGTCTTAAGATGATGAGATTGAGACTTAGTGTTTTCCTAATTTCTACTTATATAAAAGAGAGTTTAAAGACTTCTATATTGTTTTACGAAAAGTTTTAATTTTGCACTACTTTTCATTATATATATGCGATGAATGATATGAGAGGCTTGTCTTAGACCTCCGAGAGGTCGACGACGCCGGTTACAATCCAAGATTGTACTCTAACTTCTAGGGTATGGTTTCGGGTTGTGACAAGCTTGGTATCAAATTACAGGTTGGTGAAAGTAGTTTTAGGAATCAAAAAGTCTCATCAAGTCACGTCTAGTAGAGTCTTGACCATCGGTGTGAGTCGCGACACATCTATGGGCAAGAGGCTATAGGACGATAGAGTTTTCCTTCTTTTCTACTCCTATGTCGTGCGGTAGAGTAAATGTTATGATTATCCTTCTTATGTGTTTCCTTGTGTTTCTAGGAGATGAATACTAGAAGGATGGCCGCTAGAAGGTTGGAAGAGGAGAGGGTGAATGAAGAGATTCCTCCTCAAGTTGAGCAAGTTCCTCAAGGTGCTCAAGTGCCTCCCCAAGGTGATCATGTTCCTAATGTGGGTGGAGGTAATGAGGTTCCGGTGGTTCATCCGGAGTTGACTACTCAAGAGATTAGAGAGGCTTTGATGGCTTTAGCTCAAGCCGTAACTACTCAAATCAATTTGAGTATGATGCCTAGGATTGTGGAGAGGACTATGATCTAGGTTCAAAGACTTTGTGAGGATGAATCCTCCTATCTTTCTTGGCTCTAAAGTAGATGAGGATCATCAAGAGTTCCTTGATGGTGTGTACAAGTTGTTGAGTACTATGGGGGTTACATATAGACAGAAGGCGGAGTTAGCTTCATACCAATTGAGGGATGTGTTTCAAATTTGGTTTACTCAATGGAAGGACAATATGCCAGAGGAAGCGGGTCCTATTGAATGGGAAGAGTTTAAGGAAGCTTTTCTAGGCAAGTACATTCCCAGAGAAATGAGAGAGGTTAAGGTGGAGGAGTTTATCAATCTCAAGCAAGGCAATATGAATGTTGAGGAGTACTCTTTGAAATTCTTGTCTTTGGCTAGGTATGCACCTTCTCTTGTGTCAAATCCAAGAGATAAAATGAGTCGCTTTGTTACCGGGATAGCCGACATAGTGATGGAGGAATGCCGTACGGCTATGCTACATGAGACTTTAGACTCATGGTGAATGCACAAGCTATTGAAAAGTCTAAACTTGTGAGAATGGATAGAAACTTGAGAAGAAGTGGTGCAAGTGATCAAGGGAAGCCTAGGTTCAAAAATAGGTCTCAAACTCAAGAGGGATTTAGTGTTCCTAGGGTGAAATTTGAGAAAGGAGGTGGTTCTCGAAATGACAAACCTACTTGTGCCAATTGTGGCAAAAAACATTTTGGTGAGTGTATTTTAGGTACCGGGAGTTGTTTTGGAAGTGGAAAGAGTGGGCATAAAGTTAGAGATTGTCCAATGATTGCTTCTAGAGGTAGAGAGGGTAAGCAAGTTGCCCTTAATGTTCCAAAGGAACATGCTCCAACAAAGAGGCGTTTCTATGCACTCCGGACTAGAATTGAGAAGCCGGGTGATGGTGATTATGATGTTGGTAAGTTCTCTTTCTTTTGTTAAGATATGAGTTCCTTCTAAGTGGGGGAGTATGGTTAGTACATGTGATAGAAGTCTTAGAAGTTGTTGCATGAGCATGATGTTTAGAAGTTTGGTCGAAATTGAATTTCATTAACTTCTTGCATTGTGTGTTTTATTGAGTTAGGAGCATGTTGTAAGATGTTTTTATATGATGTTACTTTGCATATTAGCATGTTCATATCATGAATTGCCAAAAAGTTGCATTTTTAAAAATTTGCCCAAAATCACTGTAGCATTAAGACAGTTACTGTATTATTTTTGTAAAATTAACTATTTGATTCGTTGGTCTAAAATTGTTTTAATGTGGTTAGAACTGATTTGTATGAGTATAATATTGAGTATAAAATAAGTTTTGCTATTTGGATTGAAGCATGTGAATTTCATAGCATAATCAGTTAAAAATTGTATTCTAGTTTCTTGTTGTGTTGTGAATCTCTTGATTATGTGGAGTTGTTGTTTTCTTCTTGGTTATGTGTTTTATGGTTTGGTTATGTGCTGTTATTTGAGTCTCTAATCTTGGAAATGTTCGGAGAGTTGCAAGAGTCATTCGAGGACGAATGTTGTCCAAGTGGTGGTGATTGTAAGACCTCGAAAATCACTTCGGTTAACTAGAGCCTAACATGTTGATATTGATCGTCTAAGGTTCTAAATATGTTTAATATATTCTATATAATCAGTAGAAAAAGTATTAGAGGAGTTGGAAGTCAAACGTCAAGGGACGACTGAGACGTTCGACGACTAAGTCACCTAAAAGCCTTGTATGTGGTTCTATGTGTTTATGTGTGTTTCATGATGTTTTAGGATTATTAATAGAGTTATTATAGCATGTATAGGCTGTTTGTTGAGTTTTGAGAAGTTTGGAGGTCAAACGTCCAAGAACGTCCAAGGCGTTCGAAAGATATACCTTGAATCGACCTTGTGTGTCTATGCATGTTTCGTCGAGTTTTATGTGTTTGTTTTGTATGAAATTTATGTGAGAGGTGTTAAACTCATAGACTATTGTATTTGGGTTTGAAACGTCCAGGAAATTATCCCCAAGGACCATTCAAGGGTCCTTGAGTAAGGAACCAAAATTAGTGTGCAGGCTGTCCCAGGCAGACCTTGGTGACGGAGCAGTCAACGGACCGTTGGCCTGATGACGCCCCATCGCAGGGTGTCGTCATGGGGGACTTGGCCATGGGTGAAGGAGGAAGCATTGTCCAGCTTCTGTAACCAGCGACGGAGGGCTATGACGCCCCGTCGTGACCGTGACACCCCGTCAAGGGCAAGCGTCGAGAGGTTGTCTCCTGCGCGCAGAGTTACTCCCAAATCAAGGGTGAATTGGTAAATTCACCCCACTTCCAAATAAGAGTTTAGGCGCTTTGTTAAGGGCTTTTTGGGTAATTTAAATGAGTATATAAGTGTTTAACACTTAGAATAATTCATTCTTCCAAAAACAAAACCCCAAAGTCCCTTAGAAATCCCAAAGACTCCATTGAAGTCCAAATTGAAGAAGCAGCTTGATGTGGCGTTTTGAGTGGAAATTCTTCATCAAAGTGAAGAATTATCATCCTTGAGGTATGGCTTTTGATCCTTGAAACTTGTTTCATCAAGGAGCCCAACTCTCAAGATGTTTTTTTCAAAGTTTTCTAAAGTGAATTGTCCAATTTCGTGATTCTACCATGGGTTCTTGCATAAACGATTTCTAAACATTGAATTATGATCTAATTGATATTGTATTGATGATTTTAACATAAATTACCTATGAATCCATGTAAATTGATGAACCCTAGTTTTGACTACTTTTTGGGTTACTTGATATTAAGCTAATATTGTTGAATTGTTATGTAGTTTCTTATGGGCTTTCTAATGATATAAGAATTGTATTCAATTGATATATAATTGATATTAGATTGTTAAACCTAGAATAAATTGATGTAGAATCGTTAAGTCTTATGGTTATTGCTTTGAATTTATTGTTCATGGCCATGGGTAAGGGCCTTGTGATGTTGAATTGGTTGATTTGGTTGAAGTGTGGATGAGGGGATGAAGGTATGCTACCCCATTTTCTTTAATTTTGATATTAATTACACTTCGATTCTATTGTGCTTGGTATGGTCCACTTATGGTGGCATTGTTATGTGTTTTACTTGCAATTGACGTGGCCTTGTCGGCGCTACTTTATTCAATATAATGAGCATGGCCTTATTGGCAACTACTTGAATTAATATGGCTATGTGTGTAGTTGATTATGTGAAGAATGACATTATCTATCTACATGTAAAGTCATATGTGTGTTCTTCTACTTATGTTGCCTTAAATGATAACTTTAGACTATGACTTTGACATTATGAGTATAGTGTTAGGGTTAAGTCCTGGTTATTCCTACTTTGTTTTGTAAGTCTATGTAGAGTACATTATTAATGTTATGATGATATGTAGGATGACTTGAAGATGTTAGGTTGTTTCTAGGTGTTTCTAGAATGACTTACATTATGAGTTCAAGTGAAGTATGTGATGTCTTGTCTTGGTTGACTTGTATATCTTGATTGATGCTTATATGAATATGATTATGTGATGATTTGACATAGTATGTTATTAGTCTTGAATGTGTGAATGACATGTGACCTTGAATGATGAAAAGAAGGTCTTTATGTGAAACCTTGAACCAAGGGTAAAAGTAATGTAAATTGAAGTCGAACGCCGCAAGGGTATCCTTCATGTGGGATGATGGACCTAGGTTGATAGGCTGGAACGGCATCATATCTCCCTAGTAAAAGTCATAATGAGCTTCTTGTCGCCATTGGAAGGAAATCCTTAGAGATCCTCTTTGGTAGGGTAAATGTAATTGGATTATGAACTAGATATGGAACCCTATTTTATGAACCTTAATGTGAATTAATCTATGAGAACAAAAGCTAGAACCGAGTGAGAATGGTAAGGGAAGTAGTTCTAGTTAAGCATGAGACTAGAACACAAAGAAACCCTTCATATTCCTTTACCATGTGCCTACATTGGATGTGTCCAAGTTCTACCATTGGCAAGTAGAACAACCACATCGGAATAGGATAGAACTCCGGATTTCATGTCTTGCTACCATGGTCTATGTCAGTTATTGCCTATTCTCATCATGTGGAATACCTATTAGCGTTAGAGAAGTTTATAAGGTTTAGGTGGTGGTATGGAACGCTATCTAGACATTGCACAATAGACTTTGAAGGTGTTATGTGGAGTTCCTAGGTCTTCTCTAAGACCATTGCTTGAATGTCCTTATGTATTGTATGAGTCTCTTAATAAATTAATGAACTAATGACTTACGTTATGAAGTATGTAAGTGAATAAGTACCTAATCTGGAGTGGCATATGGATTCTTTAGTTAAATTGTGAAGAGGGAATAAAAGGATGATTTCTTCATGGCTTACCTATAGAAGACTTGAGAATGACTCTAGTTAGGTAAAAGGTTTGATGTTGTTGACATGATCTAAGCTTTAGGTAGTCTTAAGGACTATTTAGGTAATCTTGAAGGGGTCATTTATGGACGTTATCTTCTTGATTTACTTAAGTAGGTCTTTTGATAGACTTTGGAAGGAGAGTGTCCTATCATCTAAGCGTTATTGTCTTTAGTAAGAATGATTCTATTTTAGGTAGTCTATAGGATACCTTGTGTTTGTGTACTAGAGATTGTATAGGCGGTCACTCCACACTCACTCAAGTGAACCTTAGAAATGACCTTTGGTAGATGAATCTTACCTTGATGTTTATGATTGCTTTGTAAGTATGTATGTAACTTATTATAGGTAATCTTAAGGGTCGTTTAGGCACATCTAGAGAGGGTGTATGGGAGGTTTATCTTTGTGTGACTTAAGTGAATCTTATGATGACTTTAATTGAGGGAATTACATGCTAGAAGTTGGTTATTAAAGGGGTTAGTAAATCACTGAAACAGTGAAGTCAATTCACTGTAAAGTGAATTGAACTTACTGTAAAGTGATGCCTAAAATTGGTATTTTGATTAATTGCTTCCTTATGTGTTTCTAAATTGATTAATTATGTTATTATGATTAAAATATGATTTGTAAAATAAAAATATGCATATTTCCAATAAAGTCCATTTTCATGATTTTTATGCATAATGCCATACTTAGTACATGTGGTTGTAATATTTCATGCTTATTTTCTATCTATAGTTCTTAATAGGTAAAGAGCTTTGGGATGTGAAGACTTGGACTTAGAAGATCGTTCAAGAGAAGTTGAAGTATGTCCTCACTTGACTCGAGGGCATATATGTTATGTTTCTTTGAAGTATTGTAATAGATTATGTATTTCTATTTTTGTATTGAAGTATGGGCCGTGTCCCAAGTATTCTTCTGTCTTAAGATGATGAGATTGAGACTTAGTGTTTTCCTAATTTCTACTTATATGAAAGAGTTTAAAGACTTCTATATTGTTTTACGAAAAGTTTTAATTCCGCACTACTTTTCATTATGTATATGCGATGGATTATATGAGAGGCTTGTCTTAGACCTCCGAGAGGTCGACGACGCCGGTTACAATCCAAGATTGTACTCTAACTTCTAGGTTATGGTTTCGGGTTGTGACAAGCTTGATATCAGAGAACAGGTTGGTGAAAGTAGATTTAGGAATCAAAAAGTCTCATCAAGTCACGTCTAGTATAGTCTTGACCATTGGTGTGAGTCGCGACACATCTATGGTCAAGAGGATATAGGACGATAGAGTTTCCCTTCTTTTCTACTCCTATGTCGTGCGGTAGAGTAAATGTTATGATTATCCTTCTTATGTGTTTCCTTGTGTTTCTAGGAGATGAATACTAGAAGGATAGCCGCTAGAAGGTTGGAAGAGGAGAGGGTGAATGAGGAGATTCCTCCTCAAGTTGAGCAAGTTCCTCAAGGTGCTCAAGTGCCTCCCCAAGGTGATCATGTTCCTAATGTGGGTGGAGGTAATGAGGTTCCGGTGGTTCATCCGGAGTTGACTACTCAAGAGATTAGAGAGGCTTTGATGGGTTTATCTCAAGCCGTAACTACTCAAATCATTTTGAGTATGATGCCTAGGATTGTGGAGAGCACTATGACATCTAGGTTGAGAGACTTTGTGAGGATGAATCCTCCTATCTTTATTGGCTCCAAAGTATATGAGGATCATCAAGAGTTCCTTGATGGTGTGTACAAGGTGTTGAGTGCTATGGGGGTTACATCTAGAGAGAAGGCGGAGTTAGCTTCATACCAATTGAGGGACGACTAAGACGTTCGACGACTAAGTCACCTAAAAGCCTTGTATGTAGTTCTATGTGTTTATGTGTGTTTCATGATGTTTTAATATTCTTAATTGAGTTATTATAGCATGTATAGTCAGTTTGTTGAGTTTCAAGAAGTTTGGAGGTCAAAGGTCCAAGAACGTCCAAGGCATTTGAAAGATATACCTTGAATCGACCTTGTGTGTCTATGCATGTTTCGTCGAGTTTTATGTGTTCGTTTTGTATGAAATTTATGTGAGAGGTGTTCAACTCATAGAATATTGTATTTGGGTTGTAAAAGTCCGGGAAATTATCCCCAAGGACCATTCAAGGGTCCTTGAGGAAAGACCCCAAATCAGTGTGCAGGCTATCCCAGGCAGACCTTGGCGACGGAGCAGTCAACGGCCCGTTGACCTGATGACGCCCCGTCGTAGGGTGTCATCGTGGGGGACTTGTCCTTGGGTGAAGGAGGAAGCCTTGTCCAGCTTCTATAACCAGCGACGGAGGGCTATGACGCCCCGTCGTGGCCATGACGCCCCGTCAAGGGCAGGCGTCGAGAGGTTGTCTCCTGCGCGCAGAGGTACTCACAAATCAGGGGTGAATTGGTAAATTCACCCCACTTCCAAATAAGAGTTTAGACGGTTTGTTAAGGGATTTTTGGGTATTTTAAATGAGTATATAAGTGTTTAACACTTAGAATAATTCATTCTTCCAAAAACAAAACCCCAAAGTCCCTTAGAAATCCCAAAGACTCCATTGAAGTCCAAATTGAAGAAGCAGCTTGGTGTGGCGTTTTAAGTGGAAATTCTTCATCAAAGTAAAGAATTATCATCCGTGAGGTATGTCTTTTGATCCTTGAAACTTGTTTCATCAAGGAGCCCAACTCTCAAGATATTTTTTTCAAAGTTTTCTAAATTGAATTGTCCAATTTTGGGATTCTACCATGGGTTCTTGCAAAAACGATTTCTAAACATTGAATTATGATATAATTGATATAGTATTGATGATTTTAACATAAATTACCTATGAATCCATGTAAATTGATGAACCCTAGTTTTGACTACGTATTGGGTTACTTGATATTAAGCTAATATTGTTGAATTGTTATGTAGTTTCTTATGGGCTTTCTAATGATATAATAATTGTATTCCATTGATATATAATTGATCTTAGATTGTTAAACCTATATTGAATTGATGTAGATTTATTGAGTCTTATGGTTATTGCTTTGAATTATTGTTCATGGCCATGGGTAAGGGCCTTGTGATGTTGAATTGGTTAATTTGGCATTGAATTGAAGTGTGGATAAGGAGATGAAGGTATGCTGCCCCTTTTTCTTTAATTTGATATTTATTACACTTCGATTCTATTGTGCTTGGTATGGTCCACTTATGGTGGCGGTATTATGTGTTTTACTTGCAATTGACGTAACCTTGTTGGCGTTACCTTATGCAATATAATGAGCATGGCCTTATTGGCAACTACTTGAAGTAATTTGGCTATGTGGGTAGTTGATTATGTGAAGCATGACATTATCTATCTACATGTGAAGTCATATGTGTGTTCTTCTACTTATGTTGCCTTAAGTGATCATGTTAGACTATGACTTTGACATTATGAGTATAGTGTTAGGGTTAAGTCTTGGTTTCCTACTTGGTATTGTGAGTCTATGTAGAGTACATTATTGATGTTATGATGATATGTAGGAAGACATGAAGATGTTAGGTTGTTTGTAGGTGTTTCTAGGATGACTTGCATTATCGTTAAAACTATATTGAATTGACTAAGACGTTCGATGACAAAGTCACCTAAAAGCCTTGTATGTGGTTCTATGTGTTTATATGTGTTTCATGATGTTTTAAGATTCTTAATTGAGTTATTATAGCATGTATAGGTAGTTTGTTGAGTTTCGAGAAGTTTCAAGGTCAAACGTCCAAGAATGTCCAAGGCGTTCGAAAGATATACCTTGAATCGACCTTGTGTGTCTATGCATGTTTCGTCGAGTTTTATGTGTTAGTTTTGTATGAAATTTATGTGAGAGGCGTTAAAATCATAGACTATCGTAATTGGGTTGGAAACGTCTGGGAAATTATCCCCAAGGACCATTAAAGGATCCTCGAGGAAGGACCCAAAATCAGTATGCAGGTTGTCCCAGGCAGACCTTGGTGAAGGAGCACTCAACGGCCCGTTGGCCTGATGACGCCCCGTCGCAGGGTCTCGTCGTGGGGGACTTGGCCATGGGTGAAGGAGGAAGACTTGGCCAGTTTCTGTAACCAGCGACGGAGGGCTATGACGCCCCATCGTGGCCGTGACGCCCCGTCAAGGGTAGGCGTCGAGAGGTTGTCTCCTGCACGTAGAGTTATTCCCAAATCAGGGGTGAATTGGCAATGTCACGACTGGAATCTAGACCCCAGACGAGACCGGCGTCGTTGACCTCTCATAGGTCGCAGACAAGCCTACTTACGTCATTCTTACTTTACATAGGTTAATTTTTAGCGGAAAATTTGAAACTTTTTGTTTCTAAACATTGCTTACTAAACATTTCTAATACATTCGTATTTTGTTCAACATCAACCATCTAATCATTACGAGCCAATCAAATGAAAGGAATAGTTAAATAAACATAATTGTATAATTGCCAAACTGGCACCAATACATAGTCTGAATAAAATAAGAAAGAAACGCTAATAGGACATGCTCCACTGGCTCAACTCCTAAACTAAGCTAGAACATAAATCAGTAGCATCCTCGAAAGCATGAGGACCTACCAAAACCGGAAGAATGCTGGACGTCCGGATAACTGCAGCGATGATCCTGTAGCTCTACCGTCCACCTGTGCCTGCACCTAAAATAGTAGAGTTTGTATAGGTTTAGTACACACTTGTACTAAGCATGGGTATATGCAAGCACACACCAAGGACATGCATGAGAAAGAATAGCTCTTTCCTAACAACATGATTTTTGAATGTCAAGTCAGCGGACTTGCCAAATTGAGATTAGGAAAGTTTCCAAATTTGGATTACGAAAGTAAATGATCTTTCCAAATTTGGATTAGGAAAGTCAGTGAGCTTTCCAGATTTGGAATAGGAAAGTTATGCCATGAGAATAACATACATCATCACACTTTTCACATTTGCAAACAGCACATAACATTTACACATAGCACATATCATATAGTATACAGTACATTTTGCATGTAGCACATAACTTCGTTCATATCATTCATTCATATGCCATGAGACCTTGGAATCATGGACTTGACATTAAGACATCCCAGAAATGAGGGCTCAACATATGGGACCTCAACTAGGGAGTCTTCATTAGCCAACACAGAGTCTGCTCCATTCATTCATACGTACTTCTTTTCATTTCGTTCATAGTCCAGTGTAACCACCGGTTATACCTAGGATGCAGTTTAAGACTTTCATTAGGTTCATTGTGCAATGACCAAGAATGACCTAATGTCATTACTTGAATCTAACTCACCTTTTGATTATCCTATCCTAACACCTTTGGTATTCATTCATTTCATTATGCGCATCATTTGAGGCTGGCCTCATTCATTCATTGGGAACTTTAACTTTAACCGACATAGATCATGTGAGCATCATGAAATCCAGTGTCTCCCCCACTCCGAAAAGAGGTGGAATCACCGGCCAAAGTGATCCAATAACATGCTAGCGTACATGGGAATTTAACCCCGCCAGATCCCTATATTGGCAGTATAGGTTCGAAGACTAGGAGATTTCTGGAGACCCATACCCGGAAAACCGGACAGTCTCATCTCATGAGAGTTACGTGAACCTCCGCCCTTCCCGAAAGAAGGCATCACCGCTCATAGCTAGTCTATCGGTGCTCAGTATAAAGTTCCATTACATTCATCTCATACATCATGGAAGCTGACTTCTAGTATGAGGACATCATAGCTCATTAGATGATTTCTCAACTCATCATTCGTATTAAGTGTGTTAAGCTTAATACTCTCATTAGAGTGTTCATAGAGACTGGTCTCTACATTATCTTACACTCTCATAGGTGAATACATGTTAGTAACATTTACTTAGGCTCATTTGAGATTACTCTCCTCATTTACATTAGCCTCATATCATGTTGTCACCACATTCATCATCATTTGCACCTTTGTTTTTCTTAGTTATTCACCTCTTATTACGTGAATGTTCATTTCGTCATATGCCAATACACTTGGCCATTTGGTGTGTCTCACATCCTTACTTAACCCCTCTAGGGTTCATCATTTCATGTCATACATCTTAGGTTCACTTACTTTTGAACGTATGTTAGACTTATGAGTCTATACACACAAGACATGAGGCTTCATTCATAGTTCGTTAAATGATTCTTACATTCCTATGATTATGTAGTACAAGACTTATGTATCTTGTATGTATGCCAAGATCTTGATTTTTATATAAGTAGGTGGCATTATTCTTGGATATTTCGTTCACGTATGACTTATGCATCAATACGGAAGTTTGGCAAGGAAACCCAAGTCTTGAATCAATTGGATATGATTTACATTATTAACTGATTTTATTCTAATATTCATAACATTTTAACTCTAAGTCAATTCACAATATTAACATTGAAGGATTATTTTTCTATTTAACTATTTCCTTGTATTGGCCGATGGGTTGTGGGTTCGAGTCCCCACAACCCCATTTTCATTTTTCCTTTATTGTTTAGGTCCATGTGGGACATTGGGACCCGAGGTCGAGTCCCCTCAGCCACACCTAATTCTTTTTATTTTCTTTCCCCTTCCATTCGCTTAAGGCCGAGAGGTTGTGGGTTCGAACCCCCACAACCTCTTTATTTTATTCTCCCTTTTAAGAGTTGACTGTTTGAGTTGACTGTGAGGTTGTGGGGTCGAATCCCCACAGCCTCATTTCATTCTTATTTTTATCTCCCCCCATCCGCATAGAGGTCGTGGGTTCGATTCCCACGCCTCTCATATTTTTATTTTTTCCTTTTCTTTGGGTTCTAACTGAGAGGGTGTGGGTTCGAATCCCACCCCTCTCATTTCTTATTTTTCACACTTATTTTTCCCAGCCATGACACGGTTCGAATCCCCCTCACCATATAATTTTTTTCTTCTTTAATTTTGGGGGATTTTAACGGGGTGAGGTCTCGGGTTCGACCCTCAATGACCTCACCTATGATTCTTTATTTTTCTTATCATTTTATACAACTTAATTTGGCAGAGATATGTCAACATAGTGCTGGAAATTTAAGGTAAACTCTTTGCTCATTTTTATCTCCCTTTATTCGTGAATTTATAGAGCACTACATAGTTCATTTGATACGTTCTTTAATACATTCTTTCACGAATTATTAGTCAAGATGTTTACTCCTCAATTCAGCCACACTTCATGTCACATGAATATCACAATTTACTTCAATTGGTGTACATAAAACAACAAACATAACATTAACAAATTCAAGCCTCTAGGCCGAGACTCAAGACATGTCATACATTTTTCTTAATTTCGAACACACACATGGTTTGTCTTTTCATAAATTAACGTACATCCAACAAATTAACATTCAGCACAAACATCACATAATCCTAAGTCTACCAGCATTCATACCAACCTACAAATTCGTTGGGAGCTAATGACAGGGACATGCAACGGGGAAAACAACCTTAGTTTTGAGCTGAATATTCTGAGTCCTAGGGGTCTCTTGGGAAAGGGACCAAGAGTAAGACGACCCATACCTTTGTTTTCTTGTTAAATCTCCAGAATTCTGCCCAAGAACCTCTCCAAAAATCAGTCCAAACACCCACACTCACACCTTACCCGACTAGCATAGTATGTTTTGCTTAACGTTACCGAATTGCTTTCTCTTTTGTGTTTTGCGTGTGAATTCTTCAAGCATGAAGAACTTTTGTTTTCTTTCTGACTTTTCTCACGTTTGCAGCTAGAGAGAGTGTGAGAAAGAGAGAGATTAACGTGTAGGAGAGAGTGGGGGATGGGAGATAGTGGTCTAGTAGAAATAGGGCTTGTTGGTAGGACTTAGTCAACTTAAATAATTAATTAAAATTAATAAAAATCTGATTTCTTTTTCCTAAATCAGCTATTATTAATTATTTATTAAAAATTAAGTTAACAATTTAAAATAAAAGCAAGTTAAATCTTGCTTCTAGTGGGGCTCGAACCCGAGTGACCCCATTTGCGAAAATGGGTCAATTCGGGTTGCCCCACCCGAAATACCTTAAATAAATTAAATAATTAATTAATAAATAGATTCCTCAGGGTAATTACAATATTACCCTTGGCTTGGAAAAGACCATTTTACCCTTGGACTCTCAAAACTTAAGATTTCTTCTTTTGAGTCCGGTAAAAACTCTTTCAATTAAATCTTCGTTTTCGCGAGTCTCACATGGTTTGTTCCAACCTTTCCAAGCTCAATTAACTCCCCAAGTTAGTTGGCTTGATTGTAGTAAGGGTTCTGAGGTGTGGTTCTACGCGTATCAATACGTGTGGATCTTGGTCTAATCGCAAGCATTCTTGAAAAACCTAAGTCTTGATCCTATTCATTCTTAGGGTTGTTACAGGTAAATTCACCCCACTTCCAAATAAGAGTTAAGGCGGTTTGTTAAGGGCTTTTTGGGTATTTTAAATGAGTATATAAGTGTTTAACACTTAGAATAATTCATTCTTCCAAAAACAAAACCCCAAAGTCCCTTAGAAATCTCAAAGACTCCATTGAAGTCCAAATTAAAGAAGCAGCTTGGTGTGGCGTTTTGAGTAAAAATTCTTCATAAAAGTGAAGAATTATCATCCTTGAGGTATGTATTTTGATCGTTGAAACTTGTTTCATCAAGGAGCCCAACTCTCAATATTTTTTTTTCAAAGTTTTCTAAAGTGAATTGTCCGATTTCGGGATTCTACCATGGGTTCTTGCATAAACAATTTCTAAACATTGAATTATGATCTAATTGATATTGTGTTGATGATTTTAACACAAATTACCTATGAATCCATGTAAATTGATGAACCCTAGTTTTGACTACGTATTGGGTTACTTGATATTAAGCTAATATTATTGAATTGTTAAGTAGTTTCTTATGGGCTTTCTAATGATATAGTAATTGTATTCAATTGATATATAATTGATCTTCGATTTTTAAACCTATATTGAATTGTTGTAGATTCGTTGAGTCTTATGGTTATTGCTTTGTATTGTTGTTCATGGCCATGGGTAAGGGCCTTGTGATTTTGAATTGGTTGATTTGGCATTGAATTGAAGTGTGGATAAGGGGATGAAGGTTTGCTGCCCCATTTTCTTTAATTTGATATTAATTACACTTCGATTCTATTGTGATTGGTATGATCCACTTATGGTGGCGGTGTTATGTGTTTTACTTGCAATTGACGTGGCCTTGTCGGCGTTACTTTATTTAATATAATGAGCATGGCCTTATTGGCAACTACTTGAATTAATGTGGCTACGTGTGTAGTTGATTATGTGAAGCATGACATTATCTATCTACATGTGAAGTCATATGTGTGTTCTTCTACTTATGTTGCCTTAAGTGATCATGTTAGACTATGACTTTGACATTATGAGTATAGTGTTAGGGTTAAGTCTTGGTTTCCTACTTGGTATTGTGAGTCTATGTAGAGTACATTATTGATGTTATGATGATATGTAGGATGACTTGAAGATGTTAGGTTGTTTCAAGGTGTTTCTAGAATGACTTGTATTATGAGTTCAAGTGAAGTATGTGATGTCTTGTCTTGGTTGACTTGTATATCTTGCTTGATGCTTATATGAATATGATTATGTGATGATTTGATTTAGTATGTTAACAGTCTTTAATGTGTGGATGACATGTGACCTTGAATGATGAAAAGAAGGTCTTTATGAGAAACCTTAAAACCAAGGGTAAAAGTAATGTAAATTGAAGTCGAACGCTGTAAGGGTATCCTTCATGTGGGATGATGGACCTAGGTTGATTGGGTGGAACGGCATCGTGTCTCCCTAGCAAAAGTCATAATGAGCTTCTTGTTGCCATTGGAAGGAAATCCCTAGAGATCCTCTTTGGTAGGGTAAATGTAATTGGGTTATGAACTAGATATGGAACACTATTGTATGAACCTTAATGTGAATTAATCTATGAGAACAAAGGCTAGCACCGAGTGAGTATGGTAAGGGAAGTAGTTCTAGTTAAGCATGAGACTAGAATACAAAGAAACCCTTCATATTCCTTAACCATGTGCCTACATGGGATGTGTCCAAGTTCTACCATTGGCAAGTAGAACAACCTCATCGGAGTAGGATAGAACTCCGGATTCCATGTCTTGCTACCATGGTCTATGTTGGTTGTTGCCTATTCTCATAATGTGGAATACCTATTAGCATTAGAGAAGTTTATGAGGTTTAGGTGGTGGCATGAGACGCTATCTAGACATTGCACAATAGACTTTAAAGGTGTTATGTGGAGTTCCTAGGTCTTCTTTAAGACCATTACTTGAATGTCCTTATGTAATGTATGAGTCTCTTAATGAATTAATGAACTAATGACTTACGTTATGAAGTATGTAAGTGAATAAGTACCTAATCTAAAGTGGCATATGGATTCTTTAGTTAAATTGTGAAGAGGGAATAAAAGGATGATTTCTTCATGGCTTACCTATAGAAGACTTGAGAATGACTCTAGTTAGGGAAAAGGTTTGATGTTGTTGACATGATCTAAGCTTTAGGTAGTCTTAAGGACTATCTAGGTAATCTTGAAGGGGTCATTTATGGACGTTATCTTCTTGATTTACTTAAGTAGGTCTTTTGATAGCCTTTTGAAGGAGAGTGTCCTATCATCTAAGTGTTGGTGTGTTTAGTAAGAATGACTCTATTTTAGGTAGTCTATAGGATCCCTTGTGTGTGTGATAGAGATTGTATGGGCGGTCACTCCACACTCATTCACGTGAACCTTGGAAATGACCTTTGGTAGATGAATCTTACCTTGATGTTTATGATTGCTTTGTAAGTATGTATGTAACTCATTATAGGCAATCTTAAGGGTCGTTTAGGCACATCTAGAGAGGGTGTATGGGCGGTTTCTCTTTGTGTGACTTAAGTGAATCTTAGGATGACTTTAAGTGAGGGAATTACATGCTAGAAGTTGGTTATTAAAGGGGTTAGTAAATCACTGAAACAGTGAAGTCAATTCATTGTAAAGTGAATTGAACTTACTGTAAAGTGATGCCTAAAATTGATATTTTGATTAATTTCTTCCTTATGTGTTTTTAAATTGATTAATGATGTTATTATGATTAAAACATGATTTGTAAAATGAAAATATGCATATTTCCAATAAAGTCCATTTTCATGATTTTTATGCATAATGCCATACTTAGTACATGTGGTTGTACTAATTCCATGCTTTATTTTCTATCTATAGTTCTTAATAGGTAAAGATCTTTGGGAAGTGAAGACTTGGACTTAGAAGACCGTTCAAGAGAAGTTGAAGTATGTCCTCACTTGACTCGAGGGCATATATGTCATTTTATGTTTCTTTGAAGAATTGTAATAGACTATGTATTTCTATTTTCGTATTGAAGTATGGGCCGTGTCTCAAGTATTCTTGTGTCTTAAGACGATGAGATTGAGATTTAGTGTTTTCCTAATTTCTACTTATATGAAAGAGTTTAAAGACTTCTATATTGTTTTACGAAAAGTTTCAATTCCGCACAACTTTTCATTATGTATATTTGATGAATGATATGAGAGGCTTGTCTTAGACCTACGAGAGGTCGACGACGTCTGTTACAATCCAAGATTGTACTCTAACTTCTAGGGTATGATTTCGGGTTGTGACATAAACCCAAAGAACAAAATACCAAAACCCTAACGTTAAACACAAAACCATAAATCTTACAACTAAAATCCATAACCCTAAACCCTAAAACCTAAGAAAAAACCTAAATCCTAACCCTAACCCTACCATAAACCCTAAACCCCAAGCCTAAAAAAACAAAACCCATACATTAAACACTAAGCCATTGATATTAAACATCAAATCCTAAACCCTAAACCGAAAAACCTAAAAAACAAAACCCTAACCCTAACTCTAACTCTAACCCTAACCTTAACCCTAACCATAACCCTAAACCATAAAAAAGAAACCCTAAGCCCAAAATAAAAAAACCCAAACATTGAATACTAAACCATAGATTTTAAACCTCAAATGCTAAACCCTAAACTATAAAACCTAACAAAAATAAAAATTGTAACCCTAACCCTAACTTTAACCCTAACCCTAACCCTAAGACCAAAATACAAAAACCCAAACATTAAATACTAAACCATAAATTTTAAACCTCAAATACTAAACATTGAACCAATACCTTAAAAGAAACCTACACCCTAACCCTAATCCTAACCCTAACCCTAACCCTAAATCCTAAATCCTAAACCCTATGATAAAAAAAACCCTAAGTCCAAAATACGAAAATCCAAACATTCAACACTAAAACATAGATTATAAACCTTAAAACCTAAACCACAAACCCTAAAACCTTAAAAAAACCTAAACCCTAACCCTAACCCTAACTCTAAACCATTAACACGAAACCCCAAGCCCAAATTACCAAAACCCAAACATTAAACATTAAACCATAGATTTTAAACCAAAAATCCTAAACCCCAAAACTTAAATCCTAAAAAAATAATAAACTCTAACCTTAACCCTATCCCTAACCCTAACCCTAACCCTAACCCTATCATTAACCCTAAACACTAAACCCATAGAACAAAATACCAAACCCTAACATTAATCTCTAAACCATAGATATAACAACTCAAATCCTTAATCCCAAGCCCAAAAACCTTAAAAACAACCTAAACGCTAACCTTAACCCTAACCCTACCATAAACCCTAAAATAGAAGCCCCAAAAACCAAAAACCAAAGAATAAACACTAAACCATTGATATTAAACCTCAAATCCTAAACCCTAAACCCAAAAAGCTAAAAGAAAAGAAAACCCTAACCCTAACCCTAACCCTAAACCCTAAACCTGAAACCCTATGACCAAAATACACTACAACATCTCATTTTTAGAGACATTATGCAAATACTCACGATCAATTTTCCTATGATACACTGGCCTTATATGTGGGACAGATTGTTCAAAATGGTCAATCACTGTCAACAACAAATTAAGGTATCTCTTGTGTAGTGGGGCAAGCTTGCATTAGGAATCTTTACATTGAATACGGACGGTAGTTCATTGCACAATCCAGGTAAAATAGGTGGGGGGGGGGGGAAGGGGGCGATGGCAATTTTAAGAGATAATCATGGTAATATAATTTATGTTTTTGCTATACC
The DNA here is from genome assembly GCA_016801875.1 of Solanum sitiens. Classification (NCBI taxonomy): domain Eukaryota; kingdom Viridiplantae; phylum Streptophyta; class Magnoliopsida; order Solanales; family Solanaceae; genus Solanum; species Solanum sitiens. The sequence continues at coordinate 176,055 of JABWTJ010000589.1, forward strand.
TCTTGGCTTTGGTACTAATAATAGTGCAGAAATTAAAGCAGCATTATATGGACTTGATTGGTGTGAACACCATGGTTACAAAAGAATTCTGTTAGAGGTTGATTCTAAATTGGTGAGCAAATGGATTAATCGAACAAGTATAATACCATGGCAAAATAGGCACGATATTCAAACTATTCAAGACATTGGTAGCAAGCTGGAAACCTTTTCATGTAGACACATATAAAGGGAGGCAAATGGTACTGCTGATTTGCTTTAAAAATGGAGTCATAAGAAGGAAAAGACTCAAAACTTTAATGGCTGTTATACACTGGAAAAAGCTGGAATGCAAAACTTTAGAAGGAAAAGACTCAAAAGAATTAAAGAACCACCTTAAGTTGCTTATCACTGTTGCGTACATCTTATGTATTCTTTACAAATGTATTGTACTTTTATTATAATCTATTCAAAAGTGACTATTGCAATAGTTAATTTAGAAAAGGATTAGTTCTTTATTTTCTCTTAAAAGTGTAAGGGGAGAGTCTCCCTCATTATTGTATTCTAGACATAGTTATATTAGAATATGATCAATGTGTAAGGGTAAGTTGACCAACATTAGTAAGTAGGTCAAAACTTAATCCAACATAGGATGGAGGTAAGGTATAGCCCCCCTCTTTGTGCATAACTTTTTTTGTGAAAAGATAAGAACTGGGGTTGTTGCTCAGCCCCTGACCCACCACAAGGGTCGTTCAAATAAAAAAAAGCCCAAAATACCAAAACCCAAACATTAACTACTAAACTATAGATTTTAAACCTCAAATGCTAAACCTGAACTATAAAACCTAAAAGAAAAACCTACACCCTAACCCTAATCCTAACCCTAACCTAACCCTAAACACTAAACCCTAAGTCCAAAAAAAAACTAAGTCCAAATGACCAAAAAACCTAAGATTAAACACTAAACCATATATTTTAAATCTCAAATACTACACGACAAACCCTAAAACCTAATAGAAACCTAAACCCTAACCCTAACCATAACAAAAATCCTATCCCTAACCCTAACCCTAAACCATTAACCGAAACCCCAAGCCCAAATACCAAAACACAAACATTAAACACTAAACCATAGATTTTAACCATAAACCCTAACCCTAACCCTGTCCTTAAGCCTAACCCTAGACCTAAAGCCCAAAATACCAAAACCCTAACATTTAACACTAAACCATAGATAAGACAACTCAAATACTTAACCCCAAACCCTAAAACGTAAAAAAATAATCTAAAACCTAACACTAACCCTTACATTAACCCTATCATAAACCCTAAAGCCAAAGCCCAAAATACCAAAAACCCAAACATTAAACCCTAAACCAATGATATCAAACCTCAAATCCTAAACCCTACACCCAAACACATAAAAAATACCAAAACCCTAACCCAAACCATACACCATAAACCCAAAACTAAAACATAAAACCCAAACGTTAAACACTAAATCATTGATTTTAAACAAAAAATCCTAAGCCCCAAAACCTAAAACCTAAAAAAAAACTAAACCCTAACCGTATCCCTAGCACGAGCCCTAACCCTAACTCTATACTTAACCCTAAACCCAAATCCCAAAATACCAAACCCTAACGTTAAACACTAAACCATAGATATTACAACTCAAAATCTTAACCCAAAACCCTAAAACCTAAAAAACAACCTAAACCCTTACCCTAACCCTAATATTAACAGTAACCCTAACCCTACCATAAACCCTAAACCCCAAGACGAAAATACAAAAACACTAACATTAAACACTAAGCCATTCATATTAAACGTCAAATCCTTAACACTAAACCCAAAAACCTAAAACAAAACAAAAACTAACCCTAACCCAAAACTTAACCTTAACCTTAACCCTAACCCTAAAGCTAAACCATAAATCCAAAATCCTAAGCCCAAAATACCAAAACCCGATTATTAAATACTAAACCATAGATTTTTAACCTCAAATACTAAACCCTGAACCATAAAACCTAAAAAACACTATACCCTAACCCTAACCCTAACCCTAAACCCTAGACCCTAAACCCTAAGTCCAAAAAAAAGTCCCAAAAAAACCCTACGTCCAAAATTTGAAAACCAAAACATTATACACTAAACTATAGATTTTAAACCTCAAATAATAAACAACAAACCCTAAAACCTAAAAAATACCTAAACCCCAACCCTAACCCTAACCCAATCCCTAACCAAAACCTTAACTCTAACCCTAACCCTAAACCATTAACCCGAAACCCCAAGCCCAAAATACCAAAACCCAAACATTAAACACTAAGCCACAAATTTTAAATGAAAAGTCCTAAACCCCAAAATCTAAAACCTAAAAAAACTAAACCCTAACCCAAACCCTATCCCTAACACGAACCCTAACCACAACCCTATCTTTAACCCTAACCCTAAACCCTAAACCCAAAGCCCAAAATGCCAAAACCCTAACATTAAACTCTAAACGATAGATATTACAATTCAAATCCTTAACCTCAAACCCTAAAACCAAAAAAGCAACCTAAACCCTAACCTTAACCCTAATATTAACCCTAACCATAACCCTACTATAAATCCTAAACCCTAAGCCAAAAATACCAAAATCCAAAGATTAAACACTAAACCATTCATATTGAAGCTCAAATCCTAAACCCTAAACCCAAAAAACTAAAAACCCCCAAAACCCTTACCCTAACCCTAACCCAAACCTTAACCCTAACGCTAATCCGAATAATATAAACCCGAAAACCTAAACACAAAATACAAAAACCCAAACATTAAATACTAAACAATAGATTTTAAACCTCAAATGCTAGACCCTAAACCATATAACCTAACAAAAATGTACACCCTAACCCTAATCCTAACCCTAACCCTAACAATAAACCCTAAATGCTAAGTCCGAAAAAAAAACTAAGTCCAACATACAAAAACCCAAACATTAAACACTAACCATAAATTTTAAACCTCAAATCCTAAACCACAAAAACCTAAACCTGAAAAAACTTAAAACCTAAACCTAACCTTAACCCATAATCTAACCTTAACCTTAACCTTAACCCTAACCCTATACCATTAACCCAAAACCCCTACCCCAAAATACCAAAACCCAAACATTAAAACCTAAAACCTAAAAAAAAAACTAAGCACCAAAACCTAAAACATAAAAAAAAACTAAACCCTAACCATAAATCTATTTGTAAACCTAACCCTTACCCTAACACTATCCTTAACCCTAACCCTAAACCCTAAACCATAACCCAAAGCACAAAATACCAAAACCCTAACATTAAACACTATACCATAGATATTACAACTCAAATCCTTAACCCAAAACCCTAAAACCTAAAAAAAACTAAAGCCTAACCCTAACCCTACCATAATCCCTAAACCACAAGCCCAAAAAACTAAAACCAAACATTAAACACCACTACAAGAAAAAACCTTATTTAAGACCAACATTTAGGGACGAGTGAATATCACGTCTTTAAAAGTATATCTATTGGGACGAGATTATATTACGGTCCCTATTTGTGCATCTTATTGATAAGGTATTAAACTAGTCCTTAACAAATTAATTCACTGGTCCCAAATTATATTGAGGGTCTATTGAGCGGGAAAAAAGTTCTGCATTTTTTATAGTAAAATATTAAAATAATAAAAAATTTAGTTTTAGCAAAATTTTAAGCGCTAAAACTAAAGTATACTGAAGGTAAACGATTGTCAAATTACAGCAGCCCATCCTAATTCACTAGTTTGAGATCTAAGATCGATCGCCATTGAAATTGATAAAGCTAAGGTCATCACTTTGCCCTCTTCATGTTTTTTTGTTAATCTTGACTTTGCTTGATGTTTTTTTGTTAATCGCCATTGAAAAAGAATTCTAGGTTTGTTTTCCTCCAATTGAGTTGTTGTGTTTCTTCTATATGTTTTGTTGATGTCATAATTTCATGGTTATATTCAAGCTTTTCTTTTCTTTTTCTTCTTGCCTAATCTTATCTTGACGTTCCTATGCATAATCGTGTCTTTTTGCTTGTATTGTTGTTGCTCTGATCATAACAAGAATTCCACCCCAACTTTTCTCGAAATGAAGTTTCAGGTTGGTTCCTCTTCTGATCAAGTTGTTATATTTCTTTTATATGTTTTACTGATGTTGTTTTCATTATTGTATTCAAGCTGCACTTTTTGTTCTTCCTGCTTAATCTTGACATTCTTCTCCTAATCGCGTCTTTTTGATTGAATCGTTTTTGTTGGCTCAAAACAAATTTGCACCTCAGTTTTGCTTGAAACAGAACTCCAGGTTGGTTCCTCTTCAAATCAAGTTGTTGTGTTTCTTCTATATGTTTTATTGATGTGGTTTTGTTATTGTTGTATTCAAGCTACTCTATTTGTTCTTCCTCTTTTTTTAAATCCTGTAATTGAAAAATAGAGCCACTATAATGGACAATCAAGCTCCGTAAATAAAACTCCACGACAGTAACTCCTATTTCACTTGTCGTATATCAGGAATAGCCTATCAGGATTCAGTTCATAGACAAATATGTATGACAAATGCAATAATTAAGGGCATCCTATATATGTATAGTCTAACTTAATGTACATCTAAAATAGGGTGCTGAATATATTTTGCTGCAGAATAACTAAGTGTGCTACAGATACAAATTGATCCAAGTGTGAAGCTTACACTCCACTATAGTCAGTTCAAGACTTAAATATCACTGAAACAAAACTAATGGAGTACATATTGTTTAACCTTGTTCAAAGGTCGTTGAACGCAAGATTTATTGGGATCTTCTGTTTTCAACTTGGGAGGCTAAATTTCTCCTTTCTTAACTTGCATAACGTAATAATAGTCTAACCTTCTTTCGTCCCTTCATGATATCTCCCCAAGTGGAAAACTTATAACAAACAGAAGAAAAGTTTCAAAACTCAATATAGTAAGTCAAGATTTTTGAACATGTTGGATGTCTTAACTGTACAATTTCGTATCATCATGAAGATAAGGTTCAATATGTTTATCATGTTTGTCGCTAAGGATTGTGGTAGGATGGACATAATTCCGAAACCTTTAACCAGAAGCTTTACTTTGAGAACTGAAAATGGAAAACAAAATCTGGCAGAGAGTGCATCTCTATTTATTGAGTCTTACACAGCAGTTGTCCGAATTTGTCTGTGCTCCAAAACGGATATCGAACACGGAGTGGAAAACCAAAAAATAATATTATTATGTTCCTAAGAACCCAATCACATGTGTTACTAGTTGAATCATTTGCTACAAAAAAAAAGACACTAAAGATTAAAAGAACAGATTTCATTGTAAAGGTACAGTAACATAATAGATGACATAAACCACTGAAGTTCATTGGCGGTTGACAACAAATTTATGTTCTTAAAATCAAAAGAGTCATTTTCTCGGCTCCTGTAGCATCATGTCTTAGGTTCTTAACAAAGAGATGAGATATCCATGACCCAGCATAGAGCCAGAACTACTATGTGCAGATAAGTGGATCTAGTATGATAGGATTTTAAATTAATCCTATCATGTTATGCACAACTGCATCACTGATCCTCTACTATTTCTTGGTTAAATGTTCTTTTTCTAGACTGTACAACCAATTTTCCCATCCCTTTAGTTTAGATTGCTATTCTTGTAGGACTAGTTTCTTCTTAATTGGTCTCTGCGGTGGTGGCTATAGATATTTACCATCAGATAGGTTATGTAGGTATTTACCATCAGATTAAGACATTCATTAGTAAGACTCTGACTTTGGCTCCACAACCAGCACGAAATTTTCATGTATTATCCATATGCACTTCATTGTCATTGCTCTTTTCTTGCACGCCTCTCTTCACTATCATCCCTAACAATAATTCAGTTTCTCCTGCCACCGGGACTCCTACTTCTACCCCTCCTGTTGTCAGGGATTGTACTTCTGTTCATCATTCTAAGAATCTCAGAATGAAGATACCATTCACCATACTTTCTACTATGACTCTTGTGAGAGCGGTCTTCATAGTTGAGATGCCTCAAAGGTCTTTGGCTCATGCTTCTGCTATGCCTTCTCCTAAAACTTCCAAAGAAATTATATCGCAATTCCCTTTTGATACTTTTAAGGTGCATAAAGTTGCAATATTCACATTAAAATTCCTTCTGGTTTCTTATAAACAACAACCATAGCCGAGCTTGTTTGAGATTCAAAAATCTTTTTTGCTGCGTCTAAAACAGTATCGTTTGTCTCAACTGTAACAGTTACGGAATCACCATAAAAAAGTGTTGTTTACTTGTAGAAGATTTATTTTATTTTATATTCTTTAGGATATAAAAAGTGAAGATATTACCTTCTTTGGATTTTCAGAAATGATTGTAGAGAAAAAAGGTTTACAAATGTCACTTGAAATGACCATCAAGGAGTCACATGAACTGGGTAAAGTCATCAGTAACACTAGACGAAATTTTTGAATAACAACAAGAAACAGATGCTCCCCAGTTTTTTTCAACTCCTTCAACACAGTGCAGCTACAAATGTCTTTTCTTTCTCTGCTGCCTTTTCAAGGAGAATCAGGTCTTTGATACATATTTAAGAGGAGAATAGCAGGACTAACAGTTGGTTACGTGTGGAGCCTCAAAACATATTTGTGAATGCTTTATCAGTTAGTTCCAGATGATGTTTATTTCACACAAGAGATTTCTGCCTTGTTTTTTTGGTTCATTGCAGTTGTTTTTGCCCAACTTATTTTCATTCTGCTCATCTCCAAAGCTATTGAGTTCATTTGTTTTTATTATCTGGCAGATGTTATATATTTGGTTGTAAATCTTTAAAATAGATATTAGATTCTCGGTTAAAGCATCTCAAAGTTTTTCTAATGGATTTTTTTTCTTATTTGCTTGCAGATTTTATTGATGTTTCTGGATAACACTCTATGAAGATTCAAACTTTTATTTTTTTGCCTAGTTTCTGTTCATTCTTAGTTAGTTATGATTTTTGTTAAACAAATATTGAAACCAATATCATGATGTCAACTAGTTTATTGTAATGAACTGCTTTCTCTATATATGTCTTATTTGTCTCTGTCTCTTCTCTAAATATATCATATTCGTAGTGAAACTTTTAGTAGACATTCCATATTTGGTGAAATGTGTTATGCTCAAGCTAGGTCAAGAATTATTGCTGGTCTTGGACCAAGCTTTATTCATGCTTGCTGCTCATCTGTAATGCTATTCTAGGACGGGGTTGTTGATAGTCGCCAAATGTATTCGAGAACGAGGTTGGTTTGTCGCTATTGGTATTTGTAAGACGAGATAATTCTCATCTCTAAAGCAATTCTAAGGACAGGTCTTTAATGGTCGCTAGTGGTTACTAGGACCAGATCAATATCGCCACTAAAGATTATTACGACTAGTTTTGGGTGGTCGTTATAGTGTTTTAATGACCTGAAAAACGTATTTTCTAAGATATATTTGGTCTGTTTGAGAACAGAATTAACGTCCCTAAAGGTATTTCGTGACCAGATAAGATCCCCGTCCCAAAAACCTTTAGTGATTGGCTTTTATGTCCCGTCGTTGTTGAGCAATAGCAAAGGAAGCATTTAGGATGGGTGACGACCTGACTTTTCAGGTCTCAAATGCTCATTTGGGACCATATTTTGACTTTCAGGGACTAGATTTCCCTTCCTTAGAGACTGTTTTTCTTGTAGTGCACTATGCCATTGATGTTAAACATCAAATCCTAAACCCTGAATCCAAAAACCTAAAATAAAACAAAATCTTAATAATAACCCTAACCCTAACCCTAACTCTAACCCTAACCCTAAACTATCAAACATAAACCTTAAGCCCAAGATACAAAAACCCAAACATTAAATACTAACTCATAGATTCTAAACCTCAAATAATAAACCCTAAACAATAACCCTAATCCTAACCCTAATCCTTGTAACAACCCAAAAATGACTTTGCGAAGTAATGCCTAAACGTATCTAGAATGGCTAGATTAGACTGGGTTCACACTACTTGATGCGCGTGGAACTAGACCTCAGAAACTATGCACCAACAAATCCAACCAACTTGGTGAGTTAGTTGAGCTAGGCAAAGTTGGGTCCAGCCATGTAGGGCACCCGAATATTAAGATTCACCCGGATGAGTCTTAACCGGACATGAAAGGGGTAATCTTAGGTTTGGAGGGTCTAGGGGTAAAATGGTATTTTCCAGGCTAAGGGTAGTATCATAATTACCCTAAGTATTTAATTAAGTAATTAATTAATGTAATTAGTGGACGGTTTGGGTCGGGTTAACCCGAATTGACCCGATTCGCGATTTAGGCTTCACCCGGGTTCAATCCTTGGTGGAAGCAATATTAAATCGAATTAATTAATATTTCACTATCTGATTTAAGTAAGGGCAGGTTAGTCATCTCACTTAAGCCTTAGAAAATCAGATTTTTAATTTAAATAACAAGGAGTCCTAGTTTGACTAAGTCTTCACCTAAAACTCCTACTCCTAAGCTACTCTCACATCTAAACCCCCATTATCACTTTCACGTTACATTATCAGTAAACCCAAACAGAAAATTCAAAAGTTCATCACACTTGAAGAACTTGAACGCTAAAGCTCAAAAGAAAAATTAGTCTAAAAACGAAAAGCAGTAGCAAAGTTCTTGACGGGATTGTGTTTGAGGTTTCGATGGTGAAGCTTTGGTTCGTGGAAGTTGGCAGTGCATTGGAAAGGTTTGAAACAAGTGTTGAACGACGAAAAGGTATGGGTTTTTTCCTATTGGTCCCATTCCCAAGAGACCCCTAGGATTCAGTCAAAATCTATTTCACAAACTAGGAATGTTTCCCCGTTGCATGTCCCTGTCACTAGCTCCCATCGATTGTTGTAGGTTGGGTATGTTTGACGGTAGAATTCAGGGATTTAATGTGTTTTTGTGATGATTATTTTCATGTATGTATGTTCGTATTTATGTGATTATTAAGTATGCTTTTCCGAAACTATGTGATATGTGAGTGTACAAAGGGGTGTTTCCGTGGTTCTTGGTCATGGGTTGGAGCATGAAAATGGCATGTTAAATCCCTGAGTTATTGTATAAAATTACTTGGAAAAATGCATATAATAATGTATGAAATGTCCAAAGAATTGCCATAAAAATCTAACGTACAAAGGTTAAGAAAAATGGACTGAAAATGTGACCAAATTTCCAGAAAGGCAACATTGAGGATTTGGGTTTTCAAACAAAAATTTAAAATATGTGAGGTCATCAGAGATTGAACCCGAGACCTCACCATATGTAAGCTGCTGTAAATTCAATAATAAAAATGAGGTAAGAGGGATTCGAAATGGGGTAATGCTCAAGTGAAGAAATGAAAGAGGGAAAAATAAATAAAATGAGGTGTGTGAGGATCGAACCCACAACCGCTCGGATAGGTGAGGAAATTAGGAGAATAATTAAAGAAAAGTAAAATGAAGTTGTGGGGGATCGATCTCACATCATCTCAGTCAAAAACAGAAAAGTCAAGGAGAGAAAAGAAAGAAAAGAAATGTAGGCATTGGGATTCGATCTCGGGTACCCAAGCTGAAAATTTGAATCAAAATTTAATATAAGACTAAATGTTGCTCAAGGGATTCGAAATCGGGTTCCCTTACCCAATTCCGTATTGATGCATAACTCTTACGTGAATAAATATTTAATGAAAGCAACCTATAGGAAATCGAAATCGAGACCTTGGCATACTTACAAGATTCATAAGTCTTGTATCATATAATCTTTGGTAAGTATAAGTCACTTAGATGAATTATGAACGAAGCCTCATGGCTTGTGCGTATGGGTTCATAAGTCTAGCGTACGGTTAAAAGTAAGGGAACCTAAGATGTATATGATGAAATGATGTGACCCCATGAGGGTTAAGTGAAAGTGTGAAACACACTAAAAGGCCAAGTGCATTGACATATGATAAAATGAACATTCACGAAATGGGGTGAGTAATTATGAAGAGATGATATGCAAAAGTTAATGAATGTGGTGACAACATGGTAAGAGGCTAATATGAAAGACGTGATCAATCTCAAATGAGCCTAATAAGTGTTACCAAAAACCATACTCACGTATGAGAGTGTAAAACTAATGAAGAGACCAGTCTCTAAGAAAAACTCTAATGAAAGTATTGAGATTAATGCACACATAATACTAATGATGAGATGAGAAATCATCTAATGAGCAATGATGCCCTCATGCTAGAAGCCAGCTTCTATGATGTGTGAGATGAATGCAATGGAACTTTATACGGAGCACCAATAGGCTAGCTATGAGTCGCAATTCCTTCTTTGGGGAAGGCAGAGGTTCGTGTAAATCTTATGAGATGAGACTGTCCGTTTAGGAAGGTATGGGTATCCTTATATCTCCTAGTCTTTGAACCTATGCTGCCAACATAGGGTTCAAGCAGGGTTCAATTCCCTATACACGCTAGCATGTTTTGGTTTCACTTTGGGTGATTCCACCTCTTTTCGGTGTGGGGTAGACACTAGATTTCATGAGCTCACATGATATATGTTGGTTAAAGTTAAAGTTCCCAAAGAAAGAATGAGGTCAGCCTTATGTAATGCACACAATGAAACGAATGATACCAAAGGTGTTTGGATAGGATAATCAAGAGGTGAACTAGACTCAAGTAATGACACTAGGTCATTCTTGGTCATTGCAAAGTGAACCCGAAGAGAGTCCTAAAAAACATCCTAGGTATATAAATGAATGAAAAATGAAGTACGTATAAATGAATGAAGCAAACTCTGTGTTTGCTAAAGAAGTCTCCCTAGTTGAGGTCCCATATGTTGAGCCCTCATTTGGGAAGTCCTAATGTTAAGTCTGTGATTCCAAGGTCTCACGGAATATGAACGAATGATATGTGATATATGTATGTACTAAATTAAATATGTTATGTGTTGTGTGCAATATGAAAATAATGTTGATGCATGTTACTCTCATAGCATGACTTTCCTAATCTGATTTGGCAAGTCTAACTGACTTGGCTTCCCATAATTCATATCGTTAGGAGAGATCTCTTCTTAATCATGCATGTCCTTTGTGTGTACTTGAATACACCCATACTTAGTACAAGTGTGTACTAATTCCATACAATTCTCTACTTTTAGGTGCAGGTGCAGGTGGACGTTAGAGCTTACGAGACTACGTCGAAGCTATCCGAACGTGGAGCATTCATCCGGACTTGGTAGGCCCTCATGCTTTCGAGGATTCTTAAATTTTATATTCTAGCCTAGAAGTAGACATGAGCTAGTGGAGGGTGTTCCACTAGCGTTTCTTTCTTACTTATTTTCAGACGTCGTATTGGTGCCATTTTGGCAACTTTATATTAATGCAGTTATGAACTATTTCCTTTATTTGAATATCTTATTATTAGGTGGTTGTTGTGAACTGATGTGATATAATGCAATTCTTACTATGAAGTCTATGTATACTTTAAAGCAAACAAAAGTTTTAAATTTTCCGCTAAAATTAACCTATACGATGTAATAAGGACGTATGTAGGCTTGTCTGCGACCTCCGAGAGGTCAACAACGCCGGTTTCGTCTAGGGTCTAGACCCCAGTCGTGACAATCCTAACCCTAAATCCTAAACCCTAAACCCTAACTCTAAAAAAAAATCAAGCCAAAAGACGAAAGCCCAAACATTAAACACCAAACCATAGATCTTAAACATCAAATCCTAAAACAGAGACCCTAAAACCTAAAAAAACCTAAACCCTAACCCTAACCCTAAGCCTAACCAAAACTCTAACCCTAACCCTAACCCTAAACCATTAACTCGAAACCCCAAGCCCAAAATACGAAAACCCAAACATTAAACACTAAACCAAAAATTTTAAACCCAAAATCCTAAAAAATAAAAAAAAACTAAACCCTAACCCTAACCCTATCTCTAACACGAACCCTAACCCTGAAACCAAAGCCCAAAATACAAAAACCCTAAAAGTAAGCACTAAACCATAGATATTACAATTCAAATACTTAACCCAAAAATACAATCTAAAACCTAACCCTAACCCTAACCCTACAATAAACGCTATACCCCAAGCCCAAACTAAAAAAACCCAAACATTAAACACTAAACCATTAATATTAAACCTCAAATCCTAAACCCTAAACCCAAAAACCTAAAAAAATAAAAAACCTAACCCTAACCCTAACCCTAATCCTAACCCTTAGCCTAACCATAAACCCTAAACCCTAAACCCTTAACCCAAAATACAAAAACCAAAACATTAAATAGTAAACCACAGATTTTAAACCTGAAAGGCTAATGCCTGAACCATAAAACCTAAAAAAAAATACGCCCTAACCCTAATCCTAACCTTAATCCTAACCCTAAACCCTAAACCCCAAACCCTAAGTCCAAAATACATAAATCCAAACATTAAACATTAAACCATTGATTTTCAACCTCAAATCCTAAACCACAAACCCTAAAACCTAAAAAAACAATAAACCCTAACCCTAATCCTAACCCAAACCCTAACTCTAACCTTAACACTTACCCTATCCCTAAACCATTAACCCAGAACCCCAAGCCTAAAATACCAAAATCCAAATATTAAACACTAAACCATAGATTTAACCAAAAATCCTAAACCCCAAATCCTAAAACCTAAAAAAAAACCTAAGCCCTAACCCTAACCCTAACCCTAACCCTATCCTAAACCCTAACCCTACACCCTACACCCTAAACTATAAACCCTAAGCACATAATACCAAAACACTAACATTAAACACTAAACAATAGATATTAAAATTCAAATCCTTAACCCCAAACCCTAAAACCTAAAAAACAACTTAAACCATAAACCTAACCCTAACATTAACCCTAAACCTAACCCTACCATAAACTCTAAACCCCAAGACAAAAATACCAAAACCCAAAAATTAAACACTAAACCATTGATATTAAACCTAATTTTCTAAACCCTAAACCCAAAAACCTAAAAAACCCAAAATCCTAACCCTAACCTTAACATTAACCCTAAACCATAAACCTGATACCCTAAGCCCAAAATACCAAAACCCAAACATTAAATACTAAACCATACACTTTTAAACCTCAAATGCTAAACACTGAACAAAAAAACCTAAAAAAACCTACACCCTAACCGTAATCCTAACCCTAACCCTAAACCCTAAACCCACAATCCAATAAAAAAAACTAGGTCCAAAATACGAAAACCCAAACATTAAACACTAAACCATTGATATTAAACCTCAAATCCTAAACTCTAGACCCAAAATCGTTAAATAACCCAAAATCCTAATCCTAACCTAACCCTAACCTTAACCCTAGCCCTAATCCTAAACCATAAACCCAAAACCCTAAGCCCAAAATACCAAAACCCAAACATTAAATTCTAAACCATAGATTTTAAACCTTAAATACTGAACCGTGAACCATAAAACCTAAAAAACCCTACACCATAACCCTAATCCTAACCCTAAACCTAAACCCTAAACCGTAAACCCTAAGTCAAAAAAAACACCTAAGTCAAAAATACAAAAACCCAACTCTAAACACTAAACCATTGATAGTAAACCTCAAATCCTAAACCCTAAACCCAAAAACCTAAAAAAACTCAAATCCCTAACCCAAACCCTAACCTTAACCTTAACCCTAACCCTAACCCTAAACCATTAACCCAAAACCCCAAGCCCAAAATACCGAAACCCAAATATTAAAAACTAAACCATAGATTTTAAACCAAAAATTTTAAACCCCAAAACCTAGAACATAAAAAAACCTAAACCCTAACCCTAACCCTATTCCTAACCCTAACCCTAACCCCAACCCTATCCTTAAACCTAACCCTACCCTAAACCCTAAGCCCAAAGCCCAAAATACCGAATCCCTAACATTAAACACTAAACCATAGAAATTACAACCCAAATCCTAAAACCTAGAAAACAACCAAAGGCCTAACCCTAACCCTAACATTAACCCTAACCATAACCCTACCATAAACTCTTATCCCCAAGCCCAAAATACCAAAACCCAAACATTAAACACTAAACCATTGATATTAAACCTCAAATACTAAACCCTAAACCCAAAACCGTAAAAAATAAAATAAAACCCTAACCCTAACCTATACCATAAATCCGAAACCTCAAGGGCAAAATACCAAAACCCAAATATTAAATACTAAACCATAGATTTTAAACCTCAAATGATACACCCTGAATGAGAAAACCTAACAAAAACCTATACCTTAATCGTAATCCTAACCCTAACCCTAACCCTAAACCCTAAGCCCTAAGGACAAAAAACCATTTAGAAGTAACAATTCTCTTTGGGGGCAATTCATTAAGGCCAAGTATTGTCCAAGAGCTAACCTTGTTGCCAAGAAGTGGGATACGGGATAGTCGCTTGTCTAGATATATATGAATCAAAACAAATCTCAGGTAAAAGAGCACATCAAGTAAAGATTCATTCTGGCACGTGTAGTTTCTGGTGGGATGATTGGATAAGCCAAGGACCTCTTGCTCATCATACCAACGAAAGAACTAGACTCAACAACATTATTGTCTCTTAATTTATGCACAATGGAGGGTGGAATAACACTATGGTTCGACAGCATGCCCCCTTTGATGGTGCCAAAAATCTTGAAGGTACATATTCATTTTCAAGAAGGTGGTCCTGATCAGCCTATTTGGGACCTTACTGAAATAGGAAAATTCACATGTGCTTCTTCATGTGAGAGCATCAGAAAGAAAAGATTGACAACTAAAGTGAACAAATATAATTGGCATAAACACATTCCTTTCAAGGTTTCCTTTCTTCTTTGGATAGCCTTACGCAAAAAACTACCCACTAATGATAAAACAGTTTCCTTTGGAGTTTCGTCTGTAAGATGTTCCTGTTGCATCTAGTCAGGTTGGGATAACATTGAGCATATCTTTGTGATTGGGCATTTTGCTAATCATATTTGGCAATTTCACTCAGATATTTTTGGGGTCAAGAAAGACACAAATTATTTGAAGAATCTTATCATAAGATGGTGGAATATGAATGACAACGAAATTCAGAAAACTCTATTTCATGCACTTCCTATCATCATCAACTGGAATATTTGGAAGATTATATATGCAACCAAATATGAAGGAAAAAAATCTAGTACTACACGGGTTAAGTCATGATCTTTAAAGACCTTTCCCTACTCCTTAACACTATGTTTCCTTACTTACAATGTCCAAGCTCGTGGCATGAATTGTGAAGCTACGTACAACAATGCTCTAATGAAATAGGGGTTAAGCCTGTCATTTTGATCAAACCTCCTACTTTCACAGTGATCAAGCAGTGCTTTAGCTAATGCGGGCAAAATAAGAGGGGGTGGCATTCTAAGAGATCAAATAGGGAACCTTATTTTTTCTTTCACAATACCACTTGGTACAGGCACCAATAACCAGGCAGAGGTGTAGGTTGATGTCTTTGGATTAAATTGGTGTTTTCAGCATGGTTAAAGGAAGTTGGTGTTGGAGGTGGATTCAGAACTCCTCACTAATTGGTTAAATCACCATAATAACCCTCCATGGAAAATGCAACATTATGTTAGGGAGATGAAGCACCTCTTTCAACAGATTGAATCATTTCACTGTATACATACATAAAGGGAAGCCAACACAACTGATGACTGCTTGGTCAAGCTGAGTCACAGGCAAGACATTCTACAATTCTTTTATACTCTCAATCAACTACCATTTCTAGTTAAGGGAAGCTACTTATTGGGGAAGATAGGCATGGTAAACTTCAGAAGAAGGAAGCTGAAAAGAATAAAAAAGAACCTTGAATTGTTTTTCTGTCTATAGTCTGTCCTGTATCCTTTTCAACTTAACTATGTCTAGTTTAGGTATAGTTGCTTTGAATAGGTTTTACTTGTAAGGGGACAATCTTTCTTATTTATGCATTTCTAGAATTTGTATTGAGAGGATTCCTCTCCTTAGGTGTATCTTTCTAGTTTCTTTTTCTTGTATAGGGATGAGTGGAATGACCTTAGTAGGAAAGTCCACTTAAAACCACCTAAGATTGGAGGTAAGGTTTTATGCCCCCCTCCTTGTAATTATTTTTTTCCCTATCTATGCTAAGGCCTGGGGTGCTTCTAAGCCCATGAACCCTCCAAGGGTCATTAAAATAAAAAATAAAAACAAATAAAAACAAATATAAAAGGCCAAAATAATCCCTAACTCCAAAATATGTAAACCCAAAATTAAACACTAAAGAAAAGATTTTAAACCTCAAATCCTAAATCACAAACCCTAAAAGACTAAAAAAACCTAAACCCTAAAAATAACCCTAACCTAAACCCTAAGCCTAGCCTAACCCCTAACCGTAACCCTAAACCATTAACCCGAAACCCCAAGCCCAAAATACCAAAAACTAAACATTAAATACAAAAGCATTGATTTCAAAACAAAAATCTTAAACCCCAAAACCTAAAAGCTAAAATAAACGCTAAACCCTAACCCTAACCGTATCCCTAATGTGAACCCTAACCCTAACCCTAAACCCTAAACCCTAAACCCAATGCCCAAAATACCAAAGCCCTACCATAAAACACTAAACCATAGATATTAGAACTCAAATCCTTAACCCCAAACCCTTAACCTAAACACAACATAAACCCTAACCCTAACCCTAAAATTAACCCTAACCCTACCATAAACCCTAAACACCTTACCTAAAACACCAAAAACGAAACATTAAACACTAAACCATAGATTTTAAACCTCAAATCCTAAACCACAAACCCCTAAACCTAAAAAAAATTTAAAACCTAAACCTAACCCTAACCCAAACCCTAACCCTAACCTTAAACCTAACCCTAACCCTAACCCTAAACCATTAACCCAAAATCCTAACCCCAAAATACAAAAACCCAAACATTAAACACTAAACCATAGATTTTAAAGCAAAAATCCTAAACCCAAAAACCTAAAACATTAAAAAAAACTAAACCCTAACCTTAACTATATCCCTTACCCTAACCCTAACCTAACCCTAACCCTAACCCTATCCTTAACCTTAACCCTAAACCCTAAACCATAAAACCAAAGCACAAAATACCAAAACCCTAACATTAAACACTAAACCATAGATATTAAAACTCAAATCCTTAACCTTAATTCCTAAAAACTAAAACAAATTTAAACCCTAACCCTAACATAAATCTTGGTACCCTCCTGTAAGGTCAACACTGGAGCGGAGGTAAGCCTATCCTTTAAGGTTTGGAATCTCTTTTAACATGCCTCCGACCATTCAAACTTCTTACTCTTTTGAGTCAAAGTAGTCAAGGGAGATACAATGGACGCAAAACCATCCACAAACCTTCGATAGTAACCCGCTAGACCCAAGAAGCTCCTAATGTCGGTTGGAGTCAATGGTCTAGGCCAACTTTTCACCGCTTCCATTTTCCTAGGATCCACCTCAACTCCTTCACTAGAGATGATATGACCAAGAAACGCCACTGACCTTAACAAAAACTCACATTTGCTATACTTGACAAAAAATTTATGTTCTTTAAGGGTTTGCAATACCACCCTCAAATGACCCATGTGATCACCCTATTTTTCGAATATACCTGTAAGACCCCCAAAATGAGATAGGGTGTCTAGAGCCTAACGTGTTTGTATTAATATTATAAGGTCCTAAAATGAATTATAATATGGTTTATAGTCAATGTATGAAGTTTCAGGTGATTTGGAAGTCAAACGTCAAGGGTCGACTAAAACGTTTGACGACTAGTCACCTATGTGCCTCACGTGTCGATGCATGATTATATTTGTATGTCATGAGCTTATGAAGTATTAAAATGGTTTATAATGATGTCAAATGGTAGTATATGAAGTTTTGTGAAGTTTGGAGGTCAAACGACCAAGAACATCCAAGGCGTTCGAAAGATAGCCCTTCAGACGCTCAACGTGTGTCTTGATGGGGCTTAGCCTGTTTGGACGAGTTGCAGGTGTTTGTTTTGGGTGAAACTTTTGTAGAATGTCTAAAACTTGTTAAGGGTGGTATTTTGGAAATGTCCGGGTACAAATTCTAAAGGGATCCGCAAAAGGCCCCATTAGAAGGACCCAAGGCTGGTCGAGACACTGCCTTGGCAGTGTCAATCGACGGACCAAATGACAGCCAATTGGTCAACCAACGGCCCGTTGGTGAGGTCTCATCTATTGGGACTTAGATTGGGAAGGTCTCAACTTATAATTTAGCTAAGGACCAGTCGACGGAAGCCAAAGGATGGCCAGTAGACTGACCTAAAGCCAGTCGATTGCTCTGTCGATGGTGGCGTGTAAGTTGCTGTCTGCGTCTGTTTTAATTAAGGGGTGAATGGGAAATTCACCCCACGTGCTAAACTGACCCTAAATGATTTATTTAACTGATTTTGGGTGCATATAAGTCATTCAAAACGTGATCAACACATTTCCTAACCCCATACACACGTAAGAACCATTCTCTCCAAAATCCTCTCCCTAGAAACCACCATTGTTTGTGAAGCTCAAGATCTTCTTGGAGTTTGGATTTTTGTGGGTGAATCATCAGGTTTTAGAGGTCTTTATGAAGATTAAGGTATGGCGATCTTCATCTTTAGTTATCTTTTCATCTAGAGAGCCATTCTCAAAGAATTCCAAGAAGAAAAATATGATCAAACAATGTCTTCTTCAATCTGCCATGGGTTCTTTCTAAAAAGGTTTTGAACGATTGAATCATGATTAATTGAAGTTAATACAGTGGTTTTAACGTGATTTTTACTCCAATTGCATGAGGAACCCATGCTACATCACCCAAACGTTTTAGCCTTGCATGGGCTTTGTGATCTTGAATTCCTATCGATTGAATTATGATTCTATTACGTTGAAGTGATTGTATATACTGTTATTTAAATGAATTTATGTTGAATTGATGTTGAAGGATCCAAGAGGATCAAGGAATGAAGATTTGAGCATTTTAGCCTTGTTTCCATAGTTCAATGTAACATTGGCTTCTAAATGAATTAATGTGGATTTCGATTATGTTAGGTTGGGTGTATCCACTGTTCTAGGTTAATATCATGTTTTAATTATGAATATGAATATTATATGATTGAATTAAATATGGCTATGTGAATTGATCTAGTTTGTTCTAGTTTATCGATTGGTAGTACTTAGTATGTAATGTGATCTCGAGTAGGGGTTAGATGAAGCATGACTACCTCTTAGTAAAGATTAATGGAGCTACTTCCTAGAATATATTTTATTGGTAATATATGATTGATGATCAATGCAAGTGAATTATATTAATGATCTATGATCTTCTACTTTCTAGTATATATGTGATGTATTGTATTAGATTGTAATATGAAGTTGTAGCAAATTGTACGTGGTTTCTTTTATGATTATGGTACTTTAGAAACTTCCTTATACTTGAAATTTTGATGAAAGAGTAGTAAAGGTCAATGATGACCAAAGGCTAAAGGATTGGTAAGAATTGCTCTATTCTTCTACTTCTCTACTTCTCTATAGTGTTGATGAAGTCGTGAGTGGCATTGTGTGGTATGGTACACTTATGGTGGCGGTGTTTACTTTATGTCATTATATATGTGTTTACCATTGCCTTGAAGGCAAATTTGATGAATATATGAAGGAATGGTTATGATAATCACTTTATGTGTAGCTTGTGCCTAGTCTTCTATTTGAGTTGTGAATCTAGGTTATGTTACCATTGTTATGAGCATGTGAAGGGCTGTGTACTTTCATGTGTAGGTGCTGCCATGTCTTAGGTGATAATGGTTGATGATCCCAACCCATATAACCCAATATGAATGTGTGAATAGCTAATGTTAAGAGTCTTAAAGTATTCTATGAAGTTAACTTGTCTCCTATGATATTGTGTGTTATGTGGTCTAAGCTTGAAGAGTATTGTGGTCTATGAGGGTGTTTGCGTCAATATGTTGTTGATAGCCATTATGTGATCTTGTGACCAATGTACACAGACTCACACTTCATGTATGCTTAAGGGTAGTAAAGGTTCATGGTGTCTAAATGAAAGAGTTCTCATATTCACTAGTGTCTACTACTATGCATGTTAAGATGATGTTTATGAAAGTATGATATGTGTTTCCTTAACTAGGATGACTTGATACGTGTACTAGTATGGGCAAGAGAATGGGACTTTGCCTATGCATTGTACATGTGTACCTTGATAGGATAGTTCTAGTTTTGGTTTCTATATGTATGAATATGATGTATTAACATGTGTGACTTAATGTTTTATGTGACAGGTTTGCTCACATATATGTAGACACACACACACATGAAAGATGGTCTAGTCAATAGAGGAGACTTGAAGTGTTTTCTCAATTGTATCCTTAACTAGATAGTGCTAATACATATGCTATGTCCATGTGAAAGAGTGTCTCACATGAATTACGTTGATGAACTCTCATCTATAACCTATGAGTTAAGCATATGAGGGGATGACTTCTCCTAAGCCTATCTTTTATGAATAAATGATAATAAAGGCTTTTTCAATAAAGGGAACTTAGCTTAGCACCGAATATAGGGATAGTAGGGGTTCACCACGGTCCTCATGTGAGAGGGTGACGCTTTTCCACTAAGGAAAGATAGGGGTTCACCACGGTTCCTCACGGGATGGATAGCCTCATGACCCAACAAAGGGTGTATAGTTGATATTTTCATGGTTCCCCAAGTTCAGTAAACTATGATTGCCACATAGGATCTAGCAAAATGAATTCACTTAGATGCTAGGATATATGTTAATATTCTACCTTGGATAGGTAGGAGCACCTTCAATTGGTGTAAGGCTCTACAACACCAAATTTCATCTTTAGCACCCATGGTCTTAGTGTCGGTTGAGGTTATAGTTCCCCTAATGTTAAATCGACAATGGAAGTAATGGAATAGGATCCTAATTAGGATGACTTAAGGAAGGCTACTTAGTATAGGTGGAAAAAATGAACACATCTAGACATTGCACAAGTATCTCCTTAGGAAGTTCTAGGAAGGTGTTCTAATATATGTGTCTACGTATATGATTCTTTATGTATGACTTTGTAGTATTGGACTACTTGTTATAAAGATGTGCGGTATGAGTCTATATGTATGATGTTGGTCTAAATGACTATATGATGAGGTTTTAGTATTGACATGAATGAGGTTATATTCACTTGTGTATATGAATTGAATGTTAAGGTTTGTGGTCTCATGAGGGGTTTGATAAGAATGTATGGGGTTATGGGGCTTCATATTCATTGCATTAGTAGACTAAGATTGGGGTCATGAACAAGGTTAATAATGATGTATATGGAAAGAAGTATTAATATGTACATGTTGAAGTAGCTTACTGTAAAGCCAATGTAGTTTTGACTTAAATGTGTCTTTGATATATTATGCTTATATGATGATTGTGTTGGCTTAGATAGGTTATATGTATGTTTGCTTGTGGCCTTAAGGTGATGCATTGCACCAAATATCACTATAGGGTTACTTGGGATGTTATTGAATAAAAGGGAAATTAGCTCACTGTTAAGGCAAAGGTAGCTTATTGTAAAGTGGCTTAAAAATATAATAAATCCTATATGTGATCTTATGTAGTGTTTGGTCGTTGAATATTTTTATATGATGTATGTGAATTATATAAATGCTATTGGTTTAAGGTTTTATGAAGATCTAGTCAAAAAGCATGAAGTATGATTTTCAAGAAAATGTTCCCTTTATATGCATGTTTTTGCATGGTTGTCATACTTAGTACATCTTGTGCTAATCCCATTCTTCTCTACTTTTTAAAGAAAGTGTAGGTTATGGATGCTTAAAGGATGTCTTGAATGGTGAAGAACTTGCTAGATGATTCCCAAGCTCAATGAAATGAATCCTTAAAGTTCAAGGATGTCCTACTTATGTCTTTAATGTAAAGTCTTTAAATATTGTATAGTTATGTAATGTGTCTTATGGGCCATGTCCCTAATGTACTCTAAAGTTGTCGAGTCTAAGATGGCAAAGACACATATTAAGGTCCTATATATATATATATGAAGTAATGTTTCTAGCATATGATGTGCTATGAAAATTTTTAAATTTTCCGCTAAATTTACTATGTCAATGCGATGAATGATGACTATGGGCTTGAATAAGACCTCCGAGAGGTCATGTACTCCATGTTACTTCTAGGGGGTGCTCCCTGGATGTGACAAACGTGGTATTAGAGCATGAGGTTTATAAAGTGGTTTTAGGTTCTAAAAGTCTCATATTGCCACGTCTAGTGGAGTCTCGTTGCATTGGTGGTGAGTGACGACACATCAAATGGTACGGGAGGCTATAGGACAATAGAGTATCCCTTCTTCATTATTCTCATATCGTGCGATAGAACTTAACTCTATAAGATCTCTGTATTATGTTTTCTTGTCCGGTGGTCTTTTAGATGTGATTGCTTGGATGAGATTGTATCAGTATGCTTGAGGGAGAAAAGGTGAGTTAATGCTTAACTTGGTTTTATGGTTGAATGAGTATGTTTGAAGGTGAATTTTGACAGATTTTTATGATGTGATGCCAATTATGGCTATATATGAGACTTATGTGAAATAGCATGTAATGTTGAAGAATGCATGGCATGATATAGTTAAAGCATGATTAGAAGTTGTTATGGTTGACATGAGTTTCTTTTGAAATGGTGTGTTAATATATGGTTTTACATATTGGTGGCTTACTATTATCATTTGAACTTGAAATGCTTATTGATTACCTATGAAAGCATGCTACCTTAAGAATATGTGTTTTAAGGTGTTCATTATGTCCCTTTGAATATATGCATGATGTTTCAAATATTGCCTTAGTTGGGATGTGTGAACATTCATTATTACCTAATTGGATTGAAATTCTTTGTATATACTTGATCCTAGGTTTAAAGATAGTATGCATGACTTGGTAAGGTGATGATGTGGGTTTTAGTGACCTAGAAGTCACCTTACTGTAATGTTCTAGGGAAAAGAATAAATTTTGTTGCTAAGTCCCCTTGTTGTTTTCCCTAATGTTGAATGACCTTAATGTCTATGGTAATGTATGAAAACCTTATGTGGTTAATGCTATGACCTAACTTGATGATTTGGGGATAAATTTCTTAGGTCAGGAAGTTTAGAACACCTTTGAAAACCCTTATGGTATGTTAATGTAATTCTTTCTAAATGATAGATAACTTTTAAGTGATGAAAAATGAATGTTGTTAAGTTAAGATCCTCTTAAGGTGGGGTTAAGTTGCTCTGAATTGGGTTTACCCTAAGTGGGGGATGGTGATGGAATAGTATGGTTATAGGAATTTTCAACCTTGACCTTCTATTTTAACTTGATCTTGAATTTAATGAAGTCTTGATGAGCATTTTCATGAATAGAGTCTTGCATAAAGTATGAATTGCATGAACTTTATATGTTTGGTATGTATTGGTTGATATCATCTTAAAGATCTTATAAATATTCCAAAGTGCATGGATATAAATTTTGATTAAATACATGTTTCTCATGAGTATTGTACATCCTAACATGCTAATGTTACACTTGAATTCATGAAAGAAGTAGGAAACTTGATTTTTAGTCACTTGTGATATGTAAGGTTTAGCGTTATAATGAAAAGTTGAGTGTGCAAGGCATGATTGTAGGCTCACTATTGAAAAGTGAAAGCATGTCTCGCTTAGTATTCATGTATGTTCCTATAATTTGTATTGTTGTTCCTAATAGATGCTTACTATAAAGGTGAGTATTATGTTAAGATTGATATTTTGTGAAATAGCTTCCTATTTTTTGTGATGTGCTTGGTGGGATTTACCATTTGGACCTCACTAGGAAGAAATCATGATAATGTCTTGGTTTGGAAGTGAGAAATTCTCATATTAGTGTAAACATGGCCTTTGTGCATGAGGTATGAGTGCTTAAAATGGCTTTGAGAATGTGTTGTAATCTGCCTATGTGTGGCCTTACGAGATGATCTCTTAATTAATCGAATTGTAATGACCATGTTATGATTAAGAGAAGGATGTTCCTCCTATGAACATGATAAGGGCCTCTTTGATTAATGCATTAAGGAGTGAGTAAATTGAAGTTTTGATTGCTTGTCTACATTGAGTGCGAAATGGTGTGAAGTTGTGTTCCTAGTAAGTTTGGTGCATTAACTTCTATGTGATGATGTTATGAATATGATGAACTGCTCTATGATGCTTTAAAGTCCTTGTTATGTTTAAAGTGTTCTAAGTGTCATTCGAGGACGAATGTTCCCAAGTGCGGGATATTGTAAGACCCCCAAAATGAGATAGGGTGTCTAGAGCCTAACTTGTTCGTCTTAATGTTCTAAGCTCCTAAATTACTTATAATATGGTTTAGAGGATGTGTATGAAGTTTGAGGTGATTTAGAAGTCAAACGTCAAGGGTCGACCAAAAAGTTTGACGACTAGTCACCTATGTGCCTCACATGTTGATGTATGCTTATATTTGTATGTCATGAGCCTATGAAGTATTAAAATGGTTTATAATGATTTCAAATGGTAGTATATGAAGTTTTGTGAAATTTGGAGGTCAAACGACCAAGAACGTCCAAGGCGTTCGAAAGATACCCCTTAAGACGCTCAACGTCTGTCTTGATGGGGCTTAGCCTTTTTGGACGATTTGCAAGTGTTTGTTTTGGGTAAAACTTTTGTGGAATGTCTACAACTTGTTAAGGGTTGTATTTACGTTGGAAATGTTTGGGTACGACTTCTAAAGTGCCCCGAAAAAGGCCGCACAAGAAGGGCCCAAGGTTTGTCGAGACACTGCCTTGGCAGTGTCAATCGACGGACCAAACGATGGCGAGTTGGTCAACCAACGGCCCATTGGTGAGGTCTCGTCGATTGGTACTTATCTTGGGAAGGTCTCAACCCAAAGTTTAGCTAAGGACCAGTCGACGGAAGCCAAAGGACGGCCAGTCGATTGCTCCGTCGATGGTGCCTGTAAGTTGTTGTCTGCGTCTGTTTTAATTAAGGGGTGAATGGTAAATTCACCCCACGTGCAAACCTGACCCTACATGATTTATTTAAATGATTTTGGGTGTATATAAGTCATTCAAAACGTGATCAACCCATTTCCCAACCCCATACGCACGTAAGAACCTTTCTCTTAAAAATTCTCTCCCTAGAAACCACCATTGTTGGTGAAGCTCAAGATCTGCTTGGAGCTTGGATTTTCGTGGGTGAATCATCAGGTTTTAGAGGTCTTCATGAAGATTAAGGTATGGTGATCTTCATCTCTAGTTATCTTTTCATCTAGAGAGCCATTCTCAAAGATTTCCAAGAAGAAAATATGATCAAACAATGTCTCTTCAATCTGCCATGGGTTCTTTCTAAAGAGGTTTTGAACAATTTAATCATGATTAATTGAAGTTAATACAGTGGTTTTAACGTGATTTTTACTCCAATTGCATGATGAACCCATGCTCCATCACCCAAACGGTTTAGCCTTGCATGGGCTTTGTGATCTTGAATTCCTATCGATTGAATTATAGTTCTATTACGTTGAAGTGATTGTATATACTGCTATTTACATGAATTTATGTTTAAATAATGTTGAAGGATCCATGAAGATCAAGGTATGAAGATTTGTACATGTTTAGCTTTATTTTCATAGTTCACTGTAACAATGGCTTCTAAATGAATTAATGTGGATTTCGATTATGTTAGGTTGGTTGTATCCACTGTTCTAGGTTAATATCATGTTTGAATTATGAATATGAATCTTATATGATTGAATTAAATATGGCTATGTTAATTGATCTAGGTTCTTCAAGTTTATCGATTGGTAGTACTAAGTATGTAATGTGATCTCGAGTTGGGGTTAGATGAATCATGATTCCTTCTTAGTAAAGATTAATGGAGCTACTTCCTAGAATGTATTTCATTGGTAATATTTGATTGATGATCAATGCAAGTGAATTAGATTAAAGATCTATGTTCTTCTACTTTCTAGTATATATGTGATGTAATGTATTAGATTGTGATATGAAGGTGTAGCAAATTTTACATGATTTCTTTTATGATTATGGAACTTTAGATACTGCCTTATACTTGAAATATTGATGAAAGAGTAGTAAAGGTCAATGATGACCAAAGGCTAAAGGATTGGTAAGAATTGCTCTATTCTTCTACTTCTCTACTTCTCTATAATAGTGTTGATGAAGCCGTGAGTGGCATTGTGTGGTATGTTCCACATATGGTGGCGGTGTTTACTTTATGTCATTATATATGTGTTGACAATGGCCTTGAAGGCAAATTTGATGAATATATGAAGGAATAGTTATGATAATCACTTTATGTGTAGCTTGTGCCTAGTCTTCTATTTGAGTTGTGAATCTAGGTTATGTTACCATTGTTATGAGCATGATGATCCCCACCCACATACCCCTATGTGAATGTTTGAATAGCTAATGTTAGGAGTCTTAAAGTGTTCTATGAAGTTAACTTGTCTCCTATGCTATTGTGTGTTATGTGGTCTAAGCTTGAAGAGTATTGTGGTCTAAGAGGGTGGATGCCTCAATATGTTGTTGATAGCCATTATAAGATCATGTGACCAATGTACACACACTCATACTTCATGTATGCTTAAGGGTAGTAAAGGTTCATATTGTCTAAATGAAAGAGTTCTCATATTCACTAGTGTCTACTACTATGCATGTTAAGATGATGTTTATGAAAATATTATATGTGTTTCCTTAACTAAGATGACTTGATAGGTGTACTAGTATGGGCAAGGGTATGTGAGTTTGACTATGCATGGCACATGTGTACCTTGATAGGATAGTTCTAGTTTTAGTTTCTATATGTATGAATATGATGTTTGAACATGTGTGACTTAATGTGTTATGTGAAAGGTTTGCTCACATATATGTATACACACACATATGAAATATGGTCTAGTCAATAGAGGAGCCTTGAGGTGTGTTCTCAAGTGTATCCTTAACTAGATAGTGCTAATACATATGCTATGTCCATGTGAAAGAGTGTCTCACATGAATTAGGTTGATGAACTCTCATCTATGACCTATGAGATAAGCATATGAGGGGATGACTTCTCCTAATCCTATGTTTTATAAATAAATGATAATAAAGTTTTTTTCAATAAATAGAACTTAGCTTAGCACCGAGTGAACTTGTAGATGAGGGCGTGACGCTTTTTAAATATAGGGAAAGTAGGGGTTCACTACGGTCCTCATGTGAGAGGGTGACACTTTTCCACAAAGGAAAGGTAGGGGTTCACTACGGTTCTCACGGGATGGATAGCATCATCACCCAACAAAGGGTGTAGAGTTGATATTTCCATGATTGCCCCAAGTTCCATAAACTATTCTAACTATATAGGATCTAGCAAAGTGAATTCACTTAACATGCTAGGATATATGTTAATGTTCTAGCCTGACTAGGTAGGAGCACCTTCCATTGGTGTATTGCTCTAAAACACCGAATTTCATGTTTACCACCCATGGTCTTAGTGTCGGTTGAGGCTATAGTTTCCCTAAAGTAAAATGGACAATTGAAGTAATGGAATAGGATCCTAACTAGGATGACTTAAGGAAGTCTACTTAGTATAGGTGAAAGTAATGAACCCATCTAGACATTGCATAAGTATCTCCTTAGGAAGTTCTAGGAAGGTGGTCTAATGTATGTGTCTATGTATATGATTCTTTATGTATGACTTTGTAGTATTGGACTTCTTGTTATAACGATGTGCATGGTATGAGTCTATATGTATGATGTTGGTCTAAATGACTATATGATGAGGTTTTTGTATTGACATGAATGAGGTTATATTCACTTACTTGTGTATATGAATTGATTGTTAAGGTTTGTGGTCTCATGAGGGGTTTGCTAAGAATGTATGGGGTTATGGGGCTTCATATATTCATTGCACTTATAGACTAAGATTGGGGTCATGAACAAGGTTAAATAATGATGTACATGGAAAGAAGTAAAAATATGTACATCTTGAAGTAGCTTACTGTAAAGACAATGTAGTTTTGACTTAAATGTGTCTTTGATATATTATGCTTATATGATGATTGTGTTGGCTTAGATAGGTTATATGTATGTTTCCTTTTGGCCTTAAGGTGATGCATTGAACCATGTATCACTATAGGGTTACTTGGGAATTTAATGAATAAAAGGGAAATTAGCTCACTGTTAAGGTAAAGGTAGCTTACTGTAAAGTGGCTTAAAAATGTAATAAATCCTATTTGTGATCTTATGTAATGTTTGGTCATTGAATATGTTTATATGATGTATGTGAATGATATAAATGCTATTGGTTAAAGGTTTTATGAAGATTTACTCAAAAAACATGAAGTATTATTTTCAAGAAAATGTCCCCTTTAAATGCATGTTTTTGCATGGTTGCCATACTTAGTACATTCTTGTGTAATCCAATTCTTCTATACCTTTTACACAAAGTGTAGGTTATGGATGCTTAAAGTATGTCTTAAATGGTCAAGAGCTTGCTAAATGATTCCCAAGCTCAATGAAAGGAATCCTTGAAGTTCAAGGATGTCCTACTTATGTCTTTAATGTAAAGTCTTTAAATATTGTATAGTTATGTAATGTGTCTTATGGGTCGTGTCCCTAATGTACTCTAACATTGTTGAGTCTAAGATGGCAAAGAGACTTAAGTTCTCTATATATATATGAAGTAATGTTTCTAGCATATGATGTGCTATGAAAAGTTTTAAATTTTTCGCTAAATTTAATATGACAATGCGATGAATGATGACTATGCGCTTGTATAAGACCTCCGAGAGGTCAAGTACACCATGTTTCTTCTAGAGGGTGCTCCCCGGATGTGACAATACCAAGATGTGGTCAATGAACAAAATGACGAATGAATCTAGGTAACTTCGAAACACCCTATTTATTAGGTCCATAAACGCTACCGGAGCATTCGTGAGACCAAAGAACATTACTAAGAACTCATAATGACCATACCTAGTCCAAAATGCCGTCTTTGGTATATCCTCACCTCTCACCCTAAGTTGGTGATACCGCAACCTCAAGTCAATCTTAGAAAAGTAGCTTGCCCCAAACAATTCGTCAATCCGAGGGAGAGGATACTTGTTCTTTATAGTAACCTTATTGAGTGTGAGATAATAAATACACATCCTTAAGGACCCAGCCTTGTTTTATACAAACACAACTAGGTCTTATGAAACCCTTGTCTAGTCTGTCTTTAAGTTGTTCCTTAAAATCCTTCAATTCGGTCGGATCCATCCGATATGGAGGAATTGTAATGGGGTTTGTTTCCTCTAGCAAATCGATACCAAAATCAATTTCCCGCTCGGGAGGAATACCGGGTCCGTCATTTGGAAAGACTTCCTGAAATTCTCTCACTATGGGGACCGACTCAATGGAAGGAATTTCGGAGTCTAGATCGTGGACTCTTACTATGTGATATAGACAACCCTTTGAGATCATTTTGCATGCTTTCAGACAAGAAATAATAAGACCTCTACGAATAGAACATCCCCCCTTCCACTCACAACGGGTTCATTTGGGAAAGTAAACCTCACCACTCTTATTCTACAATAAATAGTGACAAAGCAAGCATGTCGCCAATCTATACCCAAAATAATATCGAAATCAAGCATATCAAGTTCTACTAGTTCAACATCAGAAACTCTACTGGGAAACGTTATTGGACAATTTATATACACCCTTTTTGCAACAACCCCCTCACCCACCTGAGTAGACACTATAAAAGGTTCATGTAAAACATCGGGCAAAATGTCAAACTTTTTGGCTACTAGAGGGGTAACAAATGATAAGGTAGCACTGGGATCAATTAAATCATATACATCCATAGATAATACTTTCAACATACCGGTCACCACGTGGGGAGAGGTTTTTTGCTCACCCCTAGAGCGGAGAGCATAGAAGCGGGTCTTCTTTGGAGCCTCATTTGAACCACTTGCTTGAGCTTGACCACTACACTTATCTTGACCCCTCACATTTGGACAATCCCTAACCTTGTGCCCACTTTTACCAAAACCAAAACAATTGTCCGTCCCCTTAAGACAATCACCATAGTGCTTCTTGCCACACTTTCCACAAGTTGGCTTTTCGTTTGGTGAACTAGTGCCTTTTCCCTTCTTAGGCTTAGGGTTAGCCACCCTATCACCACTAGCCTTAGGAAACTTGAAAGGAACTTGATTAGAAACCCGCTTCTTAAATCTAGGCTTGTCTTGTATATCAAGCCTATTATGTGAAGAACCTCCATCAAAAGATCTTGCCCTCTTAGCATCTCTACTCTTCCTCTTAGCAATTGCCTCCTCCACATGCTTGGCATGGACCATAAGACGATAAATGTTCATGTTATCATGTTATCATGTAACATTGTCGAATGACACTGCTCTTGCAAATCATTAGACACCCCCGTCACAAAGCGGCTCATTCCATCTCTAGGGTTGGAAATCAAAGAAGGAGCATATTTCGACAATTTAGTGAATTTTAAGGAGTATTCATGAACACTCTTACCTCCTTGTCGAAGGTTGATGAACTCTACCACTTTGGCTTCTCTCATTTCCCTAGGAAAGAATCGATCTAAGAAATCCTTCTTGATGAACTCCCAAATCACCGGACAACCTCTCAATGGCCTATTATCCCTCAATTGGACGTACGATGCTTGAGACACGTCCTTGAGTTGATAAGTGGCCAACTCTTCCTTCTCACTTGTGAACAACCCCATGGACAAAAGTACCTTATAGACTTCATCGATGAAATCTTGGGGATCTTCTTCAACCTTTGACCCGTAGAAAGTAGAAGGGTTCGTCCGAGTGAAGTCCCTTAGACGGGATGCCATGGTAGAGACTTGTTGATTGGATCGGGGCACAACATCCTGATTAGCTTGGGCCGTCATAGCTTGAGCTTGGATAGTTGCGACTTGGGCTTGAGTAGTAATGGCTTGTGCCATTTGGACAAGGATATCCCTTATGTCACTCTCCGCCAAAGGTGGAGGATTTGTCGGAGCTTGGTCATAGCTTGGTCATCTATAGCATCTTCTTCAAGAGGAGGAACTTGATCACCACGGGGAGGAACTCCCGCATTGACAATCTCCTCTTCATGTCTTCGTGCCGCATTGCTTCAAGTCTTCATTTCTCATACAAACACAACAATAGGATCGGATGCAAAAAGACACCATAAGTGTACTCTAATGGCACGATATAAGATTTCCAAGAAAATGAGAGTTTCCTAGGCATCATGTAAGTTCCAAATCATAAGTGTGACGCGCTTGACAATTATGAATCCGAACTTACATAGACATGGTTGAGAGAGACATTGACTCTAAGATAATTCAACCTCATGCTCTGATAACAAGTTTGTCACATCCGGGAAGCACCCCCTAGACGTAACCGGCGTCGTCGTCCTCTTTGAGGACTAAGACTAGCCTCTTAGATTTCATCATAACATTCATAGGTTAAAATACGGAAAAATTAAAAGCTTTTACTACAACTACTTGGAGGTTTACATAGACCTCTACATACACATAATATATATATTCATATCGAGTATACATAGACCCTTAGTATAGGAAAGCTACATAGCCTTCTACTCTTATTGCACATACATATGTATAGAAAATAGAACATAGTCTTAAATATAGTCTCATCTCATATCCATCTAAAACGATCATAACAAATTGGGCATAATCCTACATCAATGTAAGAAGCCACGTATAGGTGTCACGACCTGAGAGTACCCCTTAGAAGTTAGGGCATTCCCGAATCAAAACACGGCGTCGTCGACCTCCTAGAGGTCTAAGACAAGCCCTTTCGTACCATTCATTGCATTAATGTATGAAATGTAGTGCGGAATTAAAACATTTTACATGAAATAATAATACTTCAAAATATCTCTTTTATAGAAAAACATTATGACAGGCTAAGTCTCAAAGTCTCCATCTTAGACATAAGAATATATTAGGACACAGACCATACTTCAACATATAGAAAATAGCTAAGTCTATTACAATACTTGAAATAAGGAAATCTAAACATAAAGGCGTCCTCAAATATAGTGAGGACATACCAACTCTTTACTTGAATGAACACTAATCCAAGCTTTAACTTCGAGACTCCTCTGAAATGCCACCTACACCTTTAGAGATAGACAAAATGTAAGGAATTACTACAAACACTTGTACAAAGTATGGCATAATGTAACATTCCCGAAAATTACATGTCTACTGAAGAGCCTAGTAGGTCTTTAAGAATACGTATTAGGGGTACATAGGCACCCCCATGCCCAATATTGAGAACAATTGGGCATAGTATAGAAAAATTGGCTAAGGGATATTAGCCAATTTTCTATATATGAAAAGTAAAATACATTTTGGGTTGTCCTACCCAATCCAAGATTGCTTGTCCAAGAAATGTACCTTCAAGGAAGACCCTAAGCTAAAAATATTCGCTTCATAATATCTGCACAATATGTACTAGGCATCCAAGTGTCAAGCCTAGAACCATAGCACATGACCATTTGAAATGATCATGTATATTAAGCAGTGCCCAAGGACATGGTTAGAGTCCTTGGGACAATAAGTAAACATTCCCAAAGGAACCATAAATAATAGTTAGTTATGAAAGTACAAGCAACCCATGTGCAAGCACATGGGGAGATACGGCCAAGAAGGGACCACCCTAACCGAATTTGGTTAGGGTAGTTAGGGGGGAAAACGTGCGCAAGGGACCACTCCATGTGGGTACTAAATTCCTAACCAATTCTAGACTCTAACCTACTGCCCCAAATAACTAACTAACCTAGGACCAAACGAAATAAACTAATTAGTGCACCCGACAACCTAGGACTAAACCGGGTTGACACTAACCTAGTACTAGTTGAAGAGACAACGTAGTAGCTAACCTAGGATGGTCCAAAAGGTTAGTTATGGTCATAACAACTTAGAGGTACTTTAGTAATTCCACAAGGTTACCTAATTAGTTAATTTATCAACTTAATTAATTAATTTAAAAGGGCTAAAACCGAAACTACAAAGGAAATTTTTCAGATTTCGGTTAAGACAAAAAATGGACAACCTAGTACCTAACCTAGGATGGTCCAAAGAGTTACTTAAGGTCCTAACATCCTAGGGATACGTTAGTAATTACCCTAGGATAATTAATTAATTAATTTGGCAACTTAATTAATTAATTTAAAGGGGCAAAACCGAAATCACAAAGCAATTTCCAGATTTCGATTAAAACAAGAAAAAGACAACCTAGTACCTAACCTAGGATGGTTCAAAGGATTGGTTATGGTCCCAACGACTTAAGGGTACTTTAGTAATTAACTTAGGTCACCTAATTAATTAAATTATCAATTTAATTAATTAGTTTAAATGATCAAAAAGAAATTCTTACATTAACCTAGTACAACTCAAGAAACATCCTAGTACTTAACTTAGGATGGTCCAAAAGGGTTAATTTTGGTTCCAATGACTTAGGGGTAATTTAGTACTTACCCTAGGTACCTGAATTAATTGAATTAAGGATTTAATTAATTAATATAAAGTCAAAATGTTGACCAAAACCATAGTCAATACCAATTTCCAGATTTGACTAAGTGTTACATTCTCCTATGCTTAGTCAACTTAGGAGGGGCTTTTTAGTAATTAGTTAATTAATTTATTTAATTAAATTATTAAACCCTAAGTTTAATGAGTCAATATCTATTTATAAGACTTAGAATCACGTTCAAACTCATAGAAAAGGCGACGCAAAAATAGCAAACAATGAACGCAAGAAAAAGGCAGAAAATTCCATTGATTCTCCTAGGCGATTGCAAGGTTTCTCCAAGTTTTCGTTCAAGATGGTCTTCGTAGATTAAGTTCTACTTAAGGTATGGGTTTATCTCCTGGAATTCTTTCTCCAAGATTATTTTCCTTCGAACTATTCACAAGATCTTTAAAACAAGGGTTGTTCCCGTCGTTCTCGTCGAACTTCCCTTGCCTAGTATCCTTTTCGATATCAATGTTGAATAGTTTAGAAATCATGTTGTTGGTATGTGGTGATGGCTGTTCTTAAAATGTATTGTTCTTGAATGATGAGTATCGAATGAACTTATGAACTTGTAATTGCGTAAAGTTAATCTTATCATGATAATTAAGGATCGATAATATGCTAAGATAAGTCTGTGATGTGTTAATTGAATTATGTGCCTTTGCCTGAATGTTTACTTGCTGTTGTTGTGATGTTATGAAGATTCTAAAGCCATCAAATGTTAATATGATTCTGTCCAATATGTTCTTAAAACGTGACACTAAAAGACATACACTAACAATTTTCTCAAAGACATCTATGAAATCATATCTTGAATAAATTGGCTATCTGGTTCCAATAAAGTTGGCTAACTCTATTTGGTCAAAATGAATATATTCTAATGTCCTGGAACTTATGTAAATGATTAAAAGATTGGCTAATGGTTCATACATATGGCAATTTAAATATGAACATACGTAAAAATTGGCTTATGCCAAAAAGGATGAATTTGTTAGTTTAACATCCCAAATCTTGAGCCAATACTAATCATATGTCAATTCTTGTCTAGAAAGAGTATCAAATATATATTAAATCACTTCTAAAGTAATATAAATGAATCCATAACCAAGGGCATGACATTCATTGGGACAACTCCCAACATGCACCACAAGAATGAACAATGAACACATGAAACTCATTGAATGAAGTGCTCATCGTCCATAAACGGTGATATGAAGCTACTACACTAACGTAAGTAAGTAACGTGAGTTATAACATAATTAAAGGGGTATAAATTAAGTAAGTGACCAGAATGGGGTGTATAAGGAAGTGAGACAAGTCTTACTTACACCAAAGCTAATTTGTTAAAAGAATACTCACAAATGAAGGTGTTAGAATGTGTGAGACTAGTCTCATTAACACCTAAGGATGATATTTAAGGACAATTCACATTCATCAATGTAAAGTAAGGATGATATGTAAGGACAATTCACATTCATCAATGTAAATTAAGGATGATATGTAAGGACAATTCACATTCATCAATGTAAAGTAAGGATGATATGTAAGGACAATTCACATTTCATCAATGTAAAGTAAGGATGACAAGTCATCAAAAGAGTAAATAAGTCTCAATCAAACTCTATATGTAAGTGTAAGGACAGTTCACACTTAATACTAATGATGAGATGAGAAATTATCTAATGAGCTATGATGTCCTCATGCTAGAAGCCAGCTTCCATGATGTATGAGTTTAATGTAATGGAACTTTATACTTAGCACCGATAGGCTAGATATGAGCGGTGATGCCTTCTTTCGGGAAGGGCGGAGGTTCACGTAACTCTCATGAGATGAGATTGTCTGGCATGCCGGGTATGGGTCTCCTTATATCTCCTAGTCTTTGAACCTATACTGCCAATATAGGGATCTAGCAGGGTTCTATTCCCTATATACGCTAGCATGTTTTGGTTTCACCTTGGACAGTGACTCCACCTCTTTTCGGTGTAAGGAAGACACC
This sequence comes from Solanum sitiens, assembly GCA_016801875.1. Classification (NCBI taxonomy): domain Eukaryota; kingdom Viridiplantae; phylum Streptophyta; class Magnoliopsida; order Solanales; family Solanaceae; genus Solanum; species Solanum sitiens. The sequence goes on from JABWTJ010000589.1 coordinate 211,656, forward strand.
GGATTTCATGATGCTCACATGATCTATGTTGGTTAAGGTTGGATTTCCTCAAAGTATGAAAGATAATGAAATGAACGATACCAAAGGTGTTTGTGCAAGACAATCAAGAGGTGAAATCAGATTCAAGTAATGACATTAGGTCATTCTTGGTCATTGCACTTCATGATCCCGATGAGAGTCTTAAACTTCATCCGAGGTATAGTTGGTGTTTACATCAGCCTACGAATGAATGAAATGAATAATGTGAAGTACGAATGAACGAATGAAGCAGACTCTGTGTTTGCTAAAGAAGGCCCTCGGATTGAGGTCCCATATGTTGGGTCCTCACTTGAGATGTCTTAATGCTATATCAACAATTCCAAAGTCTCGTCTATATGAAATGTATAATATATAAAACATTAAAGTAATGAAATCAATGGCATAACCAATAGAGAATGGTTTATGAAATTTAATGAATACTTGATGTAATGAATAACTTGTTGTAAGGATAGTCAAATCGTGTCCAATAAAGTTTACAATAAGTAAAGGGCATAACTAATAATGAATCCTCATGTTATGAAAATTATAAATCCAAATAAATTGGCTTATAATGATTTTATATAATTGGCAAAAGATCAAATAAGATTGGCTTAGAATGACTTCTTACATTAGGCCAATAATACAGTAATAGGAATAGTCACTAAATATTGGTTTGTAAAGAATTCATGCCCAAAGTAAGCTAGATCATAAGCTTTAATGATATTACCCAAGATCTATGCACATTATGCAATCAACTAAAGAATTAATATAGTCAATAAGTATTGACTTATAAAAATATTCATGCCCCAAATTGTAGTTAAGTCATTTCCTTAATCTCTTGAATTACTTACTTGATTCATTGGGGGTATGGGACTACAATGAATCATTGCACTTGTAAGTAAAATATAGGACCAAATAAGTTATTGAAATACACAATAAGAAGAAGAAAAAGACTGAAAAATAATCCAAGTGTACAAAGAGGAGCTCTCGGCCTAAGAGGATCAAAATCTCAAATCTTCGCCCGAGTTGTTCTAAAATTATGTTGATGATACTAATGTCTTGTAATTATATAGAAAATGAGTTGTGTGGTTTGAATGAATTAAAATACATCATATTCATACCACAATTCACAACTAACGAATTAGGAAAGTCTAATGATTAGACTTTAGAGAAATGGCATGTTGCTTAGTAAGAGCTTTCATTGATCATACATAGCTTTATATGTATGTGTGCATACACCCATACTTAGTACAAGTGGTGTACTAACCCCCTACTATTTACTATTTTTATGGTGCAGGTCTGAGGACAGATTGATGACACTTGCAGCGGTTTGGACTTCAACGTTTCTCCAAAGCAATTGGTAGGTCCTCATGATTTCGAGGATGCTACAGATTTAGTCTAGCCTTAGTTTTAGACATAGCTAGTGGATGTTGTCCCTAGTGTTTCTTTCGTATCTTCATTTTGAAGCTTTGTAATAAGGCCGTATTTGGCAAACTATTTATGATATATTCATCTTCAGTTTCGAATTGATTTTTTATGTTAGATGGTTGTTCTCTTATGTTGAGCTTAGTATATGATGTATCTAGTTAATAATTATATGAAGTCTATGCATGCTTCATACATATAAAAAGTTTTAAATTTTCCGCAAATTTAACTAGATGAATGTGATGAATGCAAGATGAGGCTTGTCAGCGACCTCTGAGAGGTCAACGACGCCGATTGCAATACGGATTCTAGAATCTGGATCATGAAAAACTGCATGAGGTTAAATTACCTAGGATCTAAAGCTCAACACAACTACGTTACGTAGTTTCTAGCTTATGGTTGTGAAGCGCGCCACTGTAACATTTCAAAATCCCAAAGTCATATGATAAGACTTAAACAGGCTCCTTAAGGTCTAAATCATTGATCCTGGCCAAATTAGGCGTAGATGGAGTCGTTGAAGTGTTTTGGAACCAAAACGTCCATAAACGTCCGGAAAGTTGGTTCATGAAAGGGCTAGAGTGTCCCTTGTAGTTTGGCCAGGTTAAAGAGTCGGAATGGAGTAAAAGTTGGTACCATTAGGTGTAACACATAGTGCAGGGTGGTTTCATGTTGAAAAAGTCAGGGTACGACTCCCCGAGGACCAACCAAGGGCCCTCAAGGAGGACCCTTGAGACAGTGTGCCACGACGAATCCCATTACGGGTCGTCATTGGCACGACGAGGCGTCAAGGCCATCGTCGTGCCATCCTTAGTTTCTGGGGAGAAAACCCTCACCTGCACAGTCTCTGGACAATGTGACGGACGTGCAGGACGGAGGGAGGCCAATCCGTCACGCCCACGATGGCCAGTCGATAGGGAGTCGTCGTGGAGGGCGTGTGATGTATTCAGAACTTAGGCTTTAGGTTAATCATTTTATTTAGTATCTTAGGGGTAATTAGGGGATTAAGGGAAGAATAATTAAGTGACTTAAAGCCCACTATAAATACCCCAATCATCATTAGCCTAATGATAATTCTCAGAAACAAAACTCTCTTCCTTCTCTCTACTTTCTCTCTCTATTGGAAGACTCCATTTGAGGACAGCTTGGGAGGATCATTGGGGGCTGGTTTTAGCACTAAATCACCATCAAAACGTCATCAAACCTTAAGGTATGGGATCTAATTCACCTTTGAGATTCTTTCCTCAAAGGGCTCCTTCAAAGATTTTCCAAAAGTTGAGTTTCATATGGGTTTCATCCAATTTCGAGTTTGTTGTTATGAATTGAGTTATTCATGTATTCTTTGGGTTATAATGAGTAGTTTATCATGTATTCTGACTTGATTATGTTGAATTGATGTGATTGGGATTATATTGTAGATGATGACCCTTAACCCTAGGTATGAGATTGATGTGAATTTGGGTTGGGTTGATGTAATTGATCTAATTATTGTTTAAATCATCGTTAATGATTGTTATTACATTGATCATGAATCTATTGTGATGAATTGAAGTCTTTCATGCTAATTCTTGATGTATTGAATTTAGGGTAAGATGATAGACTTAGATATCATGTCATCAAGCTTTGATTTAGAATTGAATTATGGCGTAGTGACTCTTCTAAAGAAATTCTTATATTTATTGTTGAATTACATTGATGTGATGACCCAAATTGGGTTAGTCTATGGGTTGATGGTAAGGCCCTTTTATTGGTAAACTATGAGGAGTATTGGTAAGTCTTGATTCTCCTAATTCTTACTTCAATGGGGATTAATTGTCATCGAGTTATGATGTTGTGTTGAAGTATACCTTGTTTAAGGTGATAGGTTGATATGATGATTGAATTGGAATGTTTTAGGGTTGGTTGTGAGGTTGCCTAGGAGTACATATTAGAGGGAGGTTGTTATGTAACAATGTGCCCTATTATGATGAGGTGCGCAAGGGTTAACTTCACCTATATGAATTGTGAATGAAAGGACTATTTTCCCATACAATTTTTATTGAGCTATGAGGATGAATATACTAGGGTTAGACCCTACTATATAACTAATTAAGAAGATTAATAAAGTATTAAAGACTTGTCTAAATGGGGACTTAGCTTAGCACCGAGCGAACTTGACAATGGGAGGTGATGACTTATCCATAGAAGGAAAGAATCATCCTAAAGTTGCCCATCTGATGTAAACTCCCTTGTTTATGATATATGTCATTTAAGGGATTCCCATGAGGAGCGACCCACTTTACCTATTGGTATGAATAGGGATATCTACCTCTTAGTTGTTGAACTATGTTGCCACCATAGGATACTAGCTAGTGGATCCACCTAGATAGCTACGTTTTTGTTATGTCATACTTTGGCCGGTAGACCACCTTCCATCGGTGTAAGGTTTCATGACACCGGATTCCACATTAGCTCATGTGGTCTATGTCGGTTAAGGCAAGGTTTTCCCTAAACTAAAATGAATGAATAAGATATAGGCTAATCGAAGTAACTTGAAGGGTTTGACTATAGCTTAGATAGGGGTATGGGACTCTACCTACGCCTTGCACTAGTTTGCCTTGATAGGAGCTTTGAGAGGTCAATATCATGTATGTAAAGTTGAGACATAATGTAAATGACTTTGTACATTGAATAACATGCGTATGAGTTTAAGGTTGTTGCTTTTGGTTGAAGAAGAATGTTTTCATGAAATGGAAGAGTATGTTAGGTAAGGTTAATTGCTAATTGTAGTATTGATAGGTTAATTGATTAAGTAAGAGTCATGGGAATTTACTTGATCATTGCACTTGTGACTTTATGAAGGTTATAGTTAGTATGTTTTGCTTTACTATGCTTCACTTGTATACATGTTTTATAATTATTTTTCTGAAATGTCCTTTTCTAAGTATAATTAATTGGTATATGTATATATGGTTCCATACTTAGTACATGTGGAGTACTAACCCCTTTTCTTTCCCTTTTCCCAAACATTTTAGGTTCGGGTCGTTGAATTTGCTCTGAATTGCTCGAAAGGAAGACTTGGATCTCTTACCATCCAAGTGGTAGGTCCTCATTCTCCCGAGGGCGTTGCCGACACCTTACACTTATGTTACTTAGTTACTATAATTTTGTATTGACTCTATTACTCGTTTGAGACGATGTTGTATATAGCCTATAAGTGGCTTCTTGTATTGATGTAGGGTTATGCCCAAGATTTGTTATCTTTGATAGATGGTTTATGAGATGAGACGGCTTTTATAACTATTATTTCCTAAATGTATAAGTGTATGAAATAAAAATAGAAGACTACGTAATCTTCGTATATGAACAAGTCTATGTATACTTGATATAAATACGATTATGTGTATGTAGAGGTCTATGTAAACCTCCGAGTAGTTATAGATAAAAAGTTTTAAATTCCTTCACGTTTTTTAATTAATGAATGCTATGACGAGGCTAAGAGGCTTGTCTTAGTCCTCAAAGAGGACGTCGATGCCGGTTACGTCTAGGGGGTCAACCCGGATGTGACAAACTTGGTATCAGAGCATGAGGTTAAATATCCTTGATGATAACATCTCTCTCAACCACGTTATATAGGTTTGTATTCATAATTGTGAAGCGCGCCACACTTATGAATAGGAACTTAATTGATGCTTAGGAATCACTCTCATTGTTGGAAATCCATATTGTGCCTCTAGAATGTACGTCGTATATGTATTTGCCTAAACCTTCTGTTTTGGTTATAGGAGATGAATACTAGAAGAAATGCAGCCAGAAGACTTAAGGAGGAGATTGCTGCTGCGGGAATCCCTCCCCGTAGTGATCCAGTTCCTCCTCTTGAAGAGATTGTTGTTGATGATCAGGTTCTCGTTGACCCTCCACCTATGGCAGAGGCTCAGATGAGGGCTATTCTTGCTCAAATGGATCAAGACATGACTACTCAAGCTCAAGCCACAATGGTGCAAGCCCAGGCCATGACTGCCCAAGCTAATAGGGATATTGCACCTAGAGTTCATGATTAAACTATGGCTTCCTTACTTAGAGACTTCACCCGAATGAATCCTCCTATCTTCTATGGGTCTAAGGTTGATGAAGACCCTCAAGAATTCATTGATGAGGTTTATAAGATTTTGTGTGCTCTGGGGTTGTCTTCTAGTGAGAATGCCAATTTCGCCTCATACCAACTCAAGGATGTGGCCCAGACATGGTATGTGCAATGGAAGGACAATAGGCCACTTCAAAGTGGGCCAGTGACTTGGGAGTTGTTCAAAAGGGCTTTCCTTGATCGTTTCTTCCCTAGAGAGATGAGAGAAACTAAGGTGGTGGAATTTATCAATCTCCGCCAAGGAGAAATGAGTGTTCATGAGTACTCTTTGAAGTTCATTCAATTGGCTAAGTATGCTTCTTCCTTGGTCTCCGATCCTAGAGATGAGATGAGTCGATTCTTGACAGGTGTGTCGAATGATTTGCAAGAAGAATGTCAATCGGCTATGCTTCATGATAACATGAATATTGGTCATCTTATAGTACATGCGAAAAGGGTTGAGAAGGCTAGGGAAAAAAGGAAGGATAAGGATAAGGACTTAAGAAGGTCAAGGTCTTTTGAGAGTGGAACTACTAAAGATAGGTTTGAAATTCAAGACAAGCCTAGATTTAAGAAGAGGTTCTCAAATCAAGTTCCATCCAAATTTCCCAAGACTAGGGATTCTAAAGCCCCTAGACCAAAAGTTGCAAAGGGAAAGGGTGGAAACTCATCTAATGAGAAGCCTACTTGTGCTAAGTGCGGAAAGGAACATTATGGTGAATGCTTGATCGGAACGTGGAATTGCTTTAGTTGTGGAAAGAGTGATCACAAAGCTAGGGACTGCCCTAACATAAGGAACCGAGAAAAGAATGTGCAAAAAAAATCAAGTGAGGCTCCTAAGAAGAACCGCTTTTATGCTCTTCGTTCGAGAGATGACCAAGAGGCCTCTCCCGATGTGGTGACCGGTATGTTACAAATCTTTGCTATTGATGTATATGCTTTGCTAGATCCGTGAGCTACTTTGTCTTTCTTTACTCCCTTAGTATCTAAAAAGTTCGATACTTTACCCGATATTTTGCATGAACCAATTTTGGTGTCTACTCCGGTGGGTGAGTCAGTTATAGCAAAAAGAGTCTACTGAAATTGTCCTATCTCTATGCCCCATAGAGTTTCTCATGTAGATCTAGTTGAACTAGACATGTATGATTTTGATGTCATTTTGGGTATGGACTGGTTGCATGCTAGCTTCGCTTCTATTGATTGTAGGACTAGAGTTGTGAGGTTTAGTTTCCCAAATGAACCCGCTTTTGAGTGGAAGGGTGGGAATTCTCTTCCTAAAGGTCGATTCATATCATGTCTAAAAGCGAGTAAGATGATCTCAAAGGGGTTTCTTTATCATATTTTGAGAATCCAAGAAGTTGATTCCGAAATTCCTCCTATTGAGTCGGTCCCCGTGGTGAGTGAATTTACGGAGGTCTTTCCTGATGACCTTCCTGGCATTCCTCCTGAACGGGAAATCAATTTCGGTATTGATTTGGTACCGAAAACAAACCCTATCTCTATTCCTCCTTATAGAATGGCTCCGGCCGAACTAAAGGAGTTATAGGCACAACATAAAGATTTGCTATACAAGGGATTTATAAGGCCTAGCATTTCTCCGTGGGGTGCTCCGGTCTTGTTTGTGCAAAAGAAGGATGGGTCCTTGAGAATGTGTATTGACTACCGTCAACTCAACAAGGTTACTGTCAAGAACAAATATCCCCTTCCTCGGATTGATGATTTATTTGATCAACTCCAAGGGGCGAGTTACTTCTCCAAAATTGACTTGAGGTCAGGGTATCACCAGCTTAGGGTGAGAAATGAAGATATTCCAAAGACGGCCTTTCGGACTCGGTATGGGCATTATGAGTTCGTGGTTATGTCCTTTGGTCTCACAAATGCTCCGGCGGCGTTTATAGACCTAATGAATAGAATGTTTTGAAGTTACCCTGATTCATTCGTTATTGTATTTATCGACGATATCCTGGTGTATTCGAAGAATGAGGTTGATCACATGGGTCATCTAAGGGTGGTATTGCAAACCCTTAGAGAGCATAAATTTTTTGCCAAGTATAGCAAGTGTGAGTTTTGGTTGAGGTCGGTCGCGTTTCTTGGGCACATCATCTCTAGTGAGGGAGTTGAGGTAGACCCAAGGAAAACTGATGCGGTAAGAAATTGGCCTAGACCCTTGACCCCGACAGACATTAGGAGCTTCTTGGGTGTAGCAGGCTATTATCGAAGGTTTATAGAAGTTTTTTCATCCATTGCATCTCCTTTGACTTCATTGACTCAAAAGGGTAAAAAGTTTGAGTGGTCAGAGGCCTGCGAGAAGAGTTTTCTATTGTTGAAAGATAGGCTTACTTCAGCTCCGGTGTTAACTTTATCGGAAGGTTCTAAGGGGTTCGTTGTGTATTGTGATGCATCCCGCATAGGTTTGGGGTGTGTGCTTATTCAAAATGGGAAGGTGATTGCCTATGATTCACGGCAACTTAAGGTGCATGAGAGAAATTACCCCACTCATGACCTTGAGTTAGCGGCCATAGTGTTTGCTTTGAAAATATTGGGACATTACTTGTATGGTGTTCATGTAGATGTTTTCACCGATCATAAGAGTCTTCAATATGTGTTTACTCAAAAAGAGTTAAATCTCCGACAAAGAATGTGGTTATAATAGTTGAAAGATTATCATATGAGTGTCCTATATCATCCCGGTAAGGCCAATGTGGTGGCAGATGCTCTAAGCCGTTTGACTATGGGTAGTGTGTCTCATTTTGATAAAGACAAGAAAGAATTAGTGAAAGATGTTCATAGCTTGACTAGATTGGGTGTTCGTTTAGGGAGTTCTCTAAATGGAGGTGCCACGGTTCATGATAGCTCTAAGTCATTATTGGTGGCTGAGGTGAAGTCCAAACAACACCTTGATCAACTATTGATGGAGTTGAAGGAATCGGTTATTGGCAAGATGAATGAGTCTTTCTCCTTAGGAGGAGATGGTGTGTTGAGGTACCAAGGGAGGTTATGTGTTCCTGATATTGATGGATTGAGGGATCAGATCCTTGATGAAGCCCATGGATCCCACTATTCCATCCATCCGGGTTCTACTAAGATGTATTATGAACTTCGAGAAATATATTGGTGGGAAGGTTTGAAGAAGGACATAGCGGAATTTGTTGCTAAGTGTACAAATTGCCAACAAGTGAAGGTGGAACATCAAAAGCCGGGTGGCTTACTACAAGAGATCCAAATTCCTACTTGGAAGTGGGAAGACATTAATATGGACTTTGTGGTAGGATTGCCTCGAACTCAAAAGTCATATGATTCTGTATGGGTGATTGTTGATAGATTGACTAAGTCCGCTTATTTTATTCCCGTCAAATCCACGTATTCGGCGGAGGATTATGTGAAGATCTTCATAGATGAGATTGTGTGTCGCCATGGTATTTCGTTATCCATCATTTCGGATCGAGGTGCACAATTCACATCTAGGTTTTGGAAGTCTTTTCAAAAAGGTTTGGGTACTAAAGTGAAATTGAGTACCGCCTTTCATCCTCAAACGAATGGTCAAGCGGAATGCATGATTCAAACCATTGAGGATATGCTTAGAGCCTGCATTACTGATTTCAAAGGGACTTGGGATAAGCACTTACCGTTGATGGAGTTTGCGTATAATAATAGTTTCCATTCGTCCATCTCCATGGCTCCCTTTGAAGACTTGTATGGTAGGAGGTGTAGGTCTCCTATAGGATGGTTTGAAGTTGGTGAACCAAAGATTTTTGGTCCCGACTTGATTTATAGGACTTTGGAGAATGTGCATATCATAAGAAATAGGTTGCAAATAGCCTATAGTCAACAAAAGTCCTATGCCGACAATAGGAGAAGAGATTTGAAGTTTGAAGAGGGTGACAAGGTGTATTTAAAAATCTCACCTATGAAAGGGGTGGTAAGATTTGGCAAGAAAGGGAAGTTGAGCCCTCGTTACGTGGGTCCTTATGAGATTTTTGAAAGGGTTGGTAAAGTCGCCTATCGCTTGAAGCTACCTAACGATTTAGCTTCTGTTCATCCGGTTTTCCATGTCTCGATGTTGAAGAAGTGTGTTGGGGATCCCGAGTGTCACGACCCAAAAGCACCCCCTAGAAGTTAGGGAAAACCTTCGAATCGTGACCGGGCGTACTTGCCCCTTTGGGGTCTCGTACAAGCCCTCTAACTAGCATTCATAACATAAAGCATGAAAAGTAGTGCGGAATTAAAACTTTTCACGATAATAATAAATAAAGGAGTCTTTTCATAAATACTAGGAAATCTTATCGTCACAAGCCAACTTAAAGACACAACTTAGAATCTTAGGGACACGGCCCTTTACAATAGAATAAATACATTTTTAAGTCTTAATAAGGAAACTAAGAAACATAAAAACTATGTCCTCGAATATATGAGGACATACCCAAGTCTTGAGAGATAGAATTCCCAAGCTTCAACTTCGATCCTCCAAAGGCTTCCAACCTATACTCATAAGGTATAAAAAGTATGGGGTTAGTACAACAATGTACTAAGTATGGCATATGCAAAAACATGCAAAAAGGGACATTTTAGTAAAGATAGCTTTTTATGCAATTCAATTATAACCTTCATGAATCTAGAAGCAAACCCACATAAGAATCAACATTTAACACTTTATGGCTATCTTATCAAACTTAAAATAAACAAAAGGAACATTTCAATTAACTTTGCTAAACTTGCAATAAAATTGAATAAAGCATCATAGTGAACATTTTTAATTCTTACAATGAAGACCTTACAGTGAATGGCACGGTCCAAGTCATATGAACCCTTTTCCTTTGAAGTTGCCCTAACCCAAGGTTATTCTAAGACTACCTAAGGTGAGCCAAGAAGGGACTCTCATTACACCTCCCTTCAAAGCACACCAAAGCGACCCTTAAAACTACCTAATCTTAGGCTTACTTCGTTAGAAATCAAATCCACGCCCTTGGCTAACATATGCAAAACACTCATGGAAATATAGGTCATACCAAGTGCAATGTGAGAGTAGCATCCCATACTACCACTCCCACTTAGTACTCCTAATGGATTCCATTTACTCAAGTACTCCATAATAATCCTCCATAACACTACACCATAGTACTCATTCACACAGATTTCATGAAAGTACTCTTCTCCCATAGTAGGTATAGGTCACACCAAGTGCAATGTGAGAATAGCATCCCATACTACTACTCCCACTCAATGCTCCTACTTGGTAACTAATGTGGATTGAGCACTTCACGACATACATACACAATTTCAACAATACACAAGATAATTAGTTTCAAATCAATTCTTTTGTGGGAGTTAGCTTAACCGACAAAGACCATGAGAGCTAGACATGGAATCCCGATATTAACCCCTATCGGATGAGGGATCCTTACTTGCCTAGTGTAAGGTCATTCTTCTTAGCGTTTACATGGCTTTTCCAATAGCTACACCTATGCGGGCACATAGTTAAGGGATAAGGAGATTGTTACTAAGTAACTCACTCTCTACTAACGAGGAGTACTCATCTCAAGAGGTACTTTGGATTACAACATCTCAACTAACGAAGTGCAATCCACCTCCCCTTCATATCCTCTCGGTGCTAGGCATAACTCCACACAGATTTCTCAACATAAAAGTCTATCATAGGAAGCTCACTAGGAAATGGAGAGGTTGTTACTAGACACTACATCTCAACTCACGAAGTGTGTCCACCTCAAGATTTCCCCTTTTTGCTCAACTTGACATAATACAAATCTTAGAAGAGTGTGTGTGTACATGTGCACACCTTGCATATAAGCATCATTTCATTTTCATCAAGTTCTACTCATACTTTAACCTTGATTCATCAATCTACACACCCTACATACTTCTCATGATCATATACTTCATTTAGACATAAACTAGGTCAAACATGCAATTCAAGCTACATCAAACACAACATAAGACCCATTTCCAATATATCTTCATTTCACATGTTAGACCTTCAAGGTCACATACTCAAACCATACTAAGTAACATCAAGTTCATCAATTTGCACCGCCACCCATAAGGTGGACCATACCACTCAAATAGCAATTCATAATAAGAACTATACAATGAGAGAAACTCATCAACAAATCAAACCATCATTACCCATAAGCAATTTATCAATATTTCACCATATGAAGGCCCTTAGGGCAGTAGCTACACAAACATGACATACAAAAGAAGACCCAAGTTCATACCTTACTCAAATCATGCTCACATAACCCATTTTCATGCCAAAAGTTGAAGTATGCATATACAAGAGTTTCATGGAGTTTTAACATCAAAACCATCTATTCAAACCAAGATAAATACATTTAAACCATTAGAACTTAGTTACAAGAAGACCCATAATAGAAATCAAAGTTTAGAAGATGTTGAGTTTAAAACCCCTTTTGAAAACCATTTTGGAAGTTAACTTGTTGTAAGGATAGTCAAATTGTGTCCAATAAAGTTTACAATAAGTAAAGGGCATAAATAATAATGAATCCTCATGTTATGAAAATAATAAAGCCAAATAAATTGGCTTATAATGATTTTATATAATTGGCAAAAGATATTAGCCAAATTAGATCTGCTTATAATGACTTCTTACATTAGGCCAATAATACAATAATAGGAATAGTCACTAAAGATTGGTTTGTAAAGAATTCATGCCCAAAGTAAGCAAGATCATAAGATTTAATGATATTACCCAAGATCTATGCACATTATGCAATCAACTAAAGAATGAATACAGTCAATAAGTATTGACTTATAAATATATTCATGCCCCAAATTGTAGTTAAGTCATTTCCTTAATCTCTTGAATTACTTACTTGATTCATTGTGGGTATGGGACCACAATGAATCATTGCACTTGTAAGTAAAATATAGGACCAAAGGAGTTATTGAAATACACAACAACAAGAAGAAAAAGACTGAAAAATAATCTAAGTGTACAAAGAGGAGCTCTCGGCCTAAGAGGATCAAAATCTCAAATCTTCGCCCGAGTTGTTCTAAAATTATGTGGATGATACTAATGTCTTGTAATTATATAGAAAATGAGTTTTGTGCTTTGAATGCATTAAAATACATCATATTCATACCACAATTCACAACTAACGAATTAGGAAAGTTTAATGATTAGACTTTAGAGAAATGGCATGTTTCTTAGGAAGAGCTTTCATTGATCATGCATAGATTTATGTGTATGAGTGCATACACCCATACTTAGTACAAGTGCTGTACTAACCCCCTACTATTTACTATTTTTATAGGTGCAGGTCTGAAGACAGATTGATGACACTTGCAGCGGTTTTGACTTCAGCGTTTCTCCAAACCAATTGGTAGGTCCTCATGATTTCGAGGATGCTACAGATTTAGTCTAGCCTTAGTTTTAGACATAGCTAGTGGATGTTGTCCCTAGCGTTTATTTCTTACCTTAATTTTAAAGTTTTTAATAAGGCCGTGTTTGGCAAACTATTTATGATATATTCATCTTCAGTTTCGAATTGATTCTTTATGTTAGATGGTTGTTCTCTTATGTTGAGCTTAGTATATGATGTATCTAGTTAATAATTATATGAAGTCTATGTATGCTTCATACATATAAAAAGTTTTAAATTTTCTGCAAATTTAACAAGATGAATGTGATGAATGAAATATGAGGCTTGTCTGCGACCTCTGAGAGGTCAACGACGCCGGTTGCGATCCGGATACCAGAATCCGGGTCGTGACACATAATGCATAAAATCATGATAAACGGACATTTGTATAAAACATGCTCTTTTATTATTAAAATATCATAGTATAAGAATAAGAACAACATTTAACACATTAGAAACATGTAAGATATCATATAAGAATTTAATCAAATATTGAAGAATTTTACAGTGAACTATGTCACCTTACTGTAACCTCTTTTCGCTTGCATCCTTCTCACCAAATGTTATTCTAAGACTCACTTAAGTGAGATTAAGAGAGACCGCCCATACACCCTCTCTAAACACACCTAAATGATCCTTTAGACTTGCTAAGATAAGATAATTTTTACTTTTATTTGTTAAACTCCCTACATAGAATTACTCTAACACTCACCTAAGTAAGACATGAAGAGATCGCCCATACACCCTCTTCAAGCATACCTAAGTAATCCTCAAAGCTACTCTAGATAAGTACTTTTTGATTAACATTCCTTTACTAAAGTCATTACGTTCATTAAGTCATTTAAAAGACATATCATTCATTAAAGACTTAACATAATGGTCTTGGAAAGACCTAGGGACTCACATACTAACATATTCAAAGTCTAGTTGTGCAATATCTAGATAGCGTCTCATTCCACAACATGAACTTCCTAGTACTTATCCAACACTAGCATGTACCCCACATGATTAGAATAGGCAATAACCGACATAGACCATACTAGCTAGGCATAGAATCCGGAGGACACATCCCATGTAGGCACATGGTTAAGGAATATCAAGGTCTTTTATACACTCTTATCTGATTCTCAAGTAGAGATACATTGTACTCTAGTCTCCTTCTTAAGTAGAGCTACAAACCATAAGATATTCACTCGGTGCTAGCCTTTGTTATCATAGAGTAATCTCAACATAAAGGAGCATATGAAAAGGCACCATCTCTTAGTCATTACCTAGACATAACGCACCTACCAAAGATGGGTCAATTAGGTATGCCGCTCAATGGTCTATAACGATGGCTCATTCTTAACCTTCTCTCTATATAGAAGGTTCCACATATTAGTCATGCTTACAAGGGCACCATCTTAGGTCTACCTATCCTAGACTTTCATTCAACATTCATCCATACACATACAACACAAAGTTGCATAAGCCTACTAAGTCAAGATGTTCATATTCATCATATACATGTATCAAGTAAGGGACACAAGTCTACCAAAACAAGACACAACATACTTTACTTTATTTCATATAACATATCATTCTTTGAAGAACTTAGGAATGACTCTTATCATCATCAATATAACCATTGTAGACTCATATAGTCAAGTAGGAACAATCATGTATCAACTCTAAGACTACACACATAAACACATTGTCATAGTCCAACATGATCACCTAATATCCATAGAAGAACACATACTTTCATATTACTAGCATGTAGATAGATATGATAATACTTCACATAATCAATTACACACATCATTATAATACTTCAAGTTGTGCCGATAAGGCCATGATCATCAATATACTTAAAAAAATACCAACGAGGCCACATCAATTGCAAGTAAAGCACATAACACCGCCACCATAGGTGGACCATACAAACCACAACATAATTGAAGTCTAATAATCATAAAATAAAGGTAATTAGGGCAGCATACCACCAATCCATTCTCACCACTTCAATCCGTAACTAAATCACCCAATCCAATAACATAAGGCCCTTACCATGGCCATGAACATCAATTCAATACAAAAGTCATAATACTCAATGAATCTAAGTCAATTAAATATAGATTTATCAATCTAAGACAACCTATACTTCAATTGAATATAATTATTACATCATTCAATAGCCCATAGAAAACTACACTATAATTCATAAGCATTTAGACATGATCACTTAACCCATAAAATAGTCAAAATAAGAATTGCATGGGTTCATAAGAATTATAGATTTAAAAGATTGCATTAACATCAATTCAATTCTAAAACATTGATTCAAAACCATTTATGCAAGAACCCATGGATAGATTATGAAATTTGAGAATTCTAGTTTTTGATAATCTTTGAAAATCATTGGAATTGACTCCTTGAAGAAAGAGATTTTAAGGATGAATAACCATTCCTTAATTGTTATTAAAATCCCACAAGATTGATGGATAAAAACATGAGAAATCTTTCTTATTCCTAGGAGCTTTAAAGCTTCAACAATGGAGGCTTTGGAGAGAGTTAATGGAGAAGTTTTGTTTTGAGTTGAGGGTTTTACTTTAATTGGTGAGGTTAGGGGCTTAAATAGATCTAATAAACTTGCATAATATCCCCCTAAATTACCCAAAAGACCCCTACATTTATTGGACAAATTAACCAACTAAAATTTGACTTAAAATGACGCAACGAAATCTGGGACTTTACTGCGCATTGCGGAGACACTTCCAAATATTATTTTTCGAAAATTCTTGGACAGAATGGTTCGTGACAGCCCCGCGCGCAAGGTAAAGTTTTTTACTATTGCGTGTCAGCTCTGCGTCGTTACCAGACGTTTTGACCTTTGTACGTCAGGATACACGTAGGAACTCTCTATGCTGAATTTCATTTTCAAACCATCCCCCAAAACATCACTACAAAATAGTACGACACACTACTTTAACTTCGACTAGTTTCTGTACGTCTTGGACGTTCTTGGTCTTTTGACCTCCAAATACCTCCAAAATTTATATACTGCATGTGAACACTATTTAAAACCATTTTATGACTTTAAAACATCATGACAGAAGTGTTAGGCTCTAGCTCAACCTAGCTCAGTTTGAGGGTGTAACAATACTCCCCCACTTGGACAACATTCGTCCTCGAATGACACTTGCTACACGTTAAACATTTTAAGGGTTAAGATTCAAAGACTAACAACTCATAACCATACCACACAATAAACGATTCACATATATAGGAGAAACATCAGCTCCACATAACAAAGCGACTCACAACACAACAAGAAAGTAGGAACTACATCTACAACTCATCATGCAATAAGACTCACATTTTTCTTTTCATATAGGAGGAAATTCCTTTCCACATAATATCATGCTCATATACATCAGTTCTATACACATGATAACCATTTTTCATTAAAGAAGAATTTAGTCAAAATTTAAAAATCTTTATAGTGCACACCAATTTCTTTAAACTGAAACATGCTCAATTTTCCAAAAAAATGCAACTCTTAAGCAATTTATGATGGAAGCATGACAATATAAAAGATAAAACCACATAAAATCCATTTAAAACATAATCATAACTTCATGAAATGCACAATACAAGGAATTAACGAATATCAATTTCAACTAGACTCCTAAACAAAATGCAACATGATACTATGACATTCTATCTCTCAATCTTGAATTGAATAGAACAGATGAAGCAACAATCTACAACCCAACTACTCCCCCACTTATGAGGAACTCATCTAACTAAAGAGAGAAAACTATAACTTACCGGCATCATCATCATCATCCGGCTTTGTTCCTTTGGCTCGGAGAGCATAGAAGTGATTCCTCTTTGGAGCACCACCATCCGGAAAATTAGGAGGAACTTGATTAGTATCCCTCCCTCTAGCCGCAATTGTAGGACAGTGTCTCACCTTGTGATCATCCTTTCCACAACCAAAGCACCCACTAGTACCGGCTAGACACTTCCAAAAGTACTTCTTCCAACAAGTAGCACAAGTAGGATTAACCACTTGGGAACCACCACTTCTCTCATAGTTAGACTTAGAATCACTAGAACCATCTTGATTTGGAGCCCTCATCTTAAACATAGGTTGAACTTGCTCATCAGTTCTTCCCCTCTTTGCATCTCTACTTCTCCTCCCAATTTTAGACTCTTCAATGGATCGTGCATACACCATAAGCCTACATAGAGTCATATCACCATGGAGAATGTCTGTACGACACTCTTACTTCACAATATATGAAACACTGGTCAAGAACCTACTCATCTCATACCTAGGGTTAGGCACCAATGATGGATCATACTTAGACAATACTATAAACTTTAAGGAATATTCCTCAACACTCATGCTACCTTGTCTAAGGTTTAAAAATTCTTCAATCTTAACCTCCCTCTTCTCATGGGAAAATTACCTTTCTAAGAATGCTTCCTTAAACTCTTCCCACTCTGAGGGACCCAATTCAACCGGTCTACTATCCTTCCATTGATTAAACCATATTTGAGCAACATCGTTCAATTGATACAAAGCTAACTCCGCTTTCTCCCTAGAAGTCACTCTCATTGCATGCACTATCTTATACACCTCATCCAAGAAAGCTTGGGGATCTTCTCCAACCTTAGAACCAAAGATGATAGGAGGATTCATCCTCACAATGTCCCTCAATCTAGAGGTAATAGTACTCTCCATAGCATTCACCCTAGGACTAATGTCTCTATTCACGTGAGTTGTCATAGCTCGGGCTAGGGTAAGAAGAGCCTCTCTAGTCTCCCCATTAGCCATTTTCGGGTGAACCACCCAAACCTAATTACCTCTTTCCACAATAGGGACTTGATCATCTTGAACACCATGAGGAACCTGTTCAACTTGTGTCTCATGTCCACCTCGGGGAGGAAGTCCCTCATTCACATCATTCTCCTCAACTCTCCTAGCAGGTGTCCTCCTCATAATCATCTTCCTAGAAACACAAGGAAAACCATCAGAAAAGGACTCTCATAACGTTTAATCACTATGGAATGACATAGGAGTAGAAAAGAAGGGAAACTCTATCGTCCTATAACCTCTCGCCCATAGATGTGTTGAAACTCATACCGATGGTCAAGACTATACTAGACGTGGCTTTTGAGACTTTTTGATTCCTAAGTACTACTTCATAACCTTATGCTCTGATATCAAGTTTGTCACGACCCGAGAGTACCCCCTAGAAGTTAGGGCATTCTAGAATCGAAACACTTCATCGTCGACCTCTCGAAGGTCTAAGACAAGCCGTTTCGTACCATTCATTGCATACATGTATGAAAAGTAGTGCGGAATTAAAACTTTTCACATGAAATAATAATACTTCAAAATATCTCTTTTATAGAAAAATATTATGAAAGGCTATGTCTCAAAGTTGCCATCTTAGACATAGGAATATATTGGGACACGGCCAATACTTCAACATATATAAAATAAATAAGTCTATTAAAATACTTCAAATAAGGAAATCGAAACAAAAAGATGTCCTCGAATCTAGTGAGGACATACCGACTCTTTACTTGAATGAACACTAATCCAAACTTCAACTTCGGGACTCCTCTCAAACTCCACCTACACCTTTAGAGATAGACAAAATGTGTGGAATTAGTACAAACACTTGTACTAAGTATGGCATAATGCATAAAATCATGATAAACGAACATTTGTATAAAACATGCTCTTTTTTATTAAATTATCATAGTATAAGCATAAGAACAACATTTAAGACCTTAGAAACATGTAAGATATCATATAAGCATTTAATGAAATACTGATGAATTTTAAGTGAACTATGTCCCCCTAAGTAACCTCTTTTAGATTGCATCCATCTCACCAAAGATTATCCTAAGACTCACTTAAGTGAGACGAAGAGAGACTGCCCACACACCCTCTCTAAGCACACCTAAATGATCCTTAAGACTTCCAAAGATAAGATCATTCTCACTTTTATTTGTTAAACTCCCTACCTAGAATTACTCTAAGACTCACCTAAGTAAGAAATGAAGAGACCACCCATACACCCACTTCAAGCCTGCCTAAGTAATCCTCAAATCTACTCTAGATATGTACTTTTTCATTAACATTCCTTTACTAAAGTAATTAGGTTTATTAAGTCATTTAGAAGACAAATAATTCATTAAAGACTTCATATAATTGTCTTGGAAAGATCTAGGGACTCACATACTAACATCTTCATTGCCTAGTCGTGCAATGTCTAGATAGCGTCCCATTCAACTACCTAAACTTTTTAGTACTTATCCAACACTAGCATGTATCCCACATGATGATAATAAGCAATAACCGACATAGACCATACTAGCTAGGCATGGAATCCAGAGTCATAAACCTACTCCGATGGAGGGTGTTCTACTGGCCAAGGGTAGAACTAGGACACATCCTATGTAGGCACATAGTTAAGGAATATCAACGTCTTTTATGCGCTCTAATCTCATTCTCAATTAGATATACAGTGTACTCTAGTCTATTTCTTAAGTAGAGCTACAAACCATAATATATTCATTCGGTGCTAGACTTTGTTCTCATAGAGTAAGTTCAATATAAAGGATCATATGAAAAAGTACCATCTCTTAGTCATTACCTAGTCATAACGCACATACCAAAGATGGGTCCAGTAGGGCTGCCACTCAATGTTCTATAAGGATAGCTCATTCTTCATTCTCTCTATATAGAAGGTTCCACATATTGTCATGCTTAGAAGGGCACCACCTTAGGTCTACCGATCGTAGACTTTTGTTCAACATTCATCCATACACATACAAGACAAAGTTGAATAATCCTACTAAGTCAATATGTTAATATTCATCATATACATGTATCAAGTAAGGGACACAAGTCTACCAGAACATGACACAACATACTTTACTTTATTTCATATAAAATATCATTCTTTGAAGCACTTAGGAATGACACTTATCATCTTTATGTCATCCTATACATTACTACAACATCATCAATATAACCATTGTAGACTCATATAGTCAAGTAGGAACAATCATGTATCAACTCTAAGACTACACACATAAACACATAGTAATAGTCCAACATTATCACCTAATATCCATAGAAGAACACATACTTTTACATTACTAGCATGTAGATAGATATGCTCATACTTCACATAATCAATTACACAAATTATTAAAATACTTCAAGTAGTGCCGACCAGGCCATGATAATCAATATACTTAAAATAATGCCGACGAGGACACATCAATTGCAAGTAAAGCACATAACACCACCACCATAGGTGGACCATAACTGTCACAACCCAAAAGCATACCCTAGAAGTTAGGATACAATCTTGGATTGTAACCGGCGGCGTCGTCCTCTCGGAGGTCTAAGACAAGCCTCTCATATCATTCATTGCATTGACGTAGTAAATTTAGCGAAAAATTTAAAACTTTTCATAGCACATCATATGCTAGAAACATCACATCATATATATATAAAACATAAGTCATAATACATATTTAAACTCTAAGTCTCTTTGCCATCTTAGACTCAATAACTTTAAAATACATTAGGGACACGGCACATACGACACATTACATAACTATACAATATTTAAAGACATTACATTAAAGACATTAGTAGGACATCCTTGAACTTAAGGATTCCTTTCCTTGAGCTTGGGAAATCACCTATCAAGATCCTCAATCATAGATCTCCTTTAAGCATTCCATAACCTACACTTTGTGTAAAAAGTAGATAAGAATGGGAACCACCACCTCTCTCATAGTTAGACTTAGAATCGCTAGAACCATCTTGATTTGGAGCCCTCATCTTAAACTTAGGTTGAACTTGCTCATCGGTTCTTCCCCTCTTAGCATCTCTACTTCTCCTCCCAATTTTAGACTCTTCAATGGATCGTGCATACACCATAATCCTACATAGAGTCATATCACCATGGCGAATGTATGTACGACACTCTTCCTTCACAATATATGAAACACCGGTCAAGAACCTACTCATCTCATACATAGGGTTAGACACCAATGATGGATCATACTTAGACAATACTAAAAACTTTAAGGAATATTCCTCAACACTCATGCTACCTTGTCTAAGGTTTATAAATTCTTCAATCTTAACCTCCCTCTTCTCATGGAAAAATTACCTTTCTAAGAATGCTTCTTTAAACTCTTCCCACTCTAAGGGACCCAATTCAACCGGTCTACTATCCTTCCATTGATTAAACCATATTTGAGCAACATCGTTCAATTGATACAAAGCTAACTCCGCTTTCTCCCTAGAAGTCACTCCCATTACATGCACTATCTTATACACCTCATCCAAGAAAGCTTGGTGATCTTCTCCAACCTTAGAACCAAAGATGATAGGAGGATTCATCCTCATAATGTCCCTCAATCTAGATGTAATAGTACTCTCCATAGCATTCACCCTAGGACTAATGTCTCTATTCACGTGAGTTGTCATAGCTCGGGCTAGGGTAAGGAGAGCCTCTCTAGTCTCCCCATTAGCCATTTCCGGGGGAACCACCCAAAACTCATTACCTCTTTCCACAATAGGGACTTGATCATCTTGAACACCATGAGGAACCTGTTCAACTTGTATCTCATGTCCACCTCGGGGAGGAAGTCCCTCATTCACATCATTCTCCTCAACTCTCCTAGCCGGTGTCCTCCTCATAATCATCTTCCTAGAAACACAAGGAAAACCATCAGAAAAGGACTCTCATAACTTTTAATCTCTATGGAATGACATAGGAGTAGAAAAGAAGGGAAACTCTATCGTCCTATAACCTCTCGCCCATAGATGTGTTGAAACTCATACCGATGGTCAAGACTATACTAGACGTGGCTTTTGAGACTTTTTGATTCCTAAGTACTACTTCATAACCTTATGCTCTGATACCAAGTTCGTCACGACCCGAGAATACCCCCTAGAAGTTAGGGCATTCTAGAATCGAAACACTTCATCGTTGACCTCTCAAAGGTCTAAGACAAGCCTTTTCGTACCATTCATTGCATACATGTATGAAAAGTAGTGCGGAATTAAAACTTTTCACACGAAATAATAATACTTCAAAATATCTCTTTTATAGAAAAACATTATGAAAGTCTATGCCTCAAAGTTGCCATCTTAGACAGAGGAATATATTGGGACATGGCCCATACTTAAACATATAGAAAATAAATAAGTCTATTAAAATACTTCAAATAAGAAAATCGAAACAAAAAGATGTCTTCGAATCTAGTGAGGACATACCGACTCTTTACTTGAATGAACACTAATCCAAACTTCAACTTCGGGACTCCTCTCAAACTCCACCTACACCTTTAGAGATAGACAAAATGTATGGAATTAGTACAAACACTTGTACTAAGTATGGCATAATGCATAAAATCATGATAAACGAACATTTGTATAAAACATGCTCTTTTTTATTAAATTATCATAGTATAAGCATAAGAACAGCATTTAACACCTTAGAAACATGTAAGATATCATATAAGCATTTAACGAAATATTGATGAATTTTAAGTGAACTATGTCCCCTTACAGTAACCTCTTTTAGATTGCATCCTTCTCACCAAAGATTATCCTAAGACTCACTTAAGTGAGACGAAGAGAGACTGCCCACACACCCTCTCTAAGCACACCTAAATGATCCTTAAGACTTCCAAAGATAAGATCATTCTCACTTTTATTTGTTAAACTCCCTACCTAGAATTACTCTAAAACTCACCTAAGTAAGAAATGAAGAGACCACCCATACACCCACTTCAAGCCTGCCTAAGTAATACTCAAAGCTACTCTAGATATGTACTTTTTCATTAACATTCCTTTACTAAAGTAATTAGGTTTATTAAGTCATTTAGAAGACAAATAATTCATTAAAGACTTCATATAATTGTCTTGGAAAGATCTAGGGACTCACATACTAACATCTTCATTGCCTAGTCGTGCAATGTCTAGATAGCGTCCCATTCAACTACCTAAACTTTTTAGTACTTATCCAACACTAGCATGTATCCCACATGATGATAATAAGCAATAACCGACATGGACCATACTAGCTAGGCATGGAATCCAGAGTCATAAACCTACTCCGATGGAGGGTGTTCTACTGGCCAAGGGTAGAACTAGGACACATCCTATGTAGGCACATAGTTAAGGAATATCAACGTCTTTTATGCACTCTAATCTCATTCTCAATTAGATATACAGTGTACTCTAGTCTATTTCTTAAGTAGAGCTACAAACCATAATATATTCATTCGGTGCTAGACTTTGTTCTCATAGAGTAAGTTCAATATAAAGGATCATATGAAAAAGTACCATCTCTTAGTCATTACCTAGTCATAACGCACATACCAAAGATGGGTCCAGTAGGGCTGCCACTCAATGTTCTATAAGGATAGCTCATTCTTCATTCTCTCTATATAGAAGGTTCCACATATTAGTCATGCTTAGAAGGGCACCACCTTAGGTCTACCGATCGTAGACTTTTGTTCAACATTCATCCATACACATACAAGACAAAGTTGAATAATCCTACTAAGTCAATATGTTAATATTCATCATATACATGTATCAAGTAAGGGACACAAGTCTACCAAAACATGACACAACATACTTTACTTTATTTCATATAAAATATCATTCTTTGAAGCACTTAGGAATGACTCTTATCATCTTTATGTCATCCTATACATTACTACAACATCATCAATATAACCATTGTAGACTCATATAGTCAAGTAGGAACAATCATGTATCAACTCTAAGACTACACACATAAACACATAGTAATAGTCCAACATTATCACCTAATATCCATAGAAGAACACATACTTTTACATTACTAGCATGTAGATAGATATGATCATACTTCACATAATCAATTACACAAATTATTAAAATACTTCAAGTAGTGCCGACCAGGCCATGATAATCAATATACTTAAAATAATGCCGACGAGGACACATCAATTGCAAGTAAAGCACATAACACCACCACCATAGGTGGACCATAACTGTCACAACCCAAAAGCATACCCTAGAAGTTAGGATACAATCTTGGATTGTAACCGGCGGCGGCGTCCTCTCGGAGGTCTAAGACAAGCCTCTCATATCATTCATTGCATTGACATAGTAAATTTAGCGAAAAATTTAAAACTTTTCATAGCACATCATATGCTAGAAACATCACATCATATATATATAAAACATAAGTCATAATACATATTTAGACTCTAAGTCTCTTTTCCATCTTAGACTCAATAACTTTAGAATACATTAGGGACACGGCACATACGACACATTACATAACAATACAATATTTAAAGACATTACATTAAAGACATTAATAGGACATCCTTGAACTTAAGGATTCCTTTCCTTGAGCTTGGGAAATCACCTATCAAGCTCCTCAATCATAGATCTCCTTTAAGCATTCCATAACCTACACTTTGTGTAAAAAGTAGAGAAGAATGGGAACCAGCACCTCTCTCATAGGTAGACTTAGAATCGCTAGAACCATCTTTATTTGGAGCCCTCATCTTAAACTTAGGTTGAACTTGCTCATCGGTTCTTCCCCTCTTAGCATCTCTACTTCTCCTCCCAATTTTAGACTCTTCAATGGATCGTGCATACACCATAAGCCTACATAGAGTCATATCACCATGGAGAATGTATGTACGACACTCTTCCTTCACAATATATGAAACACCGATCAAGAACCTACTCATCTCATACATAGGGTTAGACACCAATGATGGATCATACTTAGACAATACTAAAAACTTTAAGGAATATTCCTCAACACTCATGCTACCTTGTCTAAGGTTTATAAATTCTTCAATCTTAACCTCCCTCTTCTCATGGAAAAATTACCTTTCTAAGAATGCTTCTTTAAACTCTTCCCACTCTAAGGGACCCAATTCAACCGGTCTACTATCCTTCCATTGATTAAACCATATTTGAGCAACATCGTTCAATTGATACAAAGCTAACTCCGCTTTCTCCCTAGAAGTCACTCCCATTGCTTGCACTATCTTATACACCTCATCCAAGAAAGCTTGGGGATCTTCTCCAACCTTAGAACCAAAGATGATAGGAGGATTCATCCTTACAATGTCCCTCAATCTAGATGTAATAGTACTCTCCATAGCATTCACCCTAGGACTAATGTCTCTATTAACGTGAGTTGTCATAGCTCGGGCTAGGGTAAGGAGAGCCTCTCTAGTCTCCCCATTATCCATTTCCGGGGGAACCACCCAAACCTCATTACCTCTTTCCACAATAGGGACTTGATCATCTTGAACACCATGAGGAACCTGTTCAACTTGTGTCTCATGTCCACCTCGGGGAGGAAGTCCCTCATTCACATCATTCTCCTCAACTCTCCTAGCCGGTGTCCTCCTCATAATCATCTTCCTAGAAACACAAGGAAAACCATCAGAAAAGGACTCTCATAACTTTTAATCTCTATGGAATGACATAGGAGTAGAAAAGAAGGGAAACTCTATCGTCCTATAACCTCTCGCCCATAGATGTGTTGAAACTCATACCGATGGTCAAGACTATACTAGACGTGGCTTTTGAGACTTTTTGATTCCTAAGTACTACTTCATAACCTTATGCTCTGATACCAAGTTTGTCACGACCCGAGAGTACCCCCTAGAAGTTAGGGCATTCTAGAATCGAAACACTTCATCGTTGACCTCTCGAAGGTCTAAGACAAGCCTTTTCGTACCATTCATTGCATACATGCATGAAAAGTAGTGCGGAATTAAAACTTTTCACACGAAATAATAATACTTTAAAATATCTCTTTTATAGAAAAACATTATGAAAGGCTATGTCTCAAAGTTGCCATCTTAGACAGAGGAATATATTGGGACATGGCCCATACTTCAACATATAGAAAATAAATAAGTCTATTAAAATACTTCAAATAAGAAAATCGAAACAAAAAGATGTCTTCGAATCTAGTGAGGACATACCGACTCTTTACTTGAATGAACACTAATCCAAACTTCAACTTCGGGACTCCTCTCAAACTCCACCTACACCTTTAGAGATAGACAAAATGTATGGAATTAGTACAAACACTTGTACTAAGTATGGCATAATGCATAAAATCATGATAAACGAACATTTGTATAAAACATGCTCTTTTTTATTAAATTATCGTAGTATAAGCATAAGAACAACATTTAACACCTTAGAAACATGTAAGATATCATATAAGCATTTAACGAAATATTGATGAATTTTAAGTGAACTATGTCCCCCTACAGTAACCTCTTTTAGATTGCATCCTTCTCACCAAAGATTATCCTAAGACTCACTTAAGTGAGACGAAGAGAGACTGCCCACACACCCTCTCTAAGCACACCTAAATGATCCTTAAGACTTCCAAAGATAAGATCATTCTCACTTTTATTTGTTAAACTCCCTACCTAGAATTACTCTAAGACTCACCTAAGTAAGAAATGAAGAGACCACCCATACACCCACTTCAAGCCTACCTAAGTAATCCTCAAAGCTACTCTAGATATGTACTTTTTCATTAACATTCCTTTACTAAAGTAATTAGGTTTATTAAGTAATTTAGAAGACAAATAATTCATTAAAAACTTCATTTAATTGTCTTGGAAAGATCTAGGGACTCACATACTAACATCTTCATTGCCTAGTCGTGCAATGTCTAGATAGCGTCCCATTCAACTACCTAAACTTTTTAGTACTTATCCAACACTAGCATGTATCCCACATGATGATAATAAGCAATAACCGACATAGACCATACTAGCTAGGCATGGAATCCGAAGTCATAAACCTACTCCGATGGAGGGTGTTCTACTGGCCAAGGGTAGAACTAGGACACATCCTATGTAGGCACATAGTTAAGGAATATCAACGTCTTTTATGCACTCTAATCTCATTCTCAATTAGATATACAGTGTACTCTAGTCTATTTCTTAAGTAGAGCTACAAACCATAATATATTCATTCGATGCTAGACTTTGTTCTCATAGAGTAAGTTCAATATAAAGGATCATATGAAAAAGTACCATGTCTTAGTCATTACCTAGTCATAACGCACATACCAAAGATGGGTCCAGTAGGGCTGCCACTCAATGTTCTATAAGGATAGCTCATTCTTCGTTCTCTCTATATAGAAGGTTCCACATATTAGTCATGCTTAGAAGGGAACCACCTTAGGTCTACCGATCGTAGACTTTTATTCAACATTCATCCATACACATACAAGACAAAGTTGAATAATCCTACTAAGTCAATATTTTAATATTCATCATATACATGTATCAAGTTAGGGACACAAGTCTACCAAAACATGACACAACATACTTTACTTTATTTCATATAACATATCATTCTTTGAAGCACTTAGGAATGAAACTTATCATCTTTATGTCATCATATACATTACTATAACATCATCAATATAACCATTGTAGACTCATATAGTCAAGTAGGAACAATCATGTATCAACTCTAAGACTACACACATAAACACATAGTAATAGTCCAACATTATCACCTAATATCCATAGAAGAACACATACTTTTACATTACTAGCATGTAGATAGATATGCTCATACTTCACATAATCAATTACACAAATTATTAAAATACTTCAAGTAGTGTCGACCAGGCCATGATAATCAATATACTTAAAATAATGCCGACGAGGACACATCAATTGCAAGTAAAGCACATAACACCACCACCATAGGTGGACCATAACTGTCACAACCCAAAAGAATACCCTAGAAGTTAGGATACAATCTTGGATTGTAACCGGCGTCGTCGTCCTCTCGGAGGTCTAACACAAGCCTCTCATATCATTCATTGCATTGACATAGTAAATTTGGCGAAAAATTTAAAACTTTTCATAGCACATCATATGCTAGAAACATCACATCATATATATATAAAACACAAGTCATAATACATATTTAGACTCTAAGTCTCTTTGCCATCTTAGACTTAATAACTTTAGAATACATTAGGGACACGGCCCATACGACACATTACATAACTATACAATATTTAAAGACATTACATTAAAGACATTAGTAGGACATCCTTGAACTTAAGGATTCCTTTCCTTGAGCTTGGGAAATCACCTATCAAGCTCCTCAATCATAGATCTCCTTTAAGCATTCCATAACCTACACTTTGTGTAAAAAGTAGATAAGAATGGGATTAGCACAAGAATGTACTAAGTATGGCAACCATGCAAAAACATGCATTTAAAAGGGACATTTCCTTTGAAATCATACTTCATGCCATTTTGAGTAAATCATCATAAAACCTTTAACCACATACTTCATAGAAACACAATCAAAGGCCAAACATCATAGAAAAGCACATATGTAATTTAAGTACAATTTGGAGTCACTTTACAGTGAACTCCATCACCTTTACAGTGAACCCTTACTCTTAATTCATTAGCCTCCTAAGTAATCCTTTAGGGATACTTGGTGCAATGTATCACCTTAGGAACATAAGAGAAGGCCATACATAGCATCTACACAAGACAACACATGCCATCATATAAGTATAGTGCAATATAGACATAGCCAAACCAAGATTACAATATCATACATAAAGTACACATACATAATCATATGCAATAGAGAACCTTCCTAAGACTTCCTAAGGAGTCACTTGTGCAATGTCTAGATGGGTTCATTACTTCCATCTATTTTAAGTAACTTACCTTAAGTCCTCCTAGTTAGGATCCTATTCAATTACTTCCATTGTCCATTTTACCTTTTAGGGAAACCATAACCTCAACCGACATAGACCATGTGATGCTAAACATGGAATACGGTGTCATCAAACCTTACACCGATGGAAGGTGGTCTACCGGCCAAAGTATAACCAATATAAACACAGCTATCAAAGTAGAATCCTCTAGCTAGCATCCTATGGTGGAAACATAGTTCAAGAACTAAGAGGTAGATATCCCTATTCATACCATTTGGTAAAGTGGGCCGCTCCTCATGGGAATCCCTTAAAGTGACATATCCCATAAAGAGGGGAGTTAATATCACATGGGAACCTTTAGGATGAGTCTTTCCTTCTATGGATAAGTCATCACCTCCCATTGTCGAGTTCGCTAGGTGCTAAGTTAGATTCCCTTTATTGAAAAGCCTTTATTACGTTTGTTTATAAAGCATAAGCTTAGAATATTCATCATTCATATGCTTATAGCATATTCAAGCATCTATCTAGTCTTATCGCATTCTTGGGCAGCCCTATCAAGGCCCCTCTAAATTACTAGATCATCCATGTGTGTGAGTGTATATTTAGATGTGAGCAAACCTTTCACATAACACATAAGGTCACACATGTTCATATATCAATGCATAAGTCTATAGGCATAACCATATGAGCAATACTTTCATATAAGCCTACTAAGACACTATACACATTCACACTTCTTCATATCATATTCATAACATGTTCATATAATCATCCTTCATATGCATAAGAACCAAACCTAGGAACTATCCTATCAAGATACACATGTGCTATGCATAGACAAGGTCCCATACCCTTGCCCATACTAGTACACCTATCAAGTCATCCTAGTAAGGGAATACAAATCATACATTCATAAACATCACCTTAATATGCATAGTAGTAGACACTAGTGAATATGAGAACTACCTTTCATTTAGACACAGTGACTTATACTACTTGTAACATGCATGTAAGTGAGAGTGTGTACATTGACCAACATGATCACATAATGGCTATCAATAACTTATTTAGTCATCCACTGTATTAGACCACATTGCACTTCAAACACATAGCACACAACACATAATAGCATAGGAGACAAGACAATACATACAATGTAACCAAGACTCCTAACTTTAGCTATTTACACTTTCATATAAGGGTACATAGGTAAGGGGTTATTAACCATCTTAACACATCCATAGAAGCACCTATACTTTACCCTAACATGGTTATACACATACTCATACAATAGCCACACAACCTAATTCACATCTAGAATAGGAAAGTAGGCATAATCTTCTCATAGTATCATTTTAAGCATATGTTCATAAGTTCATCAATTTGCCTTCATGGCCATGGTCAACACATATATAATGACAATAAAGTAAACACCACCACCATAAGTGGACCATACCACACAATGCCATACAAGGCTTCATCGACATTTCTATAAAGAATAGAGAAGTAGAAGAGTAGAGGAATTAAGCATTCTTACGGATTTCTCACCCTTTGATCATCATTGATCAATACACTTTATTCATCAATAAAACACATATATGGCAGTAGCTATATGTACTTTAAACATATAAGAAATCGTATACAAGTCGCTACAAGATTATGCCATAACATAATGAAACATATCAACATACTAGGAAAGTAGAATAACATAGATAATTAGCTAACTTCCCTTACATTGATTTTAGATCATAGTTCATACATATGTAAGTCTAAGGCAGTAGCTAAACCTACATTTAACCATATTGAAATCATGATTACATACATTCAAGATTAGGGTTACAACATAGGCATTTAGGCTTATCGATTTGTTAGAGTATAGGAGACTTTATCAATACTATGAACTATCTAAGGGTTTGATCATCATTCATATTTCATCAATAATATACTGATTAGGCAGTAGCTAATTAGATAAGAAATCAAGACTAAATCATACTTTATCTAATCACAATTCGAGATACATTACAACTTAGCTTCTTGACTTCATAACCTAAAGGAATATATATCAATTCATGCAAGCCCTTCTTAATTTGAACATTAAGGATTTATACCTACAAAATTCATCCATTACATCACCCTAAAATAGTAGCTACAACAGTTCATACATAATCAAGAGTATACCAAACCGATTTCATAATCGTCTTCAAGACAACATGTAGAAACATAGGCTATTCATGCTCAAAACTTCATATATTTATCATCATGAACTGATAATAATCAATTCAACATCATTTAATGTAAATAAAATTAACCAAAAGCAATTCAACATAGGAGAATCACCAATTCATCTAGAAAAAGCCATAATCACAAAGCCCATACAAGAGCTAAACCTAATTTTGGAAGGAACATGGGTTCATCATGCAATTGGAGTGAAATCACATTAAAATCACTATATTAACTTCAATTCATCAAGATTTAATCATTAAAAACGTTTTGAGAAAGAAGCCATGGCTAGATTGGAAGATTGGAAACTTGTTCATAAGATTTCTTTGAAAAACATTGAGAAGAACTCTCCAAGTGAAAGGTTACTTAGAGATGAAGGATCACCATACCTTAATCTTCATGAAGACCTATAAAACTTGATGAAGAACCCATGAGAATTCCATCTACAAGCTGTTCTTGAGCTTCAAAAACCATGGAGGTTCTAGAGAGTGTATTTTGGAGAGGAAGGGTTCAATTTGAGTGAGGGGATTTAGGGAATGGGTAAATCACGTTTTGGATGGCTTATATACACCCAAAATTACTTAAACAAACCTATTATAGTCAGGTTAGGACGTGGGGTGAATTTCCTATTCACCCCATTAAGTGACAGCACGCAGGCAGTCAACCTGCAGGCACTTGCGACGTGGGCAGTGACAAGGCATCATGGGTATGACGGGGCGTCATGCCCTCCGTCGCCCACGACTTAGCAAAATTCTTGGCTCAAGACCTGCCCAAGGCAATCCCCCTTCGGCGAGACCTGCTTGACGGTCCGTTGGTGGCCCAACGAACCGTCATTGGGTCCGTCAAGGGACACTGCCCAGGCAGTGTCTAAGGCAGCCTTGGGTCCTTCTTTTGGGGCCTCTTATGGGGCCCTTTAGAAGTCGTACCCGGACGTTTCTAACGCGATTACAAACCTTAGTATGTTATAGACCTTCCACATAGGTTTCATCCAAAAAAAACACCTACAAGACGTCCAAACAGCCTTGACCCCAACATGACATACGATGAATGTCTTAGGGGCTATCTTTCGAGCGCCTTGGACGTTCTTGGGCGTTTGACCTCCAAACTTCACGAAACTTCATGTAATAACATTAAACATCATTTTAAAACCATTTCAAGACTTATTAGACTCAGTTCATACAATTTAGGCATGCATACACACATGAGGCACATAAGCGACTATTCGTCGAGCGTCTTGGACGTCCTTTGACTTTCGACTTCCAAATCACTTCAAACTTTGCACACTGCCTCTATATCACATAACAAGGCATTTTAGGACCTTATAACATTAAGACGGACATGTTAGGCTCTATACACCTTATCTCAATTTCGGGGTCTTACAATAACAACCACAACATAATTGATGTCTAATTAACATAAAATAAAGGGAATTAGGGCAGCATACCACCAATCCATTCTCACCACTTCAATCCGTAGCTAAATCATCCAATCCAATAACATAAAGCCCTTACGATGGCCATAAACATAAACAATCACAATAGTAAATAAATCTAAGTCAATTCAACATAGATTTATCAATCTAATACAGCCTATACATCAATTCAATATAATTCTTAGATTATTCAATAGCCCATAGAAAACTACACTATAATTCATAAGCATTGAGACATGATCACTTAACCCATAAAATTGTCAAAATAAGAATTGCATGGCTTGCATAGGGTCATAAGAATTATAGCTTTAAAACATTGCATTAACATCAATTCAATTCTAGAACATTGATTCAAAACCATTTATGCAAGAACCCATGGATAGATTATGAAATTGGAGAATTCATATTTTTGATCATCTTTTAAAATCACTGGAATTGACTCCTTCATGAAAGAGATTTAAAGGATGAATAACCATAACTTAATATTGATGAAAAGACAACAAGATTGATGTATAAAAACTCGAGAAATCTGTCTTCTTCCTTGGAGCTTCAAAGCTTCAACAATGGAGGTTTTAGAGAGAGTGAATGGAGAGGTCTTGTTTTGAGTTAAGGGTTTTGCTTTATGAGGTTAGGGTCTTAAATAGTTCTAATAACGTCAATCCCCCTAAATTACCCAAAATAACCCTAAATTTATTGGACAAATTAACCAACTCAAATTTGACTTAAAAACCATGCAACAAAATTTGAGACTTTACTGCGCGTCGCGGAGACACTTCCAAATATTATTTTTCTAAAATTCTTGGACAGTATCGTTCGTGACATCCCCGCATCGCAAGGAAAAGTTTTTTCCTATTTCGTGTCAGCTGCGCGTCACGCAGCAACTTGCCCAATCTTGGCT
Source organism: Solanum sitiens (assembly GCA_016801875.1). Taxonomy (NCBI): domain Eukaryota; kingdom Viridiplantae; phylum Streptophyta; class Magnoliopsida; order Solanales; family Solanaceae; genus Solanum; species Solanum sitiens. Next base: position 244,945 of record JABWTJ010000589.1, read on the forward strand.
GTTTGGCAGCTTCGCTGGCCCATGTTTGGGTCCTCCTCGGTAACCCTTTTGATGGTCCCCGGGGCGTCGTTTCCGGACGTTTCGACCCTTTTGATGGTCCCCGCTGAATTTAACCTTCAAACCATCCCCCAAAACATCACTACAAAATAGTACGACACACTAGTTTAACTTCGACTAGTTTACGAACGTCTTTGACGTTCTTGGTCGTTTGACCTCCAAACACTTCCAAAATTTATATACTGCCTCTGAACACTATTTTAAACCATTTTATGACTTTAAAATATCATGAAACAAGTGTTATTCTCTAGCCTAACCTAGCTCATTTTGAGGGTGTTACAATAGTCTTATACAAATCGTACTCAAATGAAAATAGAAGGAACATATAAGTCTTTAGAACTAAACAACAACATAAGCTCGATATTGGCATTGGCCTATGGAAGTGAGGACCTACCCACTTGGATGGTAGAGAATATCCAAGCCTTCTTCAAGTCGTCTCGAATGAGCCTTCAACGACCAGAACCTAAAATGTTTGGGAAAAGGAAGAAAATGGGGTTAGTACGCCACTTGTACTAAGTATGAGACCATATGCACATATAATGTCAAATCATGATAAAAAGGGCATTTAGTTAAATCATGCCATTTTATCCTTTGAAAGTCTTATGCATAATCAAACAAACCATACAACGTAAGAAAACATATTCATTTAGGAAGACTAAGTAATATGCATACCATCGTACAAGAACCCATTATCTACTACAACCCTATCATCAAGGAATAATATTACAAGCATGGATAAGAGTTTACCATAGCATAATAAGCAAGAGCATTACTCATGAATCCCTATCAAGTCAACAAGTGTAATAACTAAGCAAAGAACCATAACCTCACTTAATCAAGTAACCCAACAATAACCCATAACCAATGTACAACTTTACATAATATGACCCTTAATGATGCATATATCACACCTTAACAATATAGACCTACTATATGTTCATAAGCATAACCATCACAACATGATATCATTTACATGTAAAGTGAACATGATATCATCATTTACATCATTATCATATAAATATATAATATCAACCTCCTAAAGCTTCCATCAAGACAAACTAGTGCAAGTCATAGGTAGAGTTCCATACCCCAACTTAGGCTAAGTCAAACCTCTCAAGTCACCTTAGTTAGTCTATACTTCATTTATTCATTTAAGATTAGGGAACACTTGACTTAACTGACATAGACCACAATATCTAAGTGTGAAATCCGGTGTCATGGAACCCTACACCGAAAAAAGGCGGATCACTCGCCAAAGTAGTACCAAATCATAAACATAGCAACTACGTGGATCCACTAGCCAGTATTCCTATTAGGGTAACATTGTTCTAGAACTAGGATATATAATTGGGACACTTTTTATGCTACATGTATTATATTCTCCAATCTCAATAGTACATTAGTGATCCTACATTCCCTATGTGGGAAGGGACACTCCTCAATCTAGTTCACTAGGTGCTAAGTTAGGTCCCTTTATTGAAATGTCTTTAGTGTCCTTACTTATTAGTCATAGATTAGTTTAGGTCATAGGGTCTAGACCTTGTATAATCATCATCATCATAGCTCAATAACAATTGCATGAGTATAGTCCTTTCATCACAAATCATATAAGTGAGGTTATCACAATTACATATTCATTCTTAATAAGGCACATTGGTAGTCATCAACATCCTCATAGAATTTCATCTTAGTCAACCTCACAACCATAGTCAAGACATTTAAACTCAATATCATACCAACCCTACCAATCCTAATCCAAGGCATACTCCAATATAACATCATGAGTCAATCATACTTAATCATAAATTGATGTAAAGAATAAGTATTATACGACTTACCAAGTTTTCTTCATAGTTTTTCACAAAGGTCTTACCATCAACCCAACTAGGGGAGTAACATCATCACAAAATGATAACCAATAAGTTAACAAGGCCAGTTGCACCTCTATAACACAATTCAACACTAGATCATAACTTAAGACAAGATACTTAGGTCAATTTCACAATATACTCCATAACCTGAATCTCATCTCAAGAACTAGCATCATAGACCTAAAATTCATCTTAATCTATTAATAATAACATCATAGGATAGTAATTTAATCAATAACCAAGTCAATTGAATGAACATAATACAATATAGGTTAAGATTACAACCTAGGGTTAGGGGTTGAGGATCATGTTCTTTAATTTAAACCAAACCATCAATATTATCATAATCAACAATATTATCATAATCAAGTTAAAGTACATGTTAATCTATTCAATATAACCTAAAGAAATCATCAACAACTCAATTCATAACTTCAATTTTGAGATTAGATGAAACCCACTTGAAAACTCAAAGTTTTTTAAATACTTTGAATGAACCCTTTGAGCAAAGAAGTCTCAAAGGTGAATAGATCCCATACCTTAACGTTTTGGTGAAGATTTGTAGAGTAAATCACCCCTTTCCATCCCCCAAAAACCTTCCTTAGCTTATTCTTCAATGGTGTCTTCCAATAGACAAATAAAGTAGAGAGAAGGAAGAGAGTTTATTTTGTGAGTTGTGTTAAGATTAATGGGGGTTAGGGTGTTTATATAGGGGGTTAATTAACCTAATTAGACTCCCTTAATCCCCTAATTCACAGCCTAACCCCTTAACTAATTAAATGAACCAACTTAAAAACATGAGGAAAAATTTGAACCTCACAGACAGAACCTCGATCGACGGGCCGTTTGTGAGATGACGACTTGCCCCCCCCCCTCCCCCGTCCTGCACACCCGTCGTTTTGGTCAGAGAATTATGCAGGCGAGAACTTACCAATTTTTGCTAAGTGTTGGACGACGGTTGGCAACGACCATCGATCCACACAAGCATCGTAGCCTGCATCTCGTCGACGCACACTGCCCAGGCAGTGTTGACACCAACTTGCAAGGGTCCTCCTCAAAGGCCCTTGGTTGGTCCTTGGGTAGTCGTACCCGGACGTTTCGACCATGAAACAACTTAAATACATGTTATACACCTTTTTGCTAAATTTGATGAATTTCCCACTTTTAAAAGCTAGTCAAATAGGCTAAGGCACGCTAGTACCTCTTTGAACCAACTTCCGGACGTCATGGACGTTCTTGGATGTATTGGTTTCTAAACATCCTAAATGACCTATATTCATTAAAATAGACTTAAAAACAATGTATAGACCTCATGACACCTATGTTAGGCTTTATGACACGTCTTGGATTTTCGAAGTGTTATACTATCCCCCCCTTAGGAACATTCGTCCCCGAATGACACTAAAACTCTTTTTGAAGGAAGGAATAGACTCAAGACTAGCAGCCCAAACAACAAAACTGCAAAACAACATAAGTCATATTGCTTCAACAAGGCAACCCAAAACTTCCATTACCACAAATAAAACTCAAACATTTCATTATGAGGAATTTCCTTATCAAAATAACAACATGAATTCAACATACTTTACATGAGTAAATTAGGACAAAGTTCAACTTATCATCATGCTACATAACTTTTTACTAAGACTCACCATGTCAAAATGCACAACATAACTCAAACAAACCAAATGGCAAAATTGTCAAGTTTTAGGCACCAACTCACTGTAATGCAACCCAAAATGCACATTTCTGCAAGACTTCACCAAAAATCATGAAACATCACCTTCTAGTCATATTTATAATATTAAAAAGAATGACTAACCTTAATTATAAACGAGATTATGGTAACGGGGACTTTATGTCGGCCTCGGCCACCCATGTTGCACCCTCAACTAGGTGATTTTTGCATAACACTTTTACGGAAACCACCTCTTTGTTCCTCCATTTCTTTACTTGCCTATCAAGAATTTGAACCGGGACTTCGTCATAAGAGAGATTATCCTTGACACCAAGACCCTCAATAGGAAGAATGGACTCGGGATCACCGATATACTTCTTTAACATAGAAACATGGAAAACCGGATGAACCGTAGCCAATTCACTAGGAAGTTTCAATTCATAGGCAACCTTACAAACCCTTTACAAGATTTCATAGGGACCCACATAACGAGGACTTAACCTCCCTTTCTTGCCAAATCTAACCACCCCCTTCATAGGTTAAATTTTCAAGTACACCTTATCACCTTCCTCAAACTCTAGATCCCTTCTCCTATGATCGGCATAAGACTTTTGCCAACTATAGGCCATTTGCAAGCGATTTCTTATAATATGAACTTTCTCCAAAATCTTATAAATCAAATCGGGACCAAGATCGAAGACTCACTGACTTCAAACAACCCAATAGGAGACCTACACCTCCTACCATACAAGGCTTCATAGGGAGCCATGGAAATGGATGAATGGAAACTATTATTATAAGCAAACTCCATCAAAGGCAAGTGATTATCCCAATTTCCTTTGAAGTCAATGACACAAGCTATAAGCATATCCTAAAGGGTTTGAATAGTATGCTCCGCTTGACCATCCGTTTGGGGATGAAAAGCGGTACTGAACTTTTATTTAGTACCCAACCCTTCTTCGAATGACCTCCAAAACCTAGATGTTAATTGTGCATCCAGATCCGATATGATGGATAACGGAATACCATGGCGACACACAATCTCATCTATGAAGATCCTAGCATAATCTTCCGCCGAATAAGTAGACTTGACGAGAATAAAGTGAGCGGACTTGGTCAACCTATCCACAGCCACCCATATAGAGTAGTATTGTTTTTGAGTCTTAGGCAACCCTACTACAAAATCCATATTGATTTCTTCCCACTTCCATGTAGGAATTTGTATTTCTTGTAGTAAACCACTCGGCTTTAGATGTTCAGCTTTCACTTGTTGGCAATTTGGACACTTAGCAACAAACTCCGCTATATCCTTCTTCATACCTTCCTACCAATATATTTCCCTAAGGTGATGGTACATTTTTATCGAACTCGGATGAATGGAGTAGCAAGACCCATGGGCTTCTTCAAGGATTCGGTTCCTCAACTTATCTACCTTGGGAACACATAATCTTCCTTGGCACCTTAAAATTCCACCCCCCTAGGGAGAATGCCTCATTAAGCTTGCCAAGGACCGATTCCATGAACTCCATCAACGATTTATCCAGGTGTTGTTTGGACTTCACCTCAACAATCAATGATGACTCGGACTTATTGGGAACCATGAAACCACCATTGGGAGAGTTTCCCAACCTCACCCCAACCTAGCCAGCCTATGAACATCTTTCACTTGGTCGTTTTTGTCATCATCTATGTGAGATACACTAACCATAGTCATGCAACTTAGAGCATACGCAACCACATTGGTCTTGCCGGGGTTATAGAGGACACTCATGTTGTAATCTTTCAACAATTCTAACCACCTCCTTTGCCGGAGATTCAACTCCTTTTGGGTGAACACATATTGGAGACTTTTATGGTCGGTAAACACATCAACATGAACATCATACTGATAATGCCTCCATATTTTCAAGGCAAACACCACGACCGCTAACTCAAGGTCATGAGTTGGATAGTTTCGCTAATGCACCTTAAGTTACCTGGAAGCATAGGCTATTACCTTACCATGTTTCATAAGCACACACCTCAAACCCACTCGGGATGCATCACAATACACAACAAAAACCTTCGTACCCTCTTATAAGGTCAACACTGGAGCGGATGTAAGCCTATCCTTTAAGGTTTGGAAGCTCTTTTCACATGCCACTTACCACTCAAACTTGATACTCTTTTGGGCCAAAGTAGTCAAGGGAGATGAAATGGACATAAAACCATCCACAAACCTCCGATAGTAACCCACTAGACCCAAGAAGCTCCTAATGTCGGTTGGAGTCAATGGTCTAGGCCAACTTTTCACCGCTTCCGTTTTCCTAGGATCCACATCAAATCTTTCACTAGAGATAATATGACCAAGAAATGCCACCGACTCATATTTTCCATACTTGGCAAGCAATTAATGTTCTTTAAGGGTTTGCAATACCACCCTACAATGACCCATGTGATCACCCTCATTTTTCGAATATACCAAGATGTCATCAATGAACACAATGACAAATGAATCTAGGTAACTTTGAAACACCATATTTATTAGGTCCATAAACACTGCCGGAGAATAAGTGAGACCAAAGTACATTACTAAGAACTCATAATGACCATACCTAGTCTGAAAAGTTGTCTTTGGTATATCCTCACCTCTCACCCTAAGTTGGTCATACCCCGACCTCAAGTCAGTCTTAGAAAAGTAGCTTGCCCCTTGGAGTTGATAAAAAAAGTCATCAATCCGAGGGAGAGGATACTTTTTCTTAATAGTGACCTTATTGAGTTGGCGATAATAAATACACATCCTTAAGGACCCATCCTTCTTTTTACAAAGAAAACCGGAGTACCCCATGGAGAAATATTAGGTTTTATGATAACCTTGTCTAGTAACTCTTTGTGTTGTGCCTTAAACTCATTCAATTCGGCCGAAGCCATCCGATAAGGAGGATTTGAAATTCGGTTTGTTTCCGATAGCAAATCAAAAAAAAAATCAAGTTCCCGTTCGGGATGAATATCGGGTACGTCATTTGGAAAGACCTTCGGAAATTTGCTCACTACGGGGACCGACTCAATGGGAGGAATTTTGGAGTCTAGATCTTGGACTCTTATTATGTGATAAAGACAACCCTCGGAGATCATTTTGCATTCTTTTAGACAAGAAATAATACGACCTCTAGGAATAGAACTTCCCCCCTTCCACTCAACAATGGGTTCATTTTGGAAATTAAACCTCACCACTCTTGTTCTACAATCAATAGTGGCAAAGCAAGCATGTAGCCAATCCATACATAAAATAATATCGAAATCAAGCATATCAAGTTCTACTAGTTCAACGTCAAAAACTCTATTGGGAAACATTATTGGACAATTTCTATACACCCTTTTTGAAACAACCGCCTCACCCACCTGAGTAGACACTATAAAAGGTTCATGCAAAACATCGAGCAAAATGTCAAACTTTTTGGCTAATAGAGGAGTAACAAATGATAAGGTAGCGCCGGGATCAAGTAAAGCATATGCATCAACAGAGAGGACTTTCAACATACTGGTCACCACGTCGGGAGAGTTTTCTTGCTCACCCCTAGAGCGGAGAGAATAAAAGCGGTTCTTCTTTGGAGCCTAATTTGAAACACTTGCTTGAGCTTGACCACTACCCTTGTATTGACCCCTCACATTATGACAATCCCTAACCTTGTGGACACTTTTACCACAACCAAAACAATTGTACGTCCCCTTAAGACAATCACCACAGTGCTTCTTGCCACACTTTCCACAAGTTGGCTTTTCGGTTGGTGAAATAGTGCCTTTTCCCTTCTTAGGCTTAGTGTTAGCCACCTTATGACCACTAGAATTAGGGAACTTGGAAGGAACTTTATTAGAAACCCTCTTCTTAAATCTAGGCTTGTCTTGTATATCAAGCCTATTATTTGAAGAACCTCCATAAACAGAACTTTTACTCTTAGTATCTCTACTCTTTCTCTTATACATTGCCTCCTCCACATGCTTGGCATGGACCATAAGACGAGAAATGTTAATGTTGTCATGTAACATAGCCGAATGACTCTCCTCTTGCAAATCATCTGACACCCCCGTCAAAAAGCTACTCGTTTCATTTCTAGGTTCGTAAATCAAAGAAGGAGTATATTTCGACAATTTAGTGAATTTCAAGGAGTATTCATGAACACTCATACCTCCTTGTCGAAGGTTGATGAACTCCACCACTTTAGCTTCTCTCATTTCCCTAGGAAAGAATCGATCAAGGAAAGCCTTCTTGAAGATCTCCCAAGTCACTGGACCACCTCTCAATGGCCTATTATCCCTCCATTTGACGTACCATGCTTGATCCACGTCCTTGAGTTGATAAGTGGCCAACTCGTCCTTCTCACTTGTGGACAACCCCATGGCCAAGAATATCTTATAGACTTCATCGATAAACTCTTAGGGGTCTTCTTCAACCTTTGACCCGTAGAAAGTAGAAGGCTTCATCCGAGTGAAGTACCTTAGACGGGATGCCATGGTAGAGACTTGTTGATTAGCTCGAAGCACAACCTCCAGATTAGCTTGGGCCGTCATAGCTTGAGCTTGGATAGTTGCGGCTTTGGCTTGAGTAGTAATGACTTGTGCCATTTGGACAAGGATATCCCTTATGTCACTCTTCGCCAAAGTTGGAGGATTTGCCGGAGCTTGGTCATCAATAACATCTTATTCAAGAGGAGGAACTTGATCACCACGGAGAGGATCTCCCGCATTGGCAATCTCCTCTTCAAGTCTTCGTGCCGCATTCCTTCGAGTGTTTATTTCTCCTATAATCACAACAATAGGATTAGATGAAAAAAGACACCATAAGTATACTTTAATGGCACGATATCAGATTTCCAAGAAAATGAGAGTTTCCTAGGCATCATGTCGGTTCCTAATCATAAGTGTGGCGCGCTTCACAATTATGAATACGAACTTACATAGACGTCATTGAGAGAGACATTGACTCTAACATAATTCAACCTCATGCTCTAATACAAAGTTTGTCACATCGGTAAAGCATTCCCTAGACATAACCGGAGGCGTCGTCCTCTTTGAATACTAAGACTAGCCTCTTAGTTTTCATCATAACATTCATAGGTTAAAATATAGAAAAAATTAAAAACTTTTACTACAACTACTTGGCGGTTTACATAGACCTCTACATACACATAATATATATATATTCATATCGAGTATACATAGACCCTTCGTATAGGAAGGTTACATAGCCTTCTAATTTTATTGAACATACATTTGTTAAGAAAATATAACATAGTCTTAAAGATAGTTTCATATCATATCCATCTAAAACGATCATAACAAATTGGGCATAATCCTACATCAATGTACAGAAGCCACGTATAGGTTTATACAAATCGTACTCAAATGAAAATAGAAGGAACATATAAGTCTTTAGAACTAAACAACAACATAAGCTTGATACTGGTATTGCCCTCGGGAAGTGAGGACCTACCCACTTGGATGGTAGAGAATATCCAAGCCTTCTTCAAGGCGTTTTGAATGAGCCTTGCACCATAAAAACCTAAAATGTTTGGGAAAAGGAAGAAATTGGGGTTAGTACGCCACTTGTACTAAGTATGAGACCATATGCACATATAATGTCAAATCATGCTAAAAAGGACATTTAGTTAAATCATGCCATTTTATCCTTTGAAAGTCTTATCCATAATCAAAGAAACCATACAAAGTAACAAGACATATTCATTTAGGCAAAGTATGTAATATGCATACCATCATACAAGAACGCATTATCTACTACAACCCTATCATCAAGGAATAATATCACAAGCATGGATAAGAGTTTACCATAGCATAATAAGCAAGACAAGTACTCATGAATCCCTATCAAGTCAACAAGTGCAATAACTAAGAAAAGCCCCATAACATTACTTAATCAAGTAACCCAACAAGAACACATAACCAATGCCCAAATTTACATAATATGACCCTTAATGATACATATATCACACCCTAACAATATAGACCAACTACATGTTCAAAAGCATAACCATCAGCACATGATATAATTTACATGTAAAGTCAACATGTTATCATCATTTACATCATTATCATATACATATATAATATCAACCTCCTAAAGCTTCCATCAAGTCAAACTAGTGCAAGACATAGGTAGAGTCCCATACCCCTACCTAGTCTAAGTCAAACCTCTCAAGTCACCTTAGTTAGTCTATACTTCATTTATTCATTTTAGTTTAGGGAACACTTGCCTTAATCGACATAGACCACAAGAGCTAAGTGTGGAATCCGGTGTCATGGAACTCTACACCGAAAGAAGGCAGACTACTTGCCAAAGTAGTACCAAATCAAGAACATAGCCACTACATGGATCCAGTAGCTAGTATTCCTATGGGGAAACATTGTTCATGAACTAGTAGATATAATTGAGACCCTTTTTATGCTACATGCATTATAGTATACAATATCAAGAGTAAATTAGTAATCGTACCTTCCCTATGTGGGAAGGGTCACTGCTCAATCTAGTTCACTCGGTGCTAAGATAGGTCCACTTATTGAAATGTCTTTATTGTCCTTACTTATTAGTCATAGATTATTTTAGGTCATAGGGTCTATCCCTTGTAAAATCATCATCATCATATCTCAATAAGAATTGAATGAGTATAGTCCTTTCATCACAACTCATATAAGTGAGGTTATCACAATTACATATTCAATCTTAATAAGGCACATTGGTAGTCATCAACATCCTCATAGAATTTCATCTTAATCAATATCACAACCATAGTCAAGACATTTCAACTCAACATCGTACCAAACCTACCAATCCTTATCCAAGGCATACTCCAATATAACATCATGAGTCAATCATACTTAATCATAAATAAAAGTAAATAATAAGGATTATAAGACTTACCAAGTCTTCTTCATAGTTCATCACAAAGGTCTTAACATCAACCCTTAACTCAACCCAACTAAGGGAGTAACATCATCACACAATGATAACAAATAAGATATCAAGGCCAATTGCACCTCTATAACACAATTCAACACTAGATCATACCTTAAGACAAGAAACTTAGGTAAATTTCACAATATACTCCATAACTTAAATCACATCTCAATAAATAGCATGATAGACCTATAATTCGTATTAATCTATTCATAATAACATCATAGGATAGTAATTTAATCAATAACCAATTCAATTGAATGAACATAATACAATATAGGTTAAGATCACAACCTAGGGTTAGGGGTTGAGGATCATGTTCTTTAATTTAGACCAAACCATCAACAATTATCATAATCAAGTTGAAATACATGTTAATATATTCAATATACCTAAATAAATCATCAACAACTCAATACATAACTTCAAATTCGAGATTAGACGAAACCCACTTGAAAACTCAAGTTTTTGAAATACATTGAATGAACCCTTTGAGGAAAGAAGTTTCAAAGGTGAATAGATCCCATACCTTAACGTTTTGATGAATATGTGGAGATGAAATCGCCCCTTTCCAGACCCCAAAACCCTTCCTTAGCTTATTCTTCAATGGTGTCTTCCGATAGAGAGAGAAAGTAGAGAGAAGGAAGAGAGTTTATTTTGTGAGTTGTGTTAAGACTAATGGGGGTTGGGGTCTTTATATGGGGGTTAATTAACCTCATTAGACTCCCTTAATCCCCTAATTAACCACCTAACCCCTTAACTAATTAAATGACCAACTTAAAAACATGCATGACCCTCACAGACGGAACCCCGATCGACGGGCCGTCTGTGAGTCGATGACTTGGACCCCGCTCCGTCCTGCACACTCGTCATTTTGGTAAGACACTTGTGTAGGATAGGGATTCCGTATTTTGTCTAAGTGTTTGAAGACGGTTGGCAACGACGCCCCATCGATAAACACAAGGATCGTAGCCTGCATCTCGTCGATGCACACTGCCCAGGCAGTATTGACACCAACTTGCAAGTGTCCTCTTCAAGGGCCCTTGGTTGGTCCTTGGGGAGTCGTACCCACACGTTTCGACCATGAAACAACTTAAATACATGTTATACACCTTTGTACTAAATTTAATGAATTTCCGACTCTTAAAAGCTAGTCAAATACGCTAAGGCACGCCAGTACCTCTTTGAACCAACTTCCGGACGTTATGGACGTTCTTGGACGTCTTGGTTTCTAAACTTCCTAAATAACCTATATTCATTAAAATAGACTTAAAAATAGTGTCTAGACCACATGACACCTATGTTAGGCTCTACGAGACGTCTTGGATTTTCGAAGTGTTACAAACCCTAACCCTAACCGTATAATAAACCCTAAACCCCATGCCCAAAATACCAAAACCCAAACATTAAACACTAAAACTTTGATATTAAACCTAAAATCCTAAACCCTAAACCCAAAAACCTAAAAAAACCTAAAACCCTAACCCTAACCTTAATCCTAACCCTAACCCTAAACCATAAACCCGAAACCCAAAACCCTCAGCCCAAAATACAAAAACCCAAACATTAAATACCAAACCATAGATGTTAAGCCTCAAATGCTAAACCCTGAATCATAAAACCTAAAAAAACATAAACCCTAACCCTAATACCAACCCTAACACTAACCCTAAATCTGAAATCCTAAAGTTGAAGTCCAAAAAAAAAACCTAAGTCCAAAATACAAAAACCCAAACATTAGACAATAAATCATAGATTTTAAACATCAAATCCTAAACCACAAAAAATAAAACCTATAAAAAAACTAAACCCTAACCCTAACCCTAACCTAAACCCTAACACTAACCTTAACCCTAACCCTAACCCTAAACCATTAACACAAAACCCCAAACCCAAAATATGAAAACCCAGACATTAAACACTAAACCATAGATTTAAACCAAAAATCCTAAACACCAAAACCTAAAACCTAAAAAAAAACATAAACCCTAACTCTAACCCTATCCCTAACAGAAACCCTAACCCAACCCTATCCTTAACCCTAACCCTAAACCATAAACCCTAAACCCAAATTACAAAATACCAAAACCCCCTAAACCATAAGAAACCCAAAAATATCATCCAATTAGTAAAATTTCTCTCTCTAAATGTTTTCTCTCTAGAATTCAATCAAGGAATTAGCATCTTGGATAATTGATAAAATATCGATCATTGGAATGGAGAGTGCTGATCGTTACAAGCCTCCAGATCCAGGACAATCAAAGTGTAATTTGGATCGACAATATCTATAGGTGGAATCCAGCTATGAATCATATACCACTTCCTCGTTGGTAAGGGAAGATGCCAAAAATTCTAGTCAAAAACCTGCTGGAAATAATGGAGATGATGGAAGAAATGATTTGATAATTCAAGATATGTATAATCATCCCACTCTCAATGTTTCTTCTTCTCGAATCTCACCAGCAATGGAGGCGGCAAAATCGCCTCAAAAGCACGATCCTAGTTGAGATCCAAATCGACTTCAATCTGAGGAAATTCGAAAGGAATCTCGTACTCGGATTTATTCCCCTATTCTTGATGTACGTTCTAGTGCAAATTTGAAGGATTCAGATTGTTGAGTTATAGAAGGCAATATTCGAGGGGTCTTGATCAAGAGAATCGTTCTATCCAACAAACTGATCATATTCCTATCAATAAGCCATAACATCAACAGTGTCACAGTGATAGCTCAAACAGGGACAAGTCAATCGACTGGTTCATGACTGTTGAGGGAAGAAGAACAGCTATACAATTTGAGTAAGGATGTTCGATATCAACGTTCCAAGGAATCAATTCCTCTTAAATTGCAAAAGACTATTGGTGAGTCGTCTAAGGATACTTTTCAAAACAATAGACAAGAAAATATCCATGGTAAACTCACACTTACTACCTTTACTTACAATGCTGATCAAGGTTTGTCTGAAGTAGATAGGAATGTCAAGAATGCTGATAATTCTGGTAATAGTGATGATCCTAATAGATTAGCATATCAATAAAATTATCCTAATATTTCTAGCAACTTTGATCGGATTGAAGTGCAAGATGAAAAACTTGATCAAACTTCAAGGAATCCTAACAATTTTCCTAAGAAATATCAAATACCAGAACGAACCCCCTACACTGTGATACAAACGTATGCTGATAGGTTGCGATATAATCAATCTAAGAGTGGAATTAGTAATTAACTAACTACTTCTGAGCAGTTCTACATGTGAAGGATGGGATAATTAATGATTTAGATTGAGTATGTAAATACACTCTTATTGGTATGTTTGAAAACACAATGCCTAGAGTATAATTAATTCGAAAGAACTTTATTCTCCAAACTTAATTATCTAGGGGGGTCAAAATTGCACACTTTAATTCTCGACATGTTTATATTGACCTTGATAATGAATTAGATTACAATATGGTGTGGAATAAACAACGTATGACCATAGCGTGACAAGTTATGAGGATCTAAGCTTGGACTCCTTCTTTCAATCCTGCGGAAGAAACACCTTTAGTACAAATTTGGATTTCTCTTCTGGAATTACCATGGCACTGTTACAATAAGGAGTTTATTACTTGTTTATTGTCTCCTATTGGTAGAGTTTTATATTTAGATTCTTCTTCAATTAACAAAATGAGGGGAAGTAAAGCTAGAGTTAAGTTCAAGTTGATCTCACTCAAGATAGACCTCTTCACATTTGGATGGGTTATATTGGGGAAGATATAACACATGGCAAAAAATTGAATATGATAGTATTCTAGATTATTGTTTTTACTGTAAACATCAAGCTCATGAGGAGCTTAATTGTATCATTAAACAAAGAGATGAGGAAAATAAAAGAAGGAAGGAGGTGGAGAAAAATAAAAGTAAAAAAGATAATGTTCACAAAGACTTGCAGGAAAAGCAGGAAATAGGCAAAAGGGAGCAGATTAACGTGACACACAATCAGTCAAAAGAACAACACACATAAATTTGCAACATGAAGATCAATTGCAAATTCAGAGGAGGAAGAACAATAATCAACAACATGTTCAACTGCAAATAAAACAGTATCTCAACAATACAATGCACAAGAAGGTATAACAGTTATCCCTACCAAAAATACTTACGTTGATTTGGATGTGTAGGAAGTCTCACCACATACAGAAGAAAAGGGAAGAGATACAAAAATAATCAGAGTACACACGGATCAGTCCACATAACATACATCTATGGTGCAACAGAAAGTGAACAAACACTTAGATACAGAAGGTAGAAATATTAACAGAGATAGACAGGAATCAGAAATTCATAGAGCTAAAACAGTTAATCAACAAGATACCTCAAAACTGTCAGGTATTGACTCACTGCTACCACCCCCTATACCCCCTGATAATTGTGATATTATTATTGGTGTAGCTTTTGGATGTGAGGATGGAAGCTGTCAGGAGATACCTAGTAATAAACAGGCTGGGGTTTCCAAGGGAAAAGGGAAAAATGTATAGATTAATGAAAATTCTGGTCAACAATTTAACCGTGAAGAAAAAAAAACTCCTGATAATCTGATAATCTTAAATCACAATCTAAATAGAATAAAATCAAAGAGAGATTGTAAGAAAGAGACATAAAAAAAATATAAGTCATGGTTGTCATGTTCAACAAGAGAAAGATGTTTAGTTTGATGAATATGGGGCTCCTGATTATGAGGATGAGGATACTCAATCTTTAGAGGGTGTGTGTGTGTGATGAAACAGGAGAGGAAATTAGTATAGACCAGCAACACCAAAGGGGCCCTCTATTTCACAGTGACAATCCTGAAGAGGTGAGGGATATTACTGGAAAACAAGGTCTAGCTCCAAGGGGAAGGATGGAATCAAGACAAACTAAAGATGCTAGTATTAGTAGACCAAATAGTAGAGTTAGGAGTATAGGTATATGATGATTAAGATCATTTGTTGGAATGCTAGGAGTCTAAACACCCAAGGTGCTCTTGAAAGGATGCAAACCTTAAAAAAGATTCATAATTTTGCTATTATAGCTATATTAATCCTAATAACAAAATTTGGTTATTTTAGACTTGTCATGTAATTTCTAAGTTGTTAGAGGTTGATGAACATCATATTCCCTGTGTCATTAATCATGTGGGGTGTGCTGAAAAATTCCTTATAACATTTGTGTATGCTAAATGCAAGGAACGTTTGAGGAGACCTTTATGGGATAACATGTTAAAAAATTCTTCCACTGTTCTAGCTTGGTGTACTATTGGAGATTTTAATGTTATATCTTCCACTCATGAAAAATTGAGGGGTCGGAATTACAACATGAATACAAGTTTTGAATTTATCGGAGTCATTGAAGCTTGTGGGTTAGTTGACATTTATTATAATGGACAGAGTTATACTTGGTGTAATTAAAGGGATGAGGGAGCTAGAATTTGGAAAAGATTGGATAGAGACTTTGTGAATGATGTTTGGTTAGTAAAGATGCCACAAACTAATATTACACATCTTCCTTCAGTAGGATCAGATCATTGTCTTTTATTAATTGAAATGAATGCTAGATATGAAAATATTACCAAATATTTCAAGTTTCTTAATTGTAGGACAGAAAACTCTTCTTTTTTACCTATTGTTGAACAATGTTGGAAACAAAAGGTGTCAGGTAATCATATGTAGGTTTTACATTCTAAAATTAGGACATTAACTAATACTTTAAGTATTTGGTCTAGGAAGGAATATGGAGACATTTTTGCACAGACTAAGGAATATAAAGAGGTGGTAAAAAGTGCTGAAGAAAATCTGATTTATGATAATTCTGAGGTTAATAGATCTAAATTGCACTGTCTTAATGCTCATTATATAAGGTACTGGAAACTTGAGTATTCAATTCTACAACAAAAACTCAGCTTCATTGGTTAAAAGAGGGGTATGCAAATTCAAAATACTTTCATGTTGTTATGAGAGGTAAAAGTAAGAGGATGTTTTTACACAAAATTCTTACTGAAAATGAAGAGTGGGTACAGAGTGATGACAATATTGCTAGAGAAGATTCTCAATATTGTCAAAATATCTTCACTGGTAAGAACAATCGAATTAATGAAGATATTTTATAGTGCATTCCAAATATGGTTACTCATGAACAAAATTTAGTTTTGGAAAACATACTCAAGATATTCCTAGATACATGACTCTTTCTTGTCTAATCTTGTTACCCAATGTTGATCATCCTAATAAACTTAAAGACTTTAGACCTATTAGCCTTAGTAACTTTTCTAACAAAATCATATAAAAAATCATGAGTACTAGATTGGCACTTATTATTCCTACTATCATTTCCGTTAATCAATCTTCTTTTGTGAGGGGAAGGAGTATTTCTGAAAATATTATGTTAGCTCAAGAAATCATCCATGGTATAAAGATTCCTAATGAAGGTGATAATGTGGTCATTAAGCTTTACATGGTCAAAGCTTATGATAGGGTCTCTTGGGCTTATACATGTCTAGTATTAAGGAAAATGGGGTTTGGTGAAATTTTCATTTATAGGGGATGGAGAATCATGAGTAATAATTGGTATTCTGTAGTAATCAATGGAAAAAGACATGGATCTTTCATTCCACTAGATGACTTAAACAAGGAGATCCCTTGTCTCCAGCCCTATTTGTTTTAGCTGTTGAGGTATTATCTAGACAACTAAATGTGCTTTATCAAAAGCAGATATATAAAGCTTTTCACATGAAGAGTAGAGGCGCACAAGTTAATCATTTAAGCTTTGCGGATGATATTATTACTTCTACCTCCACGGTAAGATGTTCTTTACAACTTATCATGAAGACTATAGCAGATTGTGAGATGGTTTCTGATCAACAATTAAATCAAGACAAAAGTTTCTTCATTGTCACTACAAATACTAAAGAAAATATTATTGTGCTAATTAAAGAAGAAAATCGTTTTAGTAAGAAAGATAGCACTATTATTAATTTAGGGTGTCCTTTATATATTGGGGTCAAACAATCATCTATTATTCTAATTTAGTAGACAAAGTGATAAGGAGAAAAATAGGATGGGAATCCAAAATTTTATTTTTTGGTGGAAAAATCACTCTTGTGAAACATGTTCTCCAGTCTATTCCTATTCATAATTTGGCTTCAATATCACCACCTAAAACTACTCATAAATACATAAAGCAAGTCATTGCTGAAACTTTTCGGGTAGTGACAAAGAAAGAAAGAAATATCATTGGTCTTCATGGGAAACTCTAGGATATCCTACTGATGAATGGGGTATAGGAGTGAGGCTGTTGGATGATATTTGTACATCTTCCCCATACAAGCAGTGGTGGGAATTTATGACAAAGCAATCTTTATGGGGGCAGTTTCCGAAAGCCAAATACTATCAACGAGCTAATCTTGTGCCTACAAATATGATACGGGAGAGTCTTTGGTTTGGACATACCTTCTTAAAAATAGACTATATATTGAATCACTTATTAGTTGGAATATTCATTTAGGCACTTGCAGTTTTTGGTGGTATAATTGGATTGGAGATGGAGATCTAGCTCAATATTGTGATAATATTTCTAGTTTGAATAATGTTCAAGTCTCTTATTTTTTAGAAGATGGTAAGTGGAAGGAGAGGGGTGTTAGGCAGCATGTTCCTCCATTATTAGTTCCTATTGTTCTTAATAACAATATTCAATACAAGGAAGGTCTAGGTGATACAAATAATTGAATTCCATATGAAAATGTTACCTTTACAGTAGCTATTGCCTGGGATAAGATCAGAAAAAAAAATCTAAAGATCCTATCAATACATTTATTTGGCATAAGAATATACCTTTCAAAGTTTCTTTCATTATCTGGAGAGCTTTGAGGGGTAAATTACCAACAAATGAGAAACTTCATACGTTTGGAAAAGATCTATTTGATTGCTACTGTTTTCACAGACAAAGGAAAGACGATATTGATCATATTTTGGTATCTAAAAATTTTGCTAACTATATTTGGAGAACTCATTCTGCTAGAGTGGGAACAGTTCACTGTTCACAGGTTTAAGGGGTGTGTTAATGCATTGCTGAGGCTTAAAATATCACAATGAGGTCCAAATAATTTTGTTTCAAGTTCTACCTAATTTCATTTTTTTGAATTTGTGTAAAAACAGGTGTGCCGTTAAATACGGGGGCAAAAAATCAACTTTACGAAGAGTGGAATATGCTATATTTAAAGATATTACGCAGGTGCTAGAAATAACTTTTGCTAATATATATTGGCCATCTAACTGGGACATGCTGATTAGTTTAGCTAATCACTGTCAGCACCAGTTTAAGGTGAGTAATGTATGTTGGAAAAAGCCTTCAATAGGGGTTTTCAAATTGAACACGGATGGCAGTGTTATGCACAATCGAGGTAAAATTGGGGAGGGGGCATTTTAAGAGATCACCTAAGTATATTGATTTATGCTTTTTCTATTTCTCTTGGTTTTGGTACTAACAATTTTGCAGAGATCAAGGCAGCGTTGTATGGACTCAATTAGTGTGAACAACATGGATACAAACGTATTATCTTTGAAGTAGATTCAGAATCATTGGAAATGGATCAACAACACATTTTGCATTCCATGGAGATGTCGACAAGCTGTACAAGAAATCCAAGACATAAGCAACAAGTTGGAAATTTTTCAATGAAGACATGCGTATAGAGAAGCTAATGCTACCGCCGAATTATGAGCTAAATTGAGCCATAAACATGATATCATACAACATTTTTACACTTTCCAACAATTATTTGGAGCAATTAGAGGAAGCTACATTCTCGAAAAAATGGGAATGCAAACGTTCAGGCATATGAAGCATAGAAGAATTAAACAGCCACCATAATAGTGCATTGTTGTTATATGATTAAGTTTACCAATTGCTTTAGTCATTCATACTTTGAAACTTATTCAAATGTTCTATGTTATATATAGGTCTTATATAAGTATAGATGGTTTAGAATGAGGTTAATTTTTTATTAGACTTATATTTGAAAGGGGAGAGTCTCCTTATTTATTGTATTTTAGAAGTTTATTTTTAGAATGCAAACAAAATGTAAGTGTAATTGACTAACCTTAGTAGGAAGGTCAAATTATCCATCATAGGTTGGAGGTACGGTATAGCCCCCCTCTTTGTACATATTTTTTGTGAAATAATAAGGCCTGGGGTGTTGCTCAGCCCTTAACCCACTACAACGATCGTTCAGTTAAAAAAAATACCAAAATCCTAACATTAAACACTAAACCATAAATATTATAACCCAAATCCTTAACGCCAAACCCTAAAACTTAAAAAATAACCTAAAACCTAACCCTAACCCTAACATTTACCCGAACCCTACCATAAATCCTAAACACCAAGCCCAAAATACCAAAATCCAAAAATTAAACACTAAACCATTGATATTAAACCTGAAATCCTAAACCCTAATCCCAAAAGCCTTAAAAAAAAAACCTAACCCTAACCCTAACCCTAGTCTTTACCCTAACCCTAACGATAAACCATAAACCTGAAAACCTAAGATCAAAATACCAAAACCAAAAATATTAAATTTTAAACCATAGATTTTAAACCTCAAATGCTAAACCATAACCATAAAACCTAAAAGTAAAACCTACACCCTAAACCTAACCCTAACTCTAACCCTAACCATAAACCATAAACCTTAAACCCTAAGTCCAAAAAAAAAACTTAAGGCCAAAATACGAAACCCCAAATATTAAACACTAAATCATAGATTTTAAACCTCAAATCCTAAACCACAAACCATAAAACCTACAAAAAAACCTAAACCCTAACCCTAACCCTAAACCATTAACTCGGAACCTCAAGCCTAAAAAACCAAAACCCAAACATTAAACACTAAATCGTAGATTTTAAACAAAAAATCCTAAACCCCAAAACATAAAACCTAAAAAAACCTAAACCCTAACCCTAACCCTATCCCTAACACGAACCCTAACCCTATACTTAACCCTAACCCTAAACACCAAACCCAAAATACCAAAACCCTAACATTAAACACTAAACCATAAATATTGAACCTCAAATCCTAAACCCTAAACTCAAAAACCTAAAAAAAAACAAAACCAAACCCTAACCCTAACCTTAACCCTAACCCTAACCATAAACCATAAACCCGAAACACTAATCCCAAAATAACAAAACCCAAACATGAAAATAATAAATCATAGATTTTAAACCTCAAATGCTAAACCCTAAACCATAAAACCTAAAAAAAACTACACCCTAACCCTAAGCCTAACCCTAAGCCTAACCCTAAAGCCTAAACCCTAAAGCCTAAGTCGAAACTATGTCCAAAATATGAAAACCCAAACATTAAACACTAAACCATAGAATTTAAGCCTCAAATTCTAATCCACAAACCCTAAAACCTAAAAAAAATAAATGCTAACCCTAACTGAAATCCTTACCCTAACCTTAACTCTAACCCTAACCCTAAACCATTAACCCAAACCCCAAGCGCAAAATACAAAAACCCAAACATTAAACATTAAACCATAGATTTTAAACCAAAAATCCTAAACCCCAAAAAATAAAACCTAAAAAAAAAAACTAAACCCTAACCCTAACCCTGTCCTTGACCCTAACCCTAAATCCTAAACCCTAAAAGCTTAGCCGATAAACCATAAACCTTAAATCAAGCCTGAAAATTTTCTCTCTCGATTGTTTTTTTCTGTGGGATATCTCAAGCATCTGGTTCTTGCGAATCATTGAAATAGTGAATTTTCCGTCGGTATAACAATGTCGGACACCTGATAAGGATCAATGTTCTCAGTGTTCTAACACTGATCCACAAACTCAAGAAGATGCCACAAATTCATCACGTAGTTTTGTGAATTCGCGGCGTGAAGGAGCGACTCTTGCGACAATTTCAGAGGCAGCAATGGACTTGGCAAGACGAATAATGGAGATGGAAAATTCTGGTTCGCTACAGGTTCTATTGGAGGAAGGAATGAAATATATAGAAACAGGTTCATTTTTTGCTAAAAAATTGGCGAATTTAATCACCCCCATAGCAAGATCGAATAGCGATAGTATAGATCGAGTATCCATTGCCGAGCGATCTAAAAATCAATCCAGTTCTGATGTAGTAAATCTGAATCCCAGGATTGGGGATTGTTCTCCTTATCAGGGCGTACAACATAATGTAAAATCAAAGCAAATCGGTGTATGAATTGGTAATCTACAAAGTTCAGGTGGCGGCGCCGGAGCTCTGATCACCATTGGTGAAGAAGGGTATCACACAAGTAGTCCCAGAATTGAAGGTGCTAATACTAAGGTATATCTTGATATTCCTAACCCACAGAATTCTACTTCTACTGATTTTCAGCTGCAAGAAACAATTCCACACAAGGATCGGAAAATTATAGTTGAAGCAGTTGTTCAATCGATGTTGGAAATAGGCATTAGTTCATTGTCTAAACTCGCAGAATAGGGAAGTTCAAGAATCACCAAAGAAGCAGGGGAGGATGGACAGTCATTTCTTGCAATTGAAAATCAACGACATGAACAGGTTCTTGGAGCTGCAGTGGATATTAAACAAACACAGGAACATGTGTCTGAGGTTGCACTAAACTTAAAAGATGGAGTTGCAATTACAAATACTGAAATAATTCAGTTAGGTATCACTGCATTTTCTGAAATTCCTAATAGTAATCATAATAAGAATGTTGTGAATGTTGTGGAAATACTGATGTTGTTGTAGCTGGTAGTAGTGGGAATGGGTGTTTGGATTCTAGATAAAATGATAGGAATAACTTCAAGAACCCTCATCAACATCCTAAAATATCTAACAATTTTGTTAGACATAACAGTCAGGATAATCATAAGGGACAAAAAGAGCTTATACCAACTAAGGATCACCAAAAATCGTCTGGTATGCAAGAACATGCACCTTATATTGTTATTCAATCATATGCTCCTAGACTTCGATGTAATTTTGCTAAAAGTGCTGCTCCTATATTGTTTGCAACTCCTTAAATAACCACTAAACAAGGTTGCCTGTTGTAATTTTTAGTGAGGAAGATTTTATGGTTAAGGGACCGATAGGTGTAAGTTTACTTTAATTGGCAAGTTCAGTAGTTCAATGCCTAGAGTTGAGCTGATTAGAAAATGTTTTATCAACCAAACTCAGTTATCCGGAGGAGTTAAAATTGCACACTTCAGTTCTAGACATGTCTACATTGATTTGGATAATGAACTAGATTTCGTAACAACTTGGACAAAGCAACGAATGATTATTGAGGAAAAACCTATGAGAATCAAAACTTTGACTCCTACCTTTAAACCTATTGAGGAAACACCTATTGTACATGTTTGGATCTCTCTTCCGGAGCTTCCTTGGCATTGTTATTATAAGGAAATACTTACTCCTATGCTATCTCCTTTTGGTAAGGTATTGTATTTAGACAATGCTACAGTTAATAAAACAAGGGGTAGCATGGAAAGAGTTAGAATCCGGCTTGATCTGAGAAAAGATAGATCTAAGCATGTGTGGCTTGGTTATGATGAGGAACATCTTAATAATGGTAAGTGGAAAAGTATTGAATATGAGAACTTACCGGCTTTCTGTCCTTATTGTAAGCACAGAGGCCACTTGATGGAGGAGTGTACATTCAAATTAAGGGACGAGGAATCGTATAAAAAGAAGGAGTTGCAAGCTGCACAAAAAAGTAAGGCAAATGCAGAAAACAAATCTGGTAATGTTCCAATTAAATTGCAGCACGGAAAACACCCTGCAGGTAACACACCGTTAATACATCAGGCTCACGAAATAACAGTTCAAGGAGATGAATGGCAACAACAAAAAACAAAACAAACTACGAAGAAAGAACAAGCCCCTAAGACTGAATGGAAAGCTCAGGAATTACAACAGCCAGAAGTTTTGCTAGAGGGCAATGTTATAGAAATAGCAGGTATAATATGTAATATTCCTACTTCTAACACTTTTATTGATTTAGATACACGGGAACATGGTACATTTCAACTGGAAACTAGCATGCAAGCACCAAAAGAAGGCGTGAAAATTCAGAAGTAACAGCAACCAGACCATGCAGTCCAGGTAGAAATTATTCTAGGAGAAATTCAGCATCATATGAAAGAACAGGATACAATCATAGTAGATCAGCTGGATATGAGCAGTTTTGTAGCCAAAAATGTGCAGAATGATCATAATTTACAACTAACAGACAATGCAGGTCATACAGTCCATGTACGAATTGATGTAGGTAATGTGCAAAATGTAACAGATGTACCCAAGAGGAAGGAAGATTACAAGAACTAATTTTCATTCTTAAAATTTTAATAGACCAATCACAAGATCTAGAAGTAGAGGCTTGTGATGTTATAAGTAGAATGAATGGTCAGTTTATAATTTACTTCCTCTGTTTATCAATTTCGTTATGTTTACATGTTGTATAATGTCTAAGATACATATTTTTATACATCCTAGTCGTAATGATTATGTCTATTTTTGATATAGTTATTAGAATAAGTTCTTTTACTTTTATAGATTTATATTTTATAGGGGAGAGTCTCCCTCGTTTATGTATTCTTAGTAAACATTGTATTATGGAGGAGTCCCCCATAGGTGCTTAGTTTATTTTGAACAAAACTTGATGTATCAGGATGTAGTTGAATAACCTTTGTAGGTTGATCGACTCATTTACCACCATAGGATCGGTGGTAAGGTTTATGTCCCCCTCTATGTATTTTTTACTTTAATAAATTATCTGGGGGTGTTGCTCAGCCCTTGATCCACCACAAGGGTCATTCAGATTATTAAAAAAATCATACCCCAAAATAAAAAAAACCTTCTTAAATAATAAACCATATATATTACAACTCAAATCCTTAACCCCAAACCCTAAATACTAAAAAACAACCTACAACATAAATATTACAACTCAAATCCTTAACCCCAAACCCTAAATACTAAAAAACAACCTAAACCCTAACCCTAACCCTAACATTAACCCTAACCCTAACCCTATTATAACCCATAAATCCCAACCCAAAAATACCAAAACCCAAACATTAAACACTAAACCATTGATATTAAACCTCAAATCCTAAAACCTAAACCCAAAAACCTAAAAAACAAAATCCTAACCCTAACCCTAACCCTAACCCTAACCCTAATCATAACCATAAACCATAAACCCAAAACCCTAAGCCCAAAATACAAAAACCCAAACATTAAATACTAATCCATAGATTTTAAACCTCAAATGCTAAACCCTGAACCATAAAACATAAAAAAAATACTAAACCCTAACACTAACCCTAATCCTAAACTCTAAACCCTAAGTCCTTAAAATAAATTCCCAAACAAACCTTAGTCCAAAATACGAAAACCCAAACATTAAAAACTAAACCAAAACTTTTAACATCAAATCCTAAACCACAACCTAAAACCTAAAAAAACCTAAGCCCTAACCCTAACCCTAAACCATTAACTCAAAACCCCTAGCCCAAAATACCAAAAACCAAATATTAAACACTAAATCATACATTTTTAACCAATAATCCTAAACCCCAAAAACCTAAAACCTAAAACCTAACCCTAACCTTATTCCTAACCCGAACCCTAACTCTAACCCTAACCCTAAACCCTAAAGCCTAAACCTGTAGCCCAAAATCACACCCTAACATTAAACACTAAACCGTAGATATTACCACTCAAATTCTTAACAACCTAAACCCTAACCGTAACCCTAACATTAACCCTAACTCTAACCATACCGTGAACCCTAAACCCCAAGCCCAAAATACCAAAACCCAAACATTAAACATTAAACCATTGATATTAAACCTCAAATCCTAAACCCTAAAACTAAAAACCTAAAAAAAAAAAAATTAACCCTAACCCTGACCTTAACCCTAACCCTAACCCTAAAACATAAACCTGAAATCCAAAGCCCAAAATACAAAATCCCTAACATTAAATAATAAACTATAGATTTTTAACGTCAAATGCTAAACCTCAACTATAAAACGTAAAAAAAACTACACCATAACCCTAATCCTAATCCTAACCCTAACCCTAAACCCTAAACCTTAAACCCTAAGTCCAAAATAAAAACTATGTACAAAATATGAAAGCCCAAACATTAAAGACTACAACATAGAATTTAAGCCTCAAATCCTGAACCACAAACCCTAAAACCTAAACAAAACCTAAACTCTAACCCTAACCGAAACCCTAACCCTAACCTTAAGTCTAACCCTAACCCTAACGAATTAACCAAAAACCCTAAGCACAAAATACTAGAACCCAAACATTAAACACTAAACCATATATTTTAAATCAAAAATCTTGCACCCCAAAACCTAAATCCTAAAAAACCCTAAGCCCTAACCCTATCCCTTACATGAACTCTAACCCTAACCCTATCCTTAGCCCTAACCCTAAACCCTAAACCCGAAACCCATAGCCCAAAATACCACAACCCTAACATTAAACACTAAGCCATAGAAATTACAACTCAATTTTTTAACCCCAAACCCTAAAACGTAAAAAGAACCTAAACCATAACCCTAACCCTAACCTTAAACCTAACCCTACCCCTAAACCATTAACCCAAAACACCAAGCCCAAAATGCCAAAACCCAAACATTAAACACTTAACCATAGATTTTAAACAAAAAATTAAAAACCCCAAAACCTAAAACCTAAAAAACTCTAAACCGTAACCCTAACCCTATCCCCAACATGAAACCTAACCCTAACCCGAAACCCGAAACCCATAGCCCAAAATACCAAAATCCTAACATTAAACACTACACCACAAATATTACAATTCAAATCCTTAACCCCAAACCCTAAATCCTAAAAAACAACCTAAACCCTAACCCTAAACCAAGTATAAACCCTAAAGCCCAAGCCCAAAATACCAATACCATAAGATAAACACTAAACCATTGATATTAAACTACAAAGACTAAACTATAAACCCAAAAACCTAAAAAAAAAAAATCCTAATTCTAACCCGAACACCAACCCTAACCTTAACCCTAAACCTACCTCTAAACCATAAACCAAAAACCCTAAGCCCAAATTACAAAAACCCAAATATTAAAAACTAAACAATATATTTTAATCCTGAAATGCTAAACCCTCAACCATAAAACCTAAAAAAATAAGTACAACCTAACCATAATTTTAACCCTAACCCTAGCCCTAAACCCTAATCTCTAAACCCTAAGTGTAAAAAAAATAAGAAAGTCCCCCCAAAAATAATATTAGTCCATAATATGAAAAGCCAAACAATAAACACTAAACCATATATTTTAAAGCTCAAATCCTAAACCAGAAACAAAAACAAAAATAAAACCTAAACCCTAAACCTAACCCTAACCCTAACCCTAACACTAACCTTAACCCTAACCCTAACCCTAACCCTAACCCTAACCCTAACCTTAACCCTAACCCTAACCCTAACCCTAAACCATTAACCCAAAACCCCAAGCCCAAAATACCAAAACAATTATATTAAATAGTAAACCATATATTTTAAACCAAAAATCCTAAACCCCAAAAACCTAAAACCTAAAAAAAAAACTAAATCCTAACTCTAACCCTATCCCTAACCCTAACCCTAAACCCAAAGCACAAAATACCAAAACCCTAACATTAAAAACTAAACCATAGACATTACAACTCAAATCGTTAACCCCAAATCCTAAAATCTAAAAAACAACCTAAACCCTAATCCTAAACCTAGCATTAACCCTAACCCTATCCCTATAATAAACCCTAAAGCCCAAGCCCTAAATACCAAAGCCCAAAAATAAAATACTAAACAATTGATATTAAACCTCAAATCCTAAACCCAAACCTCAAAAACCTAAAAAAATCCAAAACCCTAATCTAAAACCTAACCCTAACCCTAAATAATAAACCTGAAACCCTAAACCTAAAATACCAAAACCAAAACATTAACCAATAAACCATAGATTTTAAACCTCAAAAGCTTAATTCTGAACCATAAAACATAAAAAAACTATTCCCTAACCCTAACCCTAACCCTAAACCCTAAACCCTAAACCCTAAATCCTATGCCAAAAGAAAACCATATATCCAAAATATGAAGACCCAAACATTAAACACTAACACATAGAAGTTAAGCCTCAAATCCTAAACCACAAACCCTAAAACCTAAAAAAAAACTAAACCCTAACCCTAACCTTAACTCTAACCCTAAGCCTGAACCATTAACCCGAAACCCCAAGACCAAAATGCCAAACCTTATTAAAAATTTGTAAACCATAAATCTTAGAACTCTCTAATTTATAACTCTAAGAAATCTCTCAAAGAATCTGCCTAGAATGACTAGTAAATCACCAAACACGCGCATTGCCAATATGGCGCGTGAGCCGGGGCTCCCCAGACCACCGGATTACTCTCATCAGGAGAGCTTGGATTAGAGAAACAAAACACATATACTCAATCTCTTTGAATAATCCCACAACTATACGAATTCGCAAAACTATGACGCGATCAATACAGTGATTTGTCAAAAAGAGTTGGATGGTGAGCGGGGAATTATTTCCCCATAAGTGAATGCTTTTATTCGGGGAAAGACATTTGGAAATATGGATTCTACTACTCTCAATCTACATCATAATAAAAGCCCAGGCGATTTCCCCATCCCAATCGATGGCAATTGTAAGACAAATTTCGCGAGATTTGCGAACAAATCTTCAGAATCGCGCAGTCAAATTCGAGCTACACACAGTCAAATTTGAGTTGATTCAACAACTGGGGATTCTTTCCCCAATGATGAGGTTCATCTGAAAGGAATTTATAACAAACCTGGAAATGATGACCATTCTCCTTGACTAAATATTCACTTATCTGAAATTTCAAGCAATTTGGAAGGAAGAAGCAATAACAACAATCAATAAACATTTCCTGATAATCCTAAGCAAAAATCAAATATAAAGGTGCTCAAAAAAATAAAGAGATGGAGAGAAGTGATTCACCAGAAGCTTCACACACAAGAAAGGATAATCATAATGTGACTAATGTGATGACTGAAACAACAATAATCTTGGAAGAAAATAATTTTACGCAACATCCTACAAGCAGAACCAACAAAACAAGGAACAATCCATAAGAAGACAGACCTCCGAAAATCTATCTGAAGAAGCTCATTCTTCGATTTACTCTTTTTGTGTTAAAGGCACTCCATTGACCATAAATCCTAATTCTACTCCTTGTGCTACGCAGGACACAACACTAGAAACGTTTCAGGAATAAGCTGGCCTCAGGTATCCTATCTTCAATTCCTACTCATAACATATATAATGAATTAGATATATAGAAACAACCTGTATAGGGCAACGATGAGGAGAAAAATAATGAAATACATTACCATGGAATTCAATCAAATCAAGAGTCAAAAAATGACTCACCACTATCAAACACACAATATAAAATATTTTTGCAGAAAGAACAAATCACAGCCACTAGAAGAGACAAGATCACAGGTATTGACTCAGCTCTCCCAATACCGAAGTACCCCAGTAATTTTGATGATGTTGTTGATATGTTTGATGAAGTTATCAGAGGTATGGATGGGGGGTGTCAGGAGAAACCAACTAACTTGCAGGATGGGGTTTCCAAAGGGAGGAATTCGCGTAATGTTCTGCAAGAGGGGGTTCGGACGGACCATAGACTTTATTATAGAGACTTTGCTACCAATATTTTAGCTTAGAACAATCAGAATACTCTAGAGAAATCTAGAAAGGTTCAGGGAAACAACAGTATTCAGGGCAAACAGACACTAGTAGAGAGGAAACTAATGAAGATGACTCCACTTCAAAAAAGGCTATAAGTAACAAGACGAGGGGTACTGATAAACATAAAAACAGACTTTAAAAGGTGACAATATAGCAGGTACTGTTAAGGATAAATGGGGTACTAACAAGCTTTTAGAAGACCGTCCACAACACAACAATAATGAAATTATATAGAAACAAACCAACAATAGATCACAAGGCAGACCTATAAAGAAAAAGAGGGAAACAATTAAGAGAAAGAACAGAGGGAGGATGAAAACAATGACAATCAATATCAAGGAAAAAATACAATAGAAAATCAGAACCAACAACATCACACTAATCATTCTGAGTATGATGGAGTGTGCTCAGAAGATGAAATTGATGAGGATACTCAATCAATAAATGATGAGGAAGAAAAAGAGGATGGGGATGAAACCAGTGCTCATCTTATAAAAGTGTTTGGATCAACATTTCAAAGTGAATTTCAAAAAGAGATCCAAGAAGTGGGTGACCAACAAGGTTTATCTGAAAAAGAAAGAAACAGGGTAGACAACAAACCAGGCAAACACCCACAGGTACATCTTCTAATTCTAGCAGACCTGAGACTAGGTCCAAAAAGCAGATATTTTTAATGATTAATACACTTTGTTGGAATGCAAGGAGTATTAATACTCTAGAATCTCTAGAAATAATACAAAATCTCAAGAAACTTCATAATCTTTCAATGATTGTTATTCTTGAATCCTTTGTTGACAACTCTCATCTCAACAATTACAAAATCAAATTGAACATGTAAAATGCTTGTTGTAATCCAAATGGGAAGATTTGGATATTCTGGACTAATGAAATGAATCTTGATATACTGGTTTCGGAGGAGCAACACATCACATGCACTATGCAACATGTAGCTATCAAAGACAGGTTTTTGATCACTATACTGTATGCCAAATGTAAGGACAACTTGAGAAGACCTTTATGGGACAAACTTATTCATTTATCCAACATGAATATCCCGTGGTGTTCTATTGGAGATTTTAATTTTATTACGTCCATAGAAGTGAAACAAGGTGGTATTCCCAACAACATGAATAAGAGTTTTGAATTCATTGCTACCATTGAAGCGTGTGGACTTCTGGACATTGGTTTCATTGGCCATAAGTTTACTTAGTGTAATCACCGAGACGAAGATGCTCGGGTATGGAAAAGACTAGACAGAGCAATGCTTAATGAGAACAAGTTATAAACAATCCCTTAGACCACTATCACTCAGCTTCCCTTAGTGGGGTCGGACCATTATCCAATATTGATGGATATCAATGATACTGAGAGTCAACCTATCAAATACTTCAACTTTCTACACTGTGGGATAGATCATGATGACTTTCAGAAGATGGGTAAAGGTTGTTGGGATTGGGATGTAGAAGGTAATCCAATGTGGATTCTACAACGCAAGATGAGATATTGACTACTACACTTAGTGATTGGTCCAAAGCAACCTATGGGGACATCTTCACTACTGTTAAAGAATATGAAGAAAAGGTTCGAGAAGCTGAAGAGATTCTTATTGCAAACTACTATGCTCATAATAGAGCCAATCTACACAAAATAACTGCCAAGTACATTAAATATTTGAAATTTGAGGAGTCCATCCTCAGACAGCAGACTCAACTTTAGTGGTTCAAAGAGGGTGACACCAATTCCAAATACTTTCATACCATCACGAGAGGAAGAAGAAGGAAATGATTTATCCACAGGGTTAATACAAACAATGAACATTGGGTGGAAGATGATGAAACTATAGCTAAAGCTACGTGTGATCACTTCAAGAATATTTTTACTTGGGACGAGGGTATTTTACATCACATTCCTAGATTGGTCACTCCTGCACAAAATATCATTCTCCAGGAAATGCCTATCAATGAAGAGGTACAACATGTTTTTTTCTCTATGAAACCCAATTCAGCTCCAGGTCCGGATGGACTCGGGGGAAAGTTTTTCCAGAGTTGCTGGCAGATCATCAAGGAAGACCTCCTGAGTGTTATTCAAGATTTTTTTCTGTGGTTACTTCATGCCCAAATTTATCTCTCATGCTTGTTTGGTTTTACTCTCAAAAGTAGACCATCATAATAATTTCTCAAAGTTTAGACCCGTTATTTGAGTAATGTTACCAATAAAATTATATCTAAACTATTATCCCTCAGACTTTCTCCTATGCTACCACAGTTGATATCTCAAAATTAGTCTGGCTTTGTTAGAGGTCGGAGTATTTTGGAGAATGTCCTGTTGGCTCAGGAAATCATTCATGGGATTAAAAAGCCCAAGGAAGGAGATAATGTAGTTATTAAATTTTATATGGCAAAGGCTTAAGATAGGGTCTCCTGGGCATTCAACTGTTTAGTGTTATGACGAATGGGTTTTGGATAATTTTTCATTGACATGATATGGTGAACTATGAGTAATAATTGGTATTTGGTTATTGTCAATGGAACTATGCACGATTTTTCAACTCAACGAGAGGTCTCAAACAGGGTGATCTGTTATCTCATTCCCTATTTATTTTAGGGGCAGAAGTTCTCTCTAGAATGCTTAACTATCTCTACAATAATCATCTTTATTATGGTTTCGATATGGAAGTCAGGGGGCCACAAATTAATCACCTTAGCTTTACGGATGATGTTATTATTTTACTTTGGAAGCAGAGAGTCTTTATTGTTGGTCATCGAGACCCTCTCTACCTATGAAGCTATCTCTGATCAACTCGTCAACAAAGGGAAGAGTCACTTTATGGTTCCCAAAAAAACTTCTTCTCACATTATTGAGAGGATTAAAGAGACCACTGGATTAAGTCAAAAAGAGAGCCCTATTACTTACTTTAGTTGTCCTCTGTACATAGGAAGACAGAGAATCATCTATTATTCAAAGTTGGTAGCAAAATGTTATAAAACAATTAGTGGTTGGCATTCCAGAATGCTATGTTTTAGTGGGAGGTTACCTTGGTTAAGCATGTTCTTTAATCTATTCCCATTCATACTTTGGAAACCATCTCCCATCGAAGAACTACTTTATAGTATATCAGAAGAGTGGCTGTTGACTTTTTTGGGGGGATCGATAAGGATAAAAAAAATACCATTGGGCTTCCTGGAATACTCTGAGTTTTCCTTATGAAGAGGGTGGTATTGGGGTGAGAAAACTCGATGATGCACTTCCTTACAAATTAAACAATGGTGGAACTTCAGTACAAAAAATTCTCTTTGGGGTTAATTTCTTAAAATCCAAGTACTATCAAAGATCTAATCCAGTGGCAAATAAAGGTGATACCGGAGAATCGTTGGAGTGGAGATACCTTATGAGAAATAGATCCATGGTGGAGACCCAGATAGGTTGGAGAATTCATTCCGGCAATTCTTTCGTTTGGTGGGACAATTAGATAGGTGATGGATCTATTTCTCACCACTGTCAAGACATTACAAGTCTAAATAATGTTCGAATATCCTTCTTCTTAAGATATGGACATTGTAATGAAAGTTTGGTGAGAACCCATGTACCCCCTCTGATGGTTCCTAGAGTGTTAAACACAATCATCCATTATCAGGAAGGAGTTCGAGATGCAGCTTACTGGAAACAGACTGAAATTGGAGCCTTCACTGGTTCATCAGCTTGGAACTTGGAGATATGTAAGAAGAACAAGAACAAATTGTTTACCTTCATTTGGCATAAACATGTGCCTTTCAAATCTTCATTTCTTCTTAGGCGGGCATTTAAAACCAAACTTCCAACCTATAAAAAGTTGAACTCTTTTGGAGTACAACCAGCTACATGTTACTGTTGCACTAGACAAGGGTGGGATGAGTTGAACATATTTTTGTCGCAGGTAACTTTGCAAATTATATTTGGAATTTCTTCTAAGGCATGCTTGGAATTACTCACAACTCCAGACAACTAAGGAACCTTCTGATGACCTTGGGGGGGGGGGGGACTGACTGCTAATAATGAGGACCATAAGCTCATTGTTCAGATCCTTCCTATTTATATTTGTTGGAACCTTTGGAAGAAGAGGTGCGCAATCAAACATTGTTAGAAAATATCCAATATGGCAAGAGTTAAATATTTAGTATGCAAAGATATCTCCTTTATGCTCCAAGTCTCTTATCTGTATCACTCTTGGCCTAACAATTGCAAAGAGCTGATAAATGAGGCAGAGAAATGCAATCAAACAAAATCACATAAATCAGCTAGTTAAGACCTCTCTGTCCCATTCTGAATCTTAATACTGATGGAAGTACAGTCCAAAATACGGGAAAATTGGTGGAGGTGGAATTGTGAGAGATTCTAAAGCGAATATGATTTATGCTTTCACAATATCCTTAGGTATTGGTACTAATAACAAAGCCGAAACGCAGGCTAGAACTTATGGCTTGTACTGGTGCCTTCAACATGGGTACATGAAAATCATTCTGGAAGTTGACTCAGAACTTCTCACAAAATGGATGAATCAGAACATCAAACCACCTTGGAGTCTACAACCTTATATCAACCAGTTACAACAGATCATTGGTCAATTGGAATTTTTTCAATAACGACACACTTATAGAAAGTCCAACACCACTGCCGATTTCTTATCCAAAGAGAGACATCAGACATATGTCACACAACACTTCTATACCTACAGCTAGTTACCTACAACAGCTAAAGGAAGCTGCCTTTTGGAGAATAAGGGAATGATCAACTTTAAAAGGAAGAAATTGAAAAGAATCAAAAACCTCCCTGATCTTCTCTTGTTATTGCCATACTGTTTAATCTTTTGCTTAGGTTTTATTTGTTTTCTATTGAAAATCTTTTCAATTTGACTATATTGTTATTGTATAGTCCTCTTGAATAGTTTTTTTGTTTTATTCTTGTCTTACGTTTGTAAGGGGAGAGTTTCCCTTATTTCTCTTTTCTAAACATTGTATTGAGAGAAGTCCTCTCCTTAGGTGCTTAGTTCTATTTTTCCTTTTCTAGTATGGGGATGAATTAACGAACCTTTGTAGGTTGGTTGATTCTTGGACCACCATGGGCTGGAGGTAAGGTTTATGTTCCCCTCCTTGTATTTTGGTTTTATTTTATTTATGATAAGGCATGGGGGTGTTGCTAAGCTCCTGCCCCCCAAGGGTCGTTCAACTAAAAAAATAAAAAAAAAAGCCCAAAATACCAAATCGCTTCCCCATTTCCCATTTTTTTCTCTCTCTAAGAATACGCGCTCCCAAAGCTGAAAGAAAATATTGTTCCTAACGGCTAGTTGAGACTGCCACAAATGGCGCGTTACTCGCCGATAGTCTTCCCAGGCCACAGGACCAACCCCAAGTGAGGCGCCTGACCAAGACGAACAAAACCCACAAAATAAACCCTCTAAGTCGCATCAAAACTTTGTGAATTCCCAAGTTAATGGAGCTATGAATAGTACAGACTCACAGAGTGAAATAGCAGGGGATGAAAAATTATTTCTCCAGTGAAGATAAGATGGAATCAACGTTCAAGGGATGCAGGGAATGATTTTGCATATCAAGGATCACTACATACTAAAAAATCAGGTGATTCCATCTTACCAATCAAAAATTATCAAGGGGCGACTTTTGGGGAAATTGTCGCAAAATCTCCTGATAATCGCCCACAAGTTCCAGCAACTTCCCAACAAATTCATGACGAAATGCACACTGGGGATTACTCTCCTGATCAAGGAGTACATCTCACAACAATTTCAACCAAAATAGATGGCCAAGTTACCAACGACATGAATTCTGATATGCGCACTATTGAACTCAGGAAAAACAAGGAAGATGATATCAAAGGGACCTGTCCTAAAGATAATGACATTCATCTTACAAACATCTCAGCTCAACCAAGACAAGAACATAATTAAGAGGATGTTCAAGAAGATGTGGAAAGAAGATCGAGAAATCAACTCAAAGTAGCGATAGATGTGGAGAGTGCTTAGCACTTCTCTTTTGGAGTCGAGCCAACAACAGCAAGCCCAAACACGGGTAACTCTCATCATACAGGTATACTTGTGGATACCACTAACGATTCACATGACTTTTTGCAGGAATCCCAAGTTACTATCCCTGAAATGCAGAACACAAGCTCAAAAGAGGAGAATCATCAAAATGGTAAGTCTACTCCCTCTAACTCTATGCTAGACCCGTTTACTCATACTACAATTGTTGGCCATGAGCATGTTAATGCCATGGTACAAAAGGCTATAGAAAGTTGTGAACAAATGCAGGGGACGAGTTTGAGTGAGTATGAACAACAATATAATCATAACCAAAAAGCAATGTTGAACAATTGGACCCAAAACCATAAAACCATCCTAAAACCAATGGCGAGCAAAGTAATTACCATAAGGAATTTCCCTAGATTTCAAGTAACATTGACAAACGTCCCTCAACCACACAAAAAAGACAGCAAAGTAATCCCAACACCAAGCCTAATGAAGCTACTAACCCCAAGGAAGTTCAAACTACCAAACAGGATCAAGTGAAAGAACCAGCACCCTACATAGTGGTGTAAACTCTGGCTGCTAGACTGAGGCAAATCAATGTTGTGTAGAACCCTGACATTGTGATAAACACCCCAACACAACAACCAAACATGGTTGTCCAACAGTTATCTATGAAATGCATGATTATATGCATACATTGATTGTGGAATGCAAGTATACACTGGTTGGGAAGTTCACTACTACTGTGCCTAATGTGGAACTTATCAGAAAAAGTTTTATCCAATAGACTAAATTAAGTGTGTGGGGGGGGGGTCAACATTGCACACTACAATTCTAAACATGTATTTATTGACATGCAAAATGAATTTTATTACCACATATTCTGGACACATCAAAGAATGACCATCGAAGACAAGCTCATAAGGATTCAAGCATAGACTTCATATTTTAGTTCGGAAGAGGAAACACCCATAGTTCATATTTGGTTCTTATTACCAGGATTCTCTTGGCATTGTTTTAAGAAGCCTTTCCTCATAACGCTCCTTGAAAGTGTAGTAAAAGTCTTTTACTTTGATACATCGTCAATGAAAAGAACAAGAGTAGGTATGGCAAAGGTAAAAGTGCAAGTGGACTTAACAAAAAATAGACGTAGACATGTGTGGATTGGTCTAGATGATGATGAACTTACTATAGGGAAATGACAACCAGTTGTCACGACGCGAAAGTACTCCCTAGAAGTTAGGTCTAACTCTTGAATCGTGGTCAGGCGTACTTGACCTTTTGGGGTGTCGTACAAGCCCTTCAACTCTCGTTCATAACATAAAGCATGAAAAGTAGTGCGGAATTAAAACTTTTCACGATAATAATAATAACATAAGTCTTTTCATAAATACTAGGAAAATCTTGTTGTTACAAGACAACTTAAATACACAACTTAGAATCTTAGGTACACGGCCCTTTACAATAAAAAGGAAATACAAATTCAAGCCTTAATAATGAAACTAAGAAACATAAATTATGCCTCGAATATATGATGACATACCAAATTCTTGAGAGATAGAATTCCCAAGCTTTAACTACGATCTTCCAAAAGGCTTCCAACCGATACTCATAAGTTTTATAAAAGTATGGGGTTAGTACAGACAATGTAGTAAGTATGGCATATGCAAAAATATGTAAAAATGGACATTTTTATCAAAAAAAGCTTTCATCCCAATTTAATAAAACATTCATGAACTTATGAACAAAACAACATAAGAAGCCTCATTTAACACTTAAGAAGAACTTCCATAATTTTACCTCAACATTTCACTTTACAGTAAGCACACTTGACCTCATAGTGAACTACACATGTATACAACTCTCACACAAGTACTCTCCTCCAATAGGACTCTTAAGTCACACGAAGTGCAATGTGAGAGTAGCATCCCATACTACCACTCCCACTAGTGCTCCTAATGGAATCCTAAGGATTTGAGAACATTACCACAAGTTGACCAAAAAGATGCATTTTACAGTGAACTATTTCATTGACATTTCAGTGGACCATTTTAAGACTTTAAAGTAAGTTTAAAATCTTTACATTAGACTAAAGACTCCAACAATGATGAACATCCAATGTATTGCAAATGAGGAAATGAGTCCATTACTGTAGGAGTTTCTCTACCTAAGGATAATCCCAAGACTCTCTAAGGTAATACATGAAGGAAACGTCTAAACACTTCCTTCAACGCACACCCAAGCGATCCTGAAGACTACCCCATTTGGCTTACTCGCCTGGGGAAAATGAATCACCACTCAAAGACAATACATTAGGAGAAAACCCAACAAAACACCAAAGGCTTCCCTTTATGAAATGCCTACTTAGTGCAATGAGTAGGATGGCGTTCCACACCACCACCTACCCTATGTAGTACATTCTTTTAGAAGGTTTTGCACAAAGTCTTCCCTTTCGGAAGGTCCTGCTTAATGCAATGGATAGGTAGAGTCTCATACCACCACCTACCCTAAGTAGGACTTTCTTTTAGAAGACTTAGTTCAATCAAATCACATAGGTAACACGATAATTAGACAACTTATCATTGTCAATACTTTTGTGGGGGGTTATCTTAACCGACAAAGACCATGAGAGCTAGGCATGGAATCCCGATATTAAACCCTATCGGATGAGTGATCCTCACTTGCCTAGAGTAAGGTCATACTTCTTAGCTTTTACATGGGTTTTCCAATAGCTATACCTATGTGGGCACATAGTTAAGGGATATAGAGATTGCTACTAAGTGACTTAGTATCTACTAACGAGGAGTACTCATCTCAAAAGGTA
This sequence comes from Solanum sitiens, assembly GCA_016801875.1. Taxonomy (NCBI): domain Eukaryota; kingdom Viridiplantae; phylum Streptophyta; class Magnoliopsida; order Solanales; family Solanaceae; genus Solanum; species Solanum sitiens. The sequence goes on from JABWTJ010000589.1 coordinate 283,151, forward strand.
TAAGGGAAAACGACATTTCAACTCATGAAGCGTATTCTACCTTATCTTTTTATCCTCTCGGTGCTAGGCATAACTCCCCACAGATTCTCACATTATAGACTATAGGTTAAGGATAACTAGCGAATGCCACATCTCAACTCAAGAAGTACATTCTTCCTCGGACCAATCTAGGAAAGCTCATTAGGAATAGTGAAATTGCTACTAGACACTTCATCTCAACTCACGAAGAGTGTCCACCCCAAGACTCCCCTTCTTACTAAACTTAGCTTCATTCATTCACTTAAAGAGTGTGTGTGTACATGTAAGCACACCTTGCACATAAGCATCATTTCATACACATTACTTCTAAACATGCTTTAGACTTACATTTATCAACTTAGACACTTTACATACTTCACATAGTCACATTCTTCAATTAGACCAAAATCTAGGTCAAACATTTGATTCAAGCTTCACAATCACAAAACAAGACCCATTTACAATTTTTATTCATTCTACGCTTTAGACATTCAAGATCCTACTCTCAATACATAATAAGCACCACCAATTTATCAAATAAGCACCGCCACCAAGAAGGTGGACCATACCACTCAAGATCAATTTATCATAAGCATAATATAATATAGAAACTCTTCAATTTACTAAGCCATAAAAACCTATACACATTTTTATCATTAATTCAACATAAAAAGTCCCTTAGGGCAGTATCTAAACCAACATTACAACACAATAAAACCAAAGTTCATTTTATATGTAAACATGCTCATTTGACCCATTTCATAAACCACAACTTGAAAAGAAACTTTAACATGATTTCATTAGGGTTTTAGCATTAGAATAATCAACGAGCATTAATAATATCATTAATTTTTCAATAGAAACATTTTCATGCAAGACCAATATTGGGTTGAAGATAATAGAAGTTAGGGTTGAAAACCCCTTTTTGAAATTCCTTAGAAATGGCTTCTTGAATGAAAGGGTATTCAAGAATGGATACCATACCTCACTAGGAAAAAGAAAAATCCAAGAGTTTTTGATGAATAGACACTTCCAACCATCCCTCTTTCCTTCGTTGACCTCTAGCTTTCAATGGAGTCTTGAGAGAATTTATCTTTAGAGAGGGAGTTTGAATTTTTAAGTGAGGGGTCTTTTCTAGGTCTAGGGTTTAAAACTAACTTATTATAACATAAAAACACTAAAAATATCAGCCTACGTTCTTAAAAGACTTTGGGTGTATTTACATAAAATACCCCAAGTCGGCAGCATCTTTCACAGCTTTTGGAGGTGGCCAATCGACGACCCAAGCTACTGGGTGTCGATGAGTTGACGGACCATTCTACTGGGCGTCGATGGCATCAGATCCTGGTTCAAGGGAGGGCTGGACCTCCCACTAAGTATGGGACGACGGCCCCCCAGTCGACGGGGCGTCGATGGAATTACGCCCAGTAGACTGCTCCGTCGATTTGGCAGTGTTCTTGGCAGCTTTGTCCCAAACTTTGGACCTTCATCTAGGGCCCCTTGTGGGTCCTAGGTGGGGTCGTTCCCGGACATTAAACCTGTAAACTAAGTCTTCTAGGTCTTACGAACATCTCATGCAATTTTCAAGCAAAACGAACACATAAAACTCACTCAAACACCTCAAGACACACAAGTACTTTCTAAGGCACACCTTCCGAACGTCATGGGCATTTTTGGTCGATTGACCTCCAAACTCAACAAAAATTCACACAAACCTTATGAATACTAAATTAACTTAGTTTAACATAAAATTCACTCAAACAACACTTACGAAGCTCTAGTTCACCTTAGTTCGTTTTAGGGCATTACATTCTCCCCCACTTGGGATAACATTCGTCCTCAAATGACACTTAAACTTCAAGAACAACAAGGACTAACAAAAAATGACATAACACACTTCAATTATGATCAAAACATAAAAATCAAAGCATAAAATAACAAAGAGCATCAATTTTCACTTTTCACATTTAGCAACATAGTCAATTTCTACCAACTTCACAAGTTTTTTCAAAACTCATTCTTAAACTTCTTTTATGGAGGAACTACCTTCTCCAACATTAAACAGACTCATAAACAACACTTTTGAACACATTGAAACTTCAATTCAATAAAAAATAAATTTTCTCCAAATTCACAAATTCTACAGTGGACATCACTGTAGCACTGCCCAAATTTTTCAAAAATCCAAAAATTCATTCTTTGAGCAATTAATCAAAATGACATGATCATATGAACTATAAAACCATATAAACTCACTTCATAACATCAAAGCAACAATCAACAAGAGTTAAGACTTTCCAAGACCATCAAATCCGGATTAATTATCCTTCCTAGCCCCCATCCCATAGGAAGGGTTCTTCCTGGGAGCATTAGGATCTAGGGAAGCTTGATTGACATATTTCCCCCTTGATTTGAGGTTTGGGCAGTCCCTCATCTTGTTTCCCTTATTACCACATGCAAAACAACCATCCATCCCGGCAAGACACTTACCCCCATGTTGCTTTCCACAAGTAGGGCACTTAGCCCTTTCAAAAGTATGACCACCACCTGGAGAATGTTGGTTTGGAGCCCTATCCTTGTTTCCCATGGAAGAATCTTGGTGATAGAACCTCTTCTTAGGCTTTTGGTGACAAGAATTCATCCGACCTAGGCTTCTTACCCTCTTGCCTTATCTCCCAAATTTTGGACTCCTCAATTTGTTGTGCATAAAGCATGAGCCTAGAGATATCCATGTCATTAAGAAGCATTGCCGTACGACACTCTTTTTACACCAAACTAGACACTCCCATCAAAAATTTGTTCATCCTCGCCCTAGGGTTGGCCACCATAGTCGGGGCATACTTAAAGAGTTGGGTAAATTTGAGAGAGTATTCTTTCACACTTATTCCCCCTTGACGAAGATTCATGAACTCAACCATTTTCTTCTCCCTCCACTCTAGGGGAAAGAACCTATCTAGTAAAGCCTCTTTGAATTCCTCCCAATCAACCAAACCACTTTCTAAGGGTCTCTCACCTCTCCATTTCTCATACCACACTTGAGCAACATCCTTAAGTTGGTAAGCGGTCAATTCCTCTTTCTCCCTAGAGGTCACACCCATAGAATATACCACTTTGAAAACCTCATCTATGAAGCCTTGTGGATCTTCATCCACCTTAGTGACATGAAAAGTTGGAGGGTTCATCCTCATGAAATCACAAATCCTAGAAGCGGGTGTACTAGCATTTGGTTGGGGCCTATCTCCTTGATTAGCTTGGGCAACAAAGTGATTGTTGACGACTTGAGCTTGAGCTGTCATGAGTTGGGTCAAGTTCATTAGGGTAGCCCTCAACTCCGCATTAGTCATATCACCTTCAACAAATACAGCTTGAGGCATAGGAGGCATTTGAGGCCCTTAGGGTTCCGGAGGGACTTGAGGTTCTTGAAGGGGAACCTCCACATTCTCTTCCTCCTCTAGGCCAACAATAGAAACTTGGTCACGGAGAGGGATACTCTCATTAGCTACACCACTCTCCTCCCTTCTAGCGGTCGATCTCCTCGTATTCATGTCCTAAAAACACAAAGAGAAGAGATTAAGAAAAGACACCTTATAAACTCAAATCTAAGGCACGATACTAGAATAGAGAAGAAAGTGAAACTTCTATCATCCAATAGCCTCTTGTCCATGGATGTGTCGCGACTCACACCAATGACCAAGATACTACTAGATATGGCTTGTGAGACTTTAAGACCTTAAACTATTTTCCAAAACCTTAGGCTCCGATACCAATTCTGTCACAACCCGAAAGTACCCCCTAGAAGTTAGGGCTAACTCTCGAATTGTGGTCGGGCGTACTTGACCCTTTGGGGTCTCGTACAAGCCCTTCAACTCTCGTTCATAACATAAAGCATGAAAAGTAATGCGAAATTAAAACTTTTCATGATAATAATAATAAAAGAAGTCTTTTCATAAATACTAGGAAAATCATGTCGTCACAAGCCAACTTAAAGACACAACTTAGAATCTTAGGGACACGGCCATTTACAATAAAAAGGAAATACAAATTCAAGTCTTAATAATGAAACTAAGAAACATAAACTATGTCCTCGAATATATGAGAAAATACAAAATTCTTGAGAAATAGAATTCCAAAGCTTCAACTCCGATCTCTCAAATGGCTTCCAACCTATACTCATAAGGTATATAAAAGTATGGGGTTAGTACAAACAATGTATTAAGTATAGCATATGCAAAAACATGTAAAAAGGGACATTTTTAGCAAAATAACCTTTCATGCCAATTTAATAAAACATTCATGAACTTATGAACAAAACAACATAAGAAGCCTCATTTAACACTTAAAGGAGATCTTTCATAATTTTACCTCAACATTTCACTTTACAGTAAGCACACTTGACTTCATAGTGAACTACGCATGTATACGATTCTCACACAAGTACTTTCCTCCACTAGGACTCTTAGGTCACACTAAGTGCAATGTAAGAGTAGCATCCCATACTACCACTCCCACTAGCGCTCCTAATGGATTTCTAAGGATTTGAGCACGTTACAACAAGTTGACCAAAAAGATGCATTTACAGTGAACTATTTCATTGACATTTCAGTGGACCATTTTAAGACTTTAAAGTAAGCTTAAAAGCTTTACATTAGACTAAAGATTCCAACAATGGTGAACTTCCAAAGAATTGCAAATGAGGAAATGAGTCCATTTGCGTAGGAGTTTCCCTACCTAAGGATAATCCCAAGACTCTCTAAGGTAAGACATGAAGGAAACGTCTAAAATCTTCGTTCAACGCACACCCAAGAGATCCTCAAGACTACCCCATTCGGCTTACTCGCCTTGGGAAAATGAATCACCACTCAAAGACAATACCTTAGGAGTAAACCCAACAAATCACCAAAGGCTTCCTTTTCGGAATGCCTACTTAGTGCAATGAGTAGGATGGCATCCCATACCACCACCTACCCTAAGTAGTACATTCTTTTTGAAGGTTTGGCACCAAGTTTCCCTTTCAAAAGGTCCTACTTAGTGCAATGGATAGGTAGCGTCCCATACCACCATCTACCCTAAGTAGCACTTTCTTTTAGAAGACTTAATTCAATCAAATAACATAGGTAACATATTCCCTCTCTTTTTTCTATTCCTCTCGGTGCTAGACATAACTCCCAACGGATTCTCACATTATAGATTATAGGTTAAGGATAACTAACGAATTCCACATCTCAACTCACGAAGTGCATTCATCCTCCGACCTATTCTTGGAAAGCTCATTGAGAATAGTGAGGTTGCTAATAGACACTTCATCTCATCTCACGAAGAGTGTCCACCCTAAGACTCCCCTTCTTAATAAACTTAGCTTCATTCATTCACTTAAAGTGTGTGTTTGTACATGTAAGCACACCTTGCAAACATGCTTTAGACTTCCATTTATGAACTTACACACTTTACATACTTCACTTAGTCACATTCTTCAATTAGACCAAAATCAAGGTCAAACATCTGATTCAAGCTTCACAATCACAAAACAAGACCCATTTACAATTTCTATTCATTCTACGCTTTAGACCTTCAAGATCCTACTCTCAATACATAATAAGCACCACCAATTTATCAAATAAGCACCGCCACCAAGAAGATGGACCATACCACTCAAGATCAATTTATCATAAGCATAATATAATATAGAACCTCTTCAATTTACTAAGCCATAACAGCCTATGCACATTTTTATCATTAATTCAACATAATAATTCCCTTAGGGCAGTAGCTAAACCAACATTACAACACAATAAAACCAAAGTTCATTTTATGCGTAAACATGCTCATTTGAGCCATTTCATAAACCCCAACTTAAAAAGAAACTTTAACAAGATTCCATTAGGGTTTTAGCATTAGAATCATCAACTAACATTAATAATATCATTAATTTGTCAATAGAAACATTTTCATGCAAGACCCATATTGGGTTGATGATAATAGAAGTTAGGGTTGAAAACCCCTTTTTTTGCAATTCATTAGAAATGGCTTCTTGAATGAAAGGGTATTCAAGAATGGATACCATACCTCACTAGGCAATCAAAATCCAAGAATTGTTTATGAAGAGAGATTTCCAACCAGCCCTCTTTCTTTCCTTGACCTCTAGCTTTCAATGGAGTCTTGAGAGAGTTTGTCTTTAGAGAGGGTGTTTGAATTTTGATGCGAGGGGTCTTGTCTAGGTACAGTGTTTAAAACTAACTTAATATAACATAAAAACACTAAATATATCAGCCTAGGGTCTTAAAAGACTTGGGGTGTATTTACATAAAACACCCCTAGTTGGCAGCAGCTTTCACAACTTTTGTAGGTGGCCAGTCGACGACCCAAGCTACTGGGTGTCGATGAGTCGACAGCCCGTGCTTCTGGGCGTCAATGGCATCAGAGCATGGTTCAAAGGAGGTATGGACCTCCTACTAAGTATGGGACTACGCCCCCCCAGTCGACGGGGTGTCGATGGAATTACGCCCAGTAGACTGCTTCGTCGATTGGGCAGTGTTCTTGGCAGCTTTGTCAAAAACTTGGGCCCTTCATCTAAGGCCCCTTGTGGGTCCTAGGTGTGGTCGTGACCGGACATTAAACCTATAAACTAAGTCTTCTAGGTATTAGGAATATCTCATGCAAGTTTCAAGCAAAACGAACACGTAAAACTCACTCAAACACCTTAAGACACACAAGTACTTTCTAAGGCACACCTTCCGAACGTCATGGGCGTTTTTTGTCGATTGACCTCCAAACTCAACCAAACTTCACACACTCATTAGGAATACTAAACTAACTTAGTTTAAAACAAAATTCACTCAAACAACACTTACGATGCTCTAGTTCACCTTAGTTTGTTTTAGGGCGTTACACTAGTGGAATATGAAAACATCCCCCCATACTGTGAGTACTGCAGGCACCAAGGACACTACATAGAGAAATGCAAAGTTTGAATGAGGGAGGAGAACTACAGAAATAAAAAAAATGAAAAGAAGGATAAAAGCAAGGAGAATCGAAACCAGAAAGAGAAGGAAAATAGCCATGACAATGCAAAAGATGCTAAAGAAAAACAACAACAAAATAGTAGGGAGATGAAAAAACAAAACCAACCTGAACAAGGGAAGGAAGAAGAATTGCAAACAAAAAGAAAAAGAAACAAAAGACAGCAAAAAGTGAGACCCGAGAATACAACATGGAAACCTACCTTAGCACAAAATCATACAGCCAAGGAAGCTCCCAAAACAACAACACAAGCAACAGGTAAACTTCCCATATTACATCACAATGCTTTCACTAACTTGAACATGCAGGAAATTCAAGTTGTAACAAGAGAGGAACCTACCAGCACAGGGCATCAAGCAGCACAAGAAACACATAACATGTATGAGCATGAAAATGATAAAGGAAAACAAAAAATGCAACAAGGAGGGGATGTCAACAACAAAAAATCAGGTATCATAGCTACGCAACCTTAGTATAATAATCTCTCTAAAACTGCTACTAAGATGGTTGAAGTTGAAGAAGGTAGGGATGTGGTTTGTCAAGAGAGCCTCACTAATCTGCTGGAAGGGATAACCAAAGGGGGGAATTTGCCTCATGTTTGCAGGAAGGGGTAACCAAAGGGGGGAATTTGCCTCATGTTTGCATGAGGGGGTACAGTCAGACCTTAACTAAGACCTTAGAGACCCATCTAAGAATAAAACTAAGCAACAACAATCCAAACAACAGCAGGGTCAACAACAAGGGCAGACAGTGGCAAAGAAATAGGCAAATAATGAGGGTAACAAAGAAAATCAATAGAAGGAGACTAGATCAATTGAAAACCACAACAAATCTTCTATGGAAAAGGATATGGGGAACAAAGCAAGCACTAGTAAACCTAAAAATACTCCAAAGAGTAAAACTAAACCTAGTACGCAAAAAAGAGATGCAACTAAGAGGAGACAAAAATAGGAAAAAGACAGTGAACAAAGAGGGGAGCAATGCATAGATGAGGAACCATGCAGGAAATTCATAATTGTAAATGATCACCAAGGTCTAGACATTCATCCCTTGCAAGATCAATATATGACTCCTCCTCCTAATGAACCATATGATAAAAGGAATCAAGTCTGTCAAGTCAAAACTATACCTCTTTTTGATGAATATGAAGTGAATAACTCTGAATATGAGGTGGATAAAGACAACCAATCCATACATGATATTGATGATAATGATGAGACCAGTGAGGCACTAATTAGGTCCTTCATTCCATAACAAAACCAGAATCTTGAAGAGGAACTCCAGCAGGTGACTTTGAATCAGGGACTATCTCCATGAAGTGTTCAGCATGAGAAATTCTACTTCAAAAATCAAGATATAAATATTGTCACTGCAGGCACACCAAATACTAGACTCTTCTCTTCCATATCTTCTCAATGATTAGTACAATCATATGGAATGTGATGGGGATTAATACTCAAAGGGTTTTGGAAAGACTTGAAATGCTTGGGAAAATGCACCATCTCTCTATCATTGCAGTTTTACAACCTTTCTCAGACAATATGCATATTTAGAATTTTAAAGTTCAACTAAACATTGAAAATGCATAATGTAATTGTCATGGAAAAATTTTGGTTATTCTGGAGTAGTGATATTTATTGTACTATTCTGTATAAGGATGATCAACAAATAACTTGTGGTATCAAACATAATGAACTGCAAACTCAATTCATTATTTCCTTTGTGTATGCTAAATGCAAAGATAACCTTAGAAGACTTCTGTGGGACAGAATGCTACACATGCTAAGGTGAATAATGAACCATGGTGCTCTTTGGGGGATTTAAATGTTATTACTGCAATTGATGAGAAGTTGGGGGGAGTGCCCTATAATATGAGAAAAAGTTTGGATTTTATATATGTCATTGAAGCTTGTGGCTTAATGGACATAGGCTTTAGTGGATTGAAATTTACATGGTCTAATCAAAGGGGTATCGATCACAAAATATGGAAAAGGTTGGATAGGGCTCTTGTGAATGATGCTTGGTTAGCGATGATGCCTCAAACTACCATGACTCACATACCTTCTAATGTATTTGATCACTGTCCTTTATTAATGTAAATGACTTCAAAAGAGACTGAACCAATCAAATATAAATTCCTTAATTGTTGGGTTGATAACCCTCTTTTCCTTAACATTGTCAAAGAATGATGGGAAAAAGATACTGAGGGAATAATATGAGGAAGTTTCACCAAAAAATGAAAAGGTTGTCTAATACCCTTAGTGCTTGTTCTTGAAGGGAATTTGGTGACATCTTTTTAAATGTCAAAGAGTATGAAGAAAAATTCAGAATTGCAGAGGAGAACCTTATTGAAAATCAAAGTGAGGTCAACAGAATCACCTTCCATGAACTCAATGCTAAGTATATTAAGTTCTTAAAGGTGGAGGATTCTATTATGAAACAAAAAACTCAATTACAATGGTTTAAGGTTGGTGACACAAACTCCAAATACTTCCATTCACTAATAAGGGGAAGGATGAGAAGGTTAATTATCCACAAGATCATAAATGAGAATGGAGAGTGGCTGCAGGAAGATGATAACATTGCAAAGGTTGCCTGTGACCATTTAATTAACATTTTAACAGGAGATTACATAATTATTAATGAGGGTACTCTTGAATGCATTCCTAGAATGGTGAATCAAGAACAAAATAATACCCTCACAAGCAATCCTGATATGGAAGAACTGAAAGTAGTGGTTTTCTCTATGAATGTTAACTCTGCAACTGGGCCAGATGGTATGAAAGGGTATTTCTTTTAATAATGCCAGCACATTATCAAAAAAGATCTTTTTGGGGTCATCCAGGTTTTTTTTTTGTGGTCAATGATTCCCAAATACTTTGCTCACTCTTGTATAGTTCTTTTACCAAAAGTGAACAATCCTAACAAAATGACAGAATTCAGACGTATAAGTTAGAGCAATTTCACTAGCAAGATCATTTCTAAACTAGTGAGCAGTAGACTTATTCCTATACTCCCTAGTTTGATTTCTCTTAATCAGTCTAATTTTTTAAGGGTAGAAGTATATCTAAAAACATTATGCTAGCGCAAGAGATTATTCATAAGATTAAAAAACCTAAAATTTGGAGCAATGTCATCATGAAGCTGGACATGGCAAAGGCTTATGACAGAGTATCTTGGTCATACATTTGTCTAGTGATAGGGAAGATAGGCTTTGAGGTATGGTATGGAGAATTATGGCCAACAACTGGTACTCCTTTGATCATCAATGGTAAGAGGTATGGATTCTTTTATTCTACTAGAGGTCTTAAACAAGGTGACCCCCTCTCCCCTGTTCTATCTATTATAGGTGCAGAGGTTCTATCAAGATCCTAGAACAAATTGAACAACCATCTTGATTAGCATGGTTTTTTCATGAATTTGAGAGGGCCTCAAGTGAATCACCTTAGTTTTGCTGATGAGATCATCCTATTTACCTCTGGAAGATGTAAAACATTAAGTCTCATCATGCATACTCCGAAGAAATATGAGGATACATCTGGTCAATTGATCAATAGTGATAAAATTCACTTCATGATTCATTCAGCTGTCATCAACTGTACAAGGGACAAAGTCAAGGGAATCATTGGGTTTAAGAAAAAATAGGGTCCCCTAAATTATTTAGGTTGCCCGTTATTTGTTGGTAGACCAGGGATTATTCATTTTTCTAATCTCATTTATAAAGTTCTATGCAGAATCACATGTTGGCACAAAAGCAGCTGAGGTATGGAGGTAGAGTTGTCTTGGTCAAGCATGTCTTAACATCTTTAAGATTTCTCATACCCACCCCCCTTCTTAAGGAGGGAAGCTTAAGTTCTTCCATGAAGCCCAATGGGACTTTTTCTTTTCACTCCTCCATCACCAGAAAAAATCAGCCATAAGCATTTGGATTTGTTTGAGTACAGTGGAAGTTTTTAGTTTTTTTTTAGCTTTTAGGATTTTGGGTTTAGGATTTTTAAGTTCTATGGTTTAGTGTTTAATATTTGGGTTTTGGTATTTTGGACATGGGGTTTCGGGTTAATGATTTAGATATAGGGTTAGGGTTAGGGTTTAGGTTGTTTTTTAGGTTTTAGGGTTTGGGGTTAAGCATTTGAGTTGTAATATATATGGTTTCGTGTTGAATTTTAGGGTTTTGGTATTTTAGGCTTTGGGTTTAGGGTTTAGGGTTTAGGGTTAGAATTAAGGATTCGGTTAGGGTTAGGGTTCGTGTTTGGGATAGGTTTAGGGTTTGGGTTTAGTTTTTTTTTAAGGTTTTAGTCTTTTGCGGTTTAGGATTTTTGGTTTAAATCTATGGTTTAGTGTTTAGCATTTGGGTTTTGGTATTTTGGGCTTGGGGTTTCGGGTTTATGGTTTAGGGTTAGGGTTAGGGTTAAGGTTAGGGTTTAGGTTTCGGTTTGGGTTAGGGTTAGGGTTTAGGTTTTTTTAGGTATTAGGGTTTGTGGTTTAGGATTTGAGGTTTTAAATATATGGTTTAGTGTTTAATGTTTGGGTTTTCGTATTTTGGACTATGGTTTTTTTTGGTCTTTCTCTTTTTTTTTTTTGACTTAGGGCTGGTAGTTAGTTGACATCAACTAGTAATTGTCCTTGTAGTATGCATATTTAACTCTTCTTATGTTGGAAGATTTGCCTCCATACATTCTAGCACATTTATTCTTCTAGAGGTTCTAGCAGATAAAATATAAGTGGTTTGAAGAAGTAGATTGTGTTTCATTGTTAGGCTTAGTTTTCCACCATTTAATGATGAGTTGTTGTATTGAGTTGTGGTCTGTATTTACACTAGCAACATCTGCAAAACTTCTCCATACATAGGATTCAAAGGATCCATTGTTGAAGGTGGTCAATGGTATTATAACCTTACCTGTTACAACAACAAAAACAGTGTGCTGGCTCAATGCGAAAATTATTTAGTTTATCATTGGTAGTGTGTTTACCTTTGAAAATTCTCCATAAAAGAAAAGATTATTTAAAAGGGATACTCTTGTGACAATTGATTTAATTGAAGTGTTTTTTTTCCTTTTTTGCATGATTTCATTCCAGGCAGTTGCACAACTAAAATTCCCATCAATGTTGAGTGTCCAAACAACTTGATCTGGAATGTGTTGCTGGAGAAGAATTTCAGTAGCTAGGATACTTGACAAATGGTCAGTAGGGGCCTGTTGAATGATCTTGTTAAAATTCCATTGTCCCTTCTTCCAGAATTCTGCTACAGTTGTGTTGTTGAATCTGTTGCTATTGGAAGAAAATTGAGCTAATGGACCAACACCAAGCAAGTTATCCCACCAAATGGAAAAGTTGCCTGAGTTGAGTTTCCAGTGAATGTGTTGATCCACTCTGCTTCTGTTTTGAAGCATTAGTTTCCAAGTCAAAGACTCCAGCATCCCATTTTTTACATAGGGGATTAGATCTTTCACAGTATTTAGCTTTTATGAAACTTCCCCAAAGGGTGTGTTTAGATCTAAATATCCATTGTTTAAATTGGAATGCCTTACAAACATCATTGAGATTCCTCATACCAATTCCTCCATTTTCATAGGGAAAGCTGAGAGTTTTCCATGTAGCCCAGTGGTATTTTTTATTTTCATTCTTCCAACCCCAGAAGAAATCAGCCATGAGTATTTGGATTTTCTTAAGGACAGTGGAAGGGGGAGTGACTGCTGAAAGTAGATGGATAGCGATTGTTAATCCTATCCTTAAACCCTAACTCTAAACCCTAAACCCTAACCCCAAAGCCTAAAATACCAAAACCATAACATTAAACACTCAACCATAGATATTACAACATAAATGCTTAACCCCAAACCCTAAAACCTCAAAAACAATTTAAAGCATAAAACTAACCCTAACCCTAACCCTAACCCTAACACTAACCCTAAACCATTAACCCAAAACCCAAGTCCAAAATACACAAACCCAAACATTAAATACTAATCCATAGATCTTAAACAAAAAATTCTATACCCCAAACCGTAACCCTAACCCAAAACCCTAACCCTAACCCTAAACCCTAAACCCTAAGTCCAAAAAAATGTCCCAAAAAAAACCTTAGTCCAAAATACAAATACCCAACTACTAAACACTAAACCATATTTTAAAAACCTCAAATCCTAAACCACAAACCCTAAAACCTATAAAAATACCTAAACCCTAACCCAAACCCTAACTCTATCCTTAACCCTAACCCTAACCCTAAACCATTACCCGAAACCCCAAGCCCAAAATACCAAAACCCAAATATTAAACTCTAAACCATATGTTTTAAACAAAAAATCCAAAACCCCAAAAACCTAAAACCTAAAAAAACGCTAAACCCAAATCCTAAACCTATCCCCAACACGAACCCTAACCCTAACCCTATCCTAAAACCTAACCCTAAACCCTAAACACTAAACCCAAAGCCTAATATACCAAAACCCTAATATGAAACATTAAAACATAAATGCTTAACCCCAAACCCTAAAACCTAAAAAAAAACCTAAACCCTAACTCTAACCCTAACCTTAACCCTAACCCTAACCCTAAACGATGAAGCCGAAACCCCAAGTCCAAAATAACAAAACCCAAATATTAAACACTAAACCGTAGATTTTAAACAAAAAACTCTAAACCCAAAAACCTAAAACCTAAAAAACCTTAAACCCTAACCCTAAACCTATCCCTAACATGAACCCTAATCCTAACCCTATCCTTAACCCTAATCCTAAACCCTAAACTCTAAACACATAGCCCAAAATACAATAATCCTAACATTAAACACTAAATCATAGATATTACAACTCAAATACTTAACCCCAAATCCTAAAACATAAAAAAAAAGTAAACCCTAACACTAAAAAAAACATTAACCCTAACCCTAACCCTATTATAAACCCTAAAGCCCAAGCCCAAAATACGAAAACCCAAACATTAAACACTAAACCATTGATATTAAACCTCAAATCCTAAACCTTAAACCAAATAACCTTAAAAAAACCAAAAATCCTAACCCTAACCCTAACCCTTAACTTAACCCTAACCCTAACCCTAAACCATAAACCCGAAACCCTAAGCCCAAAATACAAACACCCAAACATTAAATACTAAACCATAGATTTTAAACCTCAATTGCTAAAACCCTGAACCATAAAACCTACAAAAACCTACAGTCTAACCCTAATCCTAACCATAATCTTAACTCTAAACCCTAAACCCTAAGTCCAAAAAAACGTCCCAAAAAAAACGTTAGTCCAAAATACAAATACCCAACTACTAAACACTAAACCATATTTTTAAAACCTCAAATCCTAAACCACAAACCCTAAAACCTATAAAAAGACCTAAACCCTAACCCAAACCCTAACTCTAATCTTAACCCTAAACATAAACCATTAACCCAAAACCCCAAGCCCAAAATACCAAAACCCAAATATTAAACTTTAAACCATATATTTTAAACCAAAAATCCTAAACCCTAAACCCTAAAACCTAAACAAAACTAAAACTATCCCCAACATGAACCCTAACTCTAAACCCTAAACCCTAAACACAAAGCCTAATATACCAAAACCCTAACATTAAATATTAAAATATAAATGCTTAACCCCAAACCCTAAAACCTAAAAAACACCCTAAACCCTAACCCTAACCCTAACCCTAACCTTAACCCTAACCCTAACCCTAAACCATTAACCCGAAACCCCAAGTCCAAAATACAAAAACCCAAATATTAAACACAACCATAGATTTTAAACAAAAAATTCTAAACCCCAAAACCTAAACCTAAAAAAACCTTAAACCCTAACCCTAACCCTATCCCTAACATTAACCCTAACCCTAACCATATCCTTAACCCTAACCCTAAACCCTAAACTCTAGACATATAGCCCAAAATAAAAAAAATCCTAACATTACACACTATATCATAGATATTACAACTCAAATACTTAACTCAAACCGTAAAACCTAAAAAAAACTTACTGCGTAGATATTACAAGTCAAATCCTTAACTCCAAACCCTAAAACCTAAAAAAAACCTAAACCCTACATTAACCCTAACTCTAACCCTATTATAAACCCTAAAGCCGAAGCCCAAAATACCAAAACCAAACATTAAACACTAAACCATTGATATTAAACCTCAAATCCTAAATCCTAAACCCAAAAACATTAAAAACCAAAAATCCTAATCCTAACCCAAACCATAACCTTAACCCTAACCATAAACCCGAAAACCTAAGCCAAAAGTACAAAAACCCAAATATTAAATACTAAACCTTTGATTTTAAACATCAATTGCGAAACCCTGAACCATAAAACCTAAAGAAACCTATACCCTAACCCTAATCCTAACCCTAACCATAAGCCTAAAGCTTAAACACTATGTCCAAAAAAAAAAAACCGAAAAAAACCCTTTGTCCAAAATCCAAAAACCCAACTATTAAGCACTAAACCATATATTTTAAACCTCAAATCTAAAACCACAATACCTAATACCTATAAAAAGACCTAAACCCTAACCCAAACCGTAACCCTAACCTTTACCCTAACCCTAACCCTAAACCATTAACCCGAAACCCCAAGCCAAAAATATGATGGCCCAAATATTAAACACTAAACCATATATTTTAAACCAAAAACTCCTAATCCGCAAAAACCTAAAAACTAAAAAAAAACTAAACCCAAACCCTAAACCTATCCCAAACACAAACCCTAACCCTAACCCTATCCTTAAACCCTAACTCTAAACCCTAAACCCTAAACCCAAAGCCTAAAATACCAAAACCATAACATTAAACATTCAACCATAGATATTACAACATAAATGCTTAACCCCAAACCCTAAAATCTCAAAAACAATTTAAAGCCTAAAACTAACCCTAACCCTAACCCTAACCCTAAACCATTAACCCAAAACCCCAAGTCAAAAATACACAAACCCAAACATTAAATACTAATCCATAGATTTTAAACAAAAAATTCTAAACCCCAAACCGTAACCCTAACCCAAAACCCTAACCCTAACCCTAAACCCTAAACCCTAAGTCCAAAAGAAACGTCCCAAAATAAACCTTAGTCCAAAATACAAATACCCAACTACTAAACACTAAACCATATTTTAAAAACCTCAAATCCTAAACCACAAACCCTAAAACCTATAAAAGACCTAAACCCTAATTCTAACCTTAACCCTAACCCTAACCCTAAACCATTACCCGAAACCCCAAGCCCAAAATACCAAAAACCATATGTTTTAAACTCTAAACCATATGTTTTAAACAAAAAATCCTAAACCCCAAAAACCTAAAACCTAAAAAAACGCTAAACCCAAACCCTAAACCTATCCCCAACACGAACCCTAACCCTAACCCTAACCTAAAACCTAACCCTAAACCCTAAACCCTAAACCCAAAGCCTAATATACCAAAACCCTAATATTAAACATTAAAACATAAATGCTTAACCCCAAACCCTAAAACCTAAAAAATAACCTAAATCATAACTCTAACCCTAACCTTAACCCTAACCCTAACCCTAAATCATTAAGCCGAAACCCCAAGTCCAAAATACCAAAACCCAAATATTAAACACTAAACCATAGATTTTAAACAAAAAACTATAAACCCAAAAACCTAAAACCTAAAAAACCTTAAACCCTAACCCTAAACATATATCTAACATGAACCCTAATCCTAACCCTATCCTTAACCCTAATCCTAAACACTAAACTCTAAACACATAGCTCAAAATACAACATTCCTAACATTAAACACTAAATCATACATATTACAACTCAAATACTTCACCCCAAATTCTAAAACCTAAAAAAAGCTTAAAGCATAGATATTACAACTTAAATCCTTAACCCCAAATCATAAAACCTTAAAAAAACCTAAACCCTAACCCTAACCCTAACATTAACCCTAACTCTAACCCTATTATAAACCCTAAAGCCCAAGCCCAAAATACAAAAACACAAACATTAAAAACTAAACCATTGATATGAAACCTCAAATCCTAAACCCTAATCCCAAAAACCTAAAAAAACCAAAAATCCTAATCCTAACCCTAACCCTAACCCTAACCCTAACCATAAACTCAAAACCCTAAGCCCAAAATACAAAACCCCAAACATTAAATACTAAACCATTGATTTTAAACCTCAATTGCTAAACCCTGAACGATAAAACCTAAAAAAACCTACACCCTAACCCTAATCCTAACACTAACCGTTAGCCTAAACCCTAAACCCTAAGTCCAAAAAAAAAAGTCCCAAAAAAAACCCTTGGTCCAAAACAAAAAAACCCAACTATTAAACACTAAACCATATATTTTAAACCTCAAATCCTAATACCTATAAAAAGACCTAAACCTTAACCCAAACCGTAACCCTAACATTTACCCTAACCCTATCCCTAAACCATTAACCCGAAACCCCAAGCCAAAAATACCAAAACCCAAATATTAAACACTAAACCATATATTTTAAATTAAAACTCCTAAACCCCAAAAACCTAAAACCTAAAAAAAACCTAAACCCAAACCCTAAACCTACCCCAAACACGAACCCTAACCCTAACACTATCCTTAAACCCTAACTCTAAACCCTAAACCCTAACCCCAAAGCCTAAAATACCAAAACCTTAACATTAAACACTCAACCATAGATATTACAACATAAATGCTTAACCCAAACCCTAAAACCTCAAAAAATACCTAAAGCCTAAAACTAACCCTAAACTTGACCCTAACCCTAACCCTAAACCATTAACCCAAAACCCCAAGTCCAAAATACAAAAACCCAAACATCAAATACTAATCCATAGATTTTAAACCTCATATGCTAAACCCTGAACCATAAAACCTTAAAAAAAACTACACCCTAACCCTAATCCTAACCCTAACCCTAACCCTAAACCCTAAACCCTAAGTCCAAAAAAATGGCCCAATAAAAACCTTAGTCCAAAATATAAATACCGAACTACTAAACACTAAACCATATTTTAAAAACCTCAAATCCTAAACCACAAAACCCTAAAACCTATAAAAAGACCTAAACCCTAACCCAAACCCTAACTCTAACCTTAACCCTAAACTATTAACCCGAAACCCCAAGCCCAAAATACCAAAACCCAAATATTAAACTCTAAACCATATATTTTAAACCAAAAATCCTAACCATCAAAAACCTAAAACCTAAAAAAAAACTAAACCCAAACCCTAAACCTATCCCCAACCCTAACCATAACCATAACCCTATCCTTAACCCTAACCCTAAAACCTAAACCCTAAATACAAAGCCTAATATACCAAAACCCTAATACCAAACATTAAAACATAAATGCTTAACACGAAACCCTAAAACCTAAAAAATAACCTAAACCCTAACCCTAACCCTAACCTTAACCCTAACCCTAACCATAAACCCCAAGTCCAAAATACCAAAACCCAAATATTAAACACTAAACCATAGATTTTAAACAAAAAAATTCTAAACCCCAAAACCTAAAACCTAAAAAAACCTTAAACTCTAACCCTAAGCCTATCCCTAACATGACCCCTAACCCTAACCCTATCCCTATCCTAACCCTAACCCTAAACCCTAAACTCTAAACGCAACGCCCAAAATACAAAAATCCTAACATTAAACACTAAATCATACATATTACAACTCAAATACTTAACCCCAAACCCTAAAACCTAAAAAAAGCTTAAAGTATAGATATTAAAACTTAAATCCATAACCCCAAACCCTAAAACCTAAAAAAACCTAAACTCTAACCCTAAACCTAACATTAACCCTAACTCTAACCCTATTATAAACCCTAAACCCCAATCCCAAAATACCAAAACACAAACATTAAACACTAAACCATTGTATTAAAACTCAAATCGTAAACCCTAATCCCAAAAACCTTAAAAAACCAAAAATCCTAATCCTAACCATAACCATAACCTTAACTCTAACCTTAAACTGGAAACCCTAAGCCCAAAATACAAAAACCCAAATATTAAATACTAAACCATTGATTTTAAACCTCAATTGCTAAACCCTGAACCATTAAACCTAATAAAACCTACACCCTAACCCTAATCCTAACCCTAACCATAAGCCTAAACCCTAATCCCTAAGGCAAAAAAAATGACCCAAAAAAACCCTTGGTCAATAATACAAAAACTCAAATATTAAACACTAAACCATATACTTTAAACCTCAAATCCTAAACCACAAACCGTTAAACCTATAAAAAGACCTAAACCCTAACCCAAACCCTGACACTAAACTTAACCCTAACCCTAACCCTAAACCATTAACCCTAAACCCCAAGCCAAAAATACCAAAACCCAAATATTAAATACTAAACCATATATTTTAAACCAATACTCCTAAACCCCAAAAACCTAAAACCTAAAAAAACGCTAAACCCAAACCCTAAACCTATCCCAAATAAAAACCCTAACCTTAACCCTATCGTTTACCCTAACTCTAAATCCTAAACCCTAAGCCCAAATCCTAAAATACCAAAACATTAACATTAAACACTAAACCATAGATATTACAACAAAAATGCTTAACCCAAAACCCTAAAACCTCAAAAACAACCTAAACCCTAACCCTAACCTTAACCTTAACCCATTAACCCGAAACACCAAGCCAAAAATATCAAAACCCAAATATAACACTATAAACCATATATTTTAAAGCAAAAATAGTAAACGCCAAAAACCTAAAACCTAAAAAAAAAAAACTAAAACCCAAACCCTAAACCTATCCCAAACATGAACCCTAACCCTTACCCTATCCTTAACCCTAACCCTAAACCCTAAACCCTAAAACCAAAGCCTAAAATACAAAACCCTAACATTAAACACTAAATCATAGATATCACAACATAAATGCTTAACATCAAACGCTAAAACCTAAAAAACAACCTAAACCCTTATCCTAACCCTAACATTAACCCAAACTCAAACCCTAAACCATTAACCCGAAACCCCAAGTACAAAATACCAAAACCTAAACATTAAACACTAAACCATAGATTTTAAACCGAAAATCCTAAACCCCAAAACCTAAAACCTAAAAAAACCTTAAACCCTAACCCTAACCCTATCCCTAACTTGAATCGTAACCCTAACCCAAACCCTAAAACCTAAACTCTAAACGCATAGCCCAAAATACAAAAATCCTAACATTAAACACTAAATCATAGATATTACAACGCAAATACTTAACACAAAATCCTTAAACCAAAAAAAACTTAAACCATAGATATTACAACTCAAATCCTTAACCCCAAACCCTAAAACCTTTAAAAAAACTAAACCCTAAACCTAAACCTAACATTAACCCTAACTCTAACCCTATTATAAACCCTAAAGCCCAAGCCCAAAATACCAAAACCCAAACATTAAACACTAAATCATTGATATTAAACCTCAAATCCTAAACCCTTAGCCAAAAACAATAAAACACCAAAATCCTAACCATAACCTTAACACTAACCATAAACCCAAAACCCTAAGCGCAAAATACAAGATTTTAAACCTCAATTGCTAAACAATGAACCATAAAACCTAAAAAACCTACACCCTAACCCTAACCATAAGCCTAACCCCTAAACCCTATGTGCAAAAAAAAAGACCCCCAAAAAAAAAACATAGTCCAAAATACAAAAAGTCAACTATTAAACACCAAACCATATACTTTAAACCTCAAATCCTAAACCACAAACCGTAAAACCTATAAAAAGACCTAAACCCTAACCCAAACCCTGACACTAACCTTAACCCTAACCCTAACCCTAAACCATTAACCCGAAACCCCAAGCCAAAAGTACCAAAAACAAAATATTAAACACTAAAGCATATATTTTAAACCAAAAATCCTAAACCCCAAAAACCTAAAACCTAAAAAAACCCTAAAATCTCATCTCTCAGACTCAGCAATTCAAGTGCTTACATATATTTCGAGAAGCAAATTGGGTGGCTGATGCTCTTTCAAAACACAGTCACATGATAACCAGTCCACATATATATTTCAGCAGCCAGCACATGCCTAAGGAAGCAAAATCATACTATCAGCTGGATTTACTTGAGATGCCTAGCTTTAGAAGAAGGAAGACCACAAGAATTAAGGAACCACCTTGATCGATCTTGCAGATTTCAACAATAGCTATCTGAATAGGTTAGTTTACTTTTATTCTACCTTGTAAAGGGAGAGTCTCCCTTGTTTATGTTTCCTAGATACTTTGTATTGAGAGGAGTCCTCTCCTTAGGTGCTTAGTATTTCGGTTTCATCATTGATGTACGGGGAGGAGTTGACTTCTTCTTTTGGAAAGTTGACTCTGAACCACCTTAGGTTGGAGGTTAGGTTTATGCCCCCTCCTTTGTATTTTGTTTTGTTTATTAATGTTAAGGCCTGGGGGTGCTGCTCAGCCCCTTACCCACCCAAGGGTAGTTCAAATAATAATTAAAAAAAAAAAAAAAAAACTATCCCAAACCCTAACCCTAACCCTAACCATGTCCTTAACCCTATATCCAAACCCTAAACCCATAAACCCAAAGCCTAAAATACCAAAACCTTAACATTAAACACTAAACCATAGATATTACAACATAAATGCTTAACCCCAAACCCTAAAACCTCAAAAACAACCTAAACCCTAACCCTAACCCTAACTTTAACCCTAACCCTAACCTCAACCCTAATCTAACCCTAAACCATTAACCCAAAAACCCAAGTCCAAAATACCGAAACCCAAACCTTAAACTTAAAATTTTAAACCAAAAATCCTAAACCCCAAAACCTCAAACCTAAAAAAAACTTAAACCCTATCCCGAACATGAACCCTAACCCTAATCCTATCCTTAACCCTAACCCTAAACCCTAAACCCTAAACCCATAGCCTAAAATACAAAAATCCTAACATTAAACACTAAACCATAGATATTACAACTCAAATACTTAACCAAAAAACCAAAAACCTAAAAACCTAAAAACAAAACAACCTAAAATATAGATATTACAACTCAAATCTTAACTCCAAACCCTAAAACCTAAAAAAAAAAACTAAACCCTAAACCTAAACCTAACATTAACCCTAACCCTAACCCTATTATAAATCCTAAAGCCCAAGCCCAAAATACCAAAACCTAAACATTAAACATTAAACCATTGATATTAAACCTCAAATCCTAAACCCAAAACCCAAAAACAATAAAAAACCAAAACTCCTAACCTTAACCCTAACCCTAACCTTAACCCTAACCATAAACCCAAAATCTTAAGACCAAAATACAAAAACCCAAACATTAAATACTAAACCATAGATTTAAAACCTCAAATGCTAAACCGTGAAACATAAAACCTAAAAAAACCTACACCCTAACCGTAATCCTAACACTAACCCAAACCCAAAACCCTAAACCCTAAGTCCAAAAATGAAGTCCAAAAAAAACTTAGTCCAAAATACAAAAACCCAACTTTTAAACACTAAACCATATATTTTAGACCTCAAATCCTAAACCACAAACCCTAAAACCTAAAAAAAACCTAAAACCTAAGAAAAACCTTAACCCTAACCTTAAACCTTACCCTAACCCTAAATCATTAACCCGAAACCCCAAGCCCAAAGTACCAAAACCCTAATATTAAACACTAAACCATAGATTTTAAACCAAAAATCCTAAACCCCCAAAACCTAAAACCTAAGAAAAAGCTAAACCCTAACCTTAGCCCTATCCCTAACACGAACCCTAACCCTAACCCTACCCTTAGCCCTAAACCCTAAACCCAAAATCCAAAATACCAAAGCACTAACATTAAACACCATAGATATTACAACTCAAATTCTTAACCCTAAACCCCAATACCTAAAAAAAAAACTAAACCCTAACCCTAACCCTAACTTTAACCCTAACCCTAATCCTAAACCATTAACCCAAAACTCCAAACCCAAAATACCAAAACCCAAACATTAAAAACTAAACCATAGATTGTAAACCAAAAATCCTAAAACCTAAAACCTAAAACCTAACCCTAACACTATACCTAACATGAACCCTAACCCTAACCTTATCCTTAACCGTAACCCTAAACCCATAGCCCAAAATACCAAAATCCTAATATTAAACACTAAACCATAGATATTACAACTCAAATCCTTAACTCCAAATCCAAAAACCTAAAAAACAACCTAAACAATAGATATTACAACTCAAACCCTTAACCCCAAACCCTAAAACCTAAAAAACAACTTAAACACTAACCCTAACCCAAACCCTATTATAAACCCTAATGCCCAAGCCCAAAATCCAAAACCACAAACATTAAACACTAAAACATTCATATTAAACCTCAAATCCTAAAACCTAAACCCAGAAACTTTAAAAAACCAAAAATACTAACCCTAACCATAACCATAACCCTAACCTTAACGCTAATCCTAACCATAAACCATAAACCCGAAATCCTAAGCCCAAAATACAAAAACCCTAACATTAAATACTAAACCATATATTTTAAACCTCAAATGCTAAACCATGAATCATAAAACCTAAAAAAAAAAATACACCCTAACCCTAACCCTAAAACCTAAACCCTAAGTCAAAAAAAAAAGTACCAAAAATACCGTAGTCCAAAATAGGAAAACCCAACAATTAAACACTAAACCATATATTTTAAACCTCAAATGCTAAACCACAAACCCTAAAACCTAAAAAAACCTAAACCTTTTGTCTCACCCTAACCCTAACCTTAACCCTTACCCTAACCTGTAATTATTAACCCAAAACCCTAATCTCAAAATACCAAAACACAAATATTAAACACTAAACCATAGATTTTTTGACCAAAAATCCTAAACCCCAGAAACCTCAAACCTAAAAAAAAACTCTAACCCTAACCCTAACCCTATCCCTAACACGAACCCTAACCCTAACCCTATCCATAACCCTGACCCTAAACCCTAAACCCTAAACCCTAAACCCAAAGACCAAAATACAAAAACCCTAACATTAAACACTAAACCATAGATATTAAAACCCAAATTCTTAACCCCCAATGCTAAAACCTTAAAAATGACCTAAAGTGTAACCCTAACTCTAACCCTACCATAAACCCTAAACCCCAAGTCAAAAATAACAAAACCCAAACATTGAACACTAAACCATTGATATTAAACCTCAAATCTTAAACCCTAATTCCAAAAAACTAAAAAAAAAAAACTAACCTTAACCCTAACCCTAAACATAAACCCAAAACCGTAACCCCAAAATACCAAAACCCAAACATTAAATACTAAACCATAGATTTTAAACCTCAAATGCTAAACCATGAACCACAAACCTAAAAAATGCCAACACCCTAACCCTAATCCTAACCCTTACCCTAAACCCTAAACTCTAAACCTAAAACCCTAACCCGTTTGGCAAAATATCTCTCTCTAAAAACTTTTCACTAGAATTCGGTCAAGGAATTAGCTTCTTGGCTAATTGTTACAAGGTAGATCATTGGAATGGAGAGGGATTTGTTAGATGATCATTACAGGTGGAATCTATATCTAGGACAATCGAAGTGTAGTTTGAATAGACAATCTCTATAGGTGGAATCTATCTCTGAATCATCTAACAGTTCTTCGCAGATGAGGGAAGAGGCGGTCCACAATTCTTATGGAAAGGAATGGGAAGGAACAAGTACAAATCTATTCATGGATGCATTGCATCAAAGGTATGGTGAAACAGATCGAGCGGAAAATTTATTGGCTCAAGAAAGGCGTGTTTCAAGAACACAAGTGCTAGAGACGGCATTATCACCCTAAAATGTCGATCAAAAATCTATCGATTCAGCTACGCACCTCTCACAACCAAGGGAGGCGACAAACTCGCCCAAAAATCACTCACAAAATTGATCTCCAGCTCGTGAGATTTGAAAACAAATAGGGTGTGGGGTTTATTACCCTGTTCTAGATGAACAATTTACTCAAATCCCAATGGAAATAGATAATTGATTCGTTGACTAAGAAGATTGATTTTGGAAAAACAACACACTCTTACAAATATCAATAATCTAGTTCACTCCACAAAACAACATGTAGAATCATCCAAAAGGAACAATGAAGATCATCTTGATGTTCAATGTAAATCTAGTTCTTCAACTGGATCGATGACTTTGAAGGAAGCAGAACATGGTTATATTTCTACTAAGGAGGGTCAAATTCAAAGTTCAAATGAACAAATAATTAGTATAGCTTATGCTCGTCCAGAAAATGTCCAAGGTCAGCTTACTCTCACAACTTTTACTACTAATGGTGATCGTGATTTGAATGTTAATGCTAGGAATTCAAAGGATTTTGGTTTGCCAGATAATAGGAATGATAAGGATAACTATCAAGCAAACATTCCTAAGATTTATACAAACTTTTATCGTAATCTTCCTAAAGAAAATACTGATGGAATGGACCAGCCTCCTGGTAACTATGCTAATTTTCCTTAAAAAGATGAAATTCCTGAACCTGCCCCTTATACTATTATACAAACTTATGCCGATAGGCTTAGATACAATCAATCGAAGAATGAAGTTTGTATGATCCAGAAACCAACACTAAGCAAGGACTTCCTGTTGTTCTTTACGTGAAGGAAGAAATTGTTAAAAATATGGTTGCCTCATGTAAATTCACTCTAATTGGTAAATATGTGAATACAATGACTAAAGTGGAACTTATTAGGAAAAAATTTATTCTTCAAACTCAATAATCGAGAGGAGTTCGAATTGCAAATTTCAATTATAAACATGTTTACATAGATCTTGATAATGAACTAGACTACAATATGGTTTGGACTAAACAACGAATGACTATAGCGGGGCAGGTTATGAGGATTCAGGCTTGGACACATAATTTCCAACAAGCTGAAGAAACACTTCTAGTTCCAATTTGGATTTGATTGCCTGAGTTGCCGTGGCATTGCCACAATAAGAAATTTATTACTAGTCTTTTGTTACCAATTGGTACATTTCTTTACTTAGATTAAGCTTCGATTAATAAAAATAGGGAAAGTCAAGTGAGGGTGAAGATTCAAGTATATCTCGCTCAAGCTAGGCCTCCTCACATTTGGATGGGGTATATTGGGGAAGACATCACTGGTGGTAGATGGCAAAAAATAGAATATGATAAGATTCTGGATTATTGCTTTTATTGTAAACATCAAAGACATAAATAAAGTGATTGTATTATTAAACAAATAGAGGAAGATAATAAAAGAAGGAAAGACATGGAGAAAAATAAAACAGACAAAAATATTGCTTCTAAAGATTTGTAGATTGCTGGTCATACTGTAGCAGCCAGAAGGGAGGATGATAACAACTATCAAAGTGAATCCCAACAGAAGAACATGCAACAAGAGGACCAATGGCACATTTAGAGGAGGAAAACTAATAAAAAACATGGTAACTACAAATTTGATAAAATAGTATCTCACCAACACAGTGAACAAACAGGTATAGTTCTTATCCCTACATAAAATACATACAAAGATTTGGATGTGCAGGAATATTCACTTACTTTTGAGGAAATTTGAAGGAATACTGGGAATTTACAACAGTCTAATTTTCAATATGCACCAAGTAGGTCTAAGAAACCACTACAACAACATAAACAAGTAGTTATTGAAGGAACAAAGAGTAAGAAGGAGCAGTTCACAAAACAACAAAGGGTGGAAGTTCAAGGAACAAGACGGGATCCAAAATCTACTAGAGTTAAAGAATTGCCTCAGCAAGTTCATAAAGTTACAACAAGTATTAACTCAATGCTCCCCACTCCTACACCATTTGATAAATGTATTATAGAAACTGTCTGTATAGCTGTTGGAGGAGAGGTTGGATGTGGTCAGGAGAACTTTAGTCATAAGCATGAGGGGGCATCCAAGGGTAAAGGAAAATTGAGTCACACTGATGATGAATCTAGTCATCACAATAACATGGAAGAGGGGAACCACCTAATAAATCTGCTAATAACAAATCACAAGCTAGAATGAGTAAAAAGAAAAGAGAATCCATTAAAAAAAGAAACAAAAATAAATAGGTCAAGAATCTGTTAATTAATCATAGAAAGAGAAAGGTGGTTATTTTGATGAATATAGAGCACCTGACTCCTAGGATGAGTATGATGAGGATACTAAATCCTTAGATGAGGGGGAAGACTCTGAGTATGAAATCAATACAGAAAAATCACAACAAAGAGGTCCTCTGGTTCATAGAAAGCAAGGACTGTCTCCTAGGGGTAGAAATGAATCCAGGAAACATAAAGATGCTACTGTTAGCATACTTAACACTAGAGATAGGAGTAGAGGTGTATGATGATTAATATTATATGCTGGAATTCTAGGAGCATTAACACTGAAGGTGCTCTTGAAAGGATGCAAAATCTTAAGAAAATTCATAACTTGTCTATGATTGCTATTTTAGAGCCTTTTTCTTCTCAGTAACAGATTCATTCCTATAAAATTGAATTACTTATGGATCATGTTCATAGCAATCCTAATAATAAAATGTTGTTGTTTTGGACTTTTGATGTAAAATGCAAAATGTTGGAAGTGGATGAACAACACATTACTTGTGAAATAAATCATGTGGAGTGTCATGAAAAGTTTATTATAACATATGTGTATGCTAAATGAAAGGATCATTTGTGTAGACCTCTCTGGGATACCATGTTGGAATATTCTGAAAGAGTCCTTCCTTGGTGTGTTATCGGTGATTTTAATGTCATTTCTTCTACTCATGAGAAACTAGGAGGTCGGGATTACAATATGAACAAAAGTTTTGAATTTATTAGTGTCATTGAAGCTTGTGGTTTGTTAGACATAGAATATAATGGGAGGCCATATACTTGGTGTAATCAAAGGGATGAAGGAGCTAGAATTTGGAAATGATTATATAGGGCTATTGGTGAATGACAAATTCTTGGAGAAAATGCCTCAAACTACTATCACTCATTTACCTTCTGTAGGTTATGATCATTGTCCATTACTACTAGAAATGAGAGATAGGCAGGAAAATGTCAAAAAATATTTCAAATTTCTTAATTATTGGACTGAAAATTCTACTTTCCTAAATATAGTAGCTAATTGTTGAAGAAACAAAATGTCAGGAAATCCTATGTGGATTCGTCATATTAAAATGAGGAGATTATCTAATACTCTAAGTATTTGGTCTAGGAAGGGATATGGGGATATTTTTGCAAAAATCAAAGAATATGAGGAGTTGGTAAGGATTGTTGAAGAAAATTTAATCAATGCTAATAATAATGACAATAGAGCAAAATTGCACTGTATTAATACTCAATATATAAGGTATATGAAAATTGAACACTCCCCGTTACAACAAAAAACTCATCTTCACTAGCTAAAAGAAGGTGATGCTAATTCCAAATATTTCCATACTTTGCTAAGTGGAAAAAGGAGAAAAATCTTTATGCACAAATTACATACAGATAGTGGTCAATGGGTGCAACGTTATGATAATATTGCTAAATGAAGCTTTCCAATATTTTCAACATATTTTCACTAGAAAGAATGAGAGAATTAGTGAGGATTTGTTACATTGCATTCCTAACATGGTTACTGTTGAGCAAAATTCTGTTTTAGAAAGTGTTCCAAATATTGAGGAATTAAGGAAAGTTGTGTTAGCAATGAATCCTAATTCTGCACCGGGTCCGGATGGGATTGGGGGTAAATTCTATCAAATTTGTTTTGATATCATTAAGGATGATTTACTTGCTGCAGTTCAATCCTTCTTTCATGGGCAGGGTATATGACTCATGCTTGTTTAATCCTTCTTCCCAAAGTGGATCATCCTAATAAACTTAAATATTTAAACCTATTAGCCTTAGTAACTTCTCTAATAAAATCATTTCTAAAATAATGAGTAATCGATTAGCTTCCATTCTTCCTAGCCTTATTTCTAACAATCAATCTGGTTTTGTAAAAGGTAGGAGTATTTCTAAAATTATTATGTTAGCGCAAGAGATTATTCATGGTATTAAGCAACCTAATGAAGGTGGTAATGTGGTAATTAAATTAGATATGGTCAAAGCTTATGATAAAGTCTCTTTGGCTTACACTTGTTTAGTTTTAAGGAGGATGGGTATTGGAGAAATTTTCATTGATAGGGTTTGGAGGATAATGAGCAATAATTGGTATTCTATTGTGATTAATAGTAAACGACCTGGATTTTTTCATTCCACTAGAGGTCTTAAACAGGGTGATGCATTGTCTCTAGCCTTATTTATCTTAGGTGATGAGGTTTTATCTAGACATTGCTAAAAAGTAATTGGAAGGAACAAGTACAATCTATTCATGGATGTATCTATTCAAAGATCTGGAAAAATAAATCAAGTGGAAAATCTACCAGTTCTAGATATGCATAATCATCATATGCCTACTGTTTCAGCGAAGCGAAGCTTACAAGCGATGGAGGCGACAAAATCACCTCACAATCGTGACCAAAATCAATCTCATTCTTCGACGATTCATAAGCAAACTGATTCTGGGGTTTCTTCCCCTGTTCTTGATGTACGACATAGTGGAATATCGAAGGATATTGATAGTAGAATCGTAGAAGACAAAAGTGGGGGTGAATTTGTCAGTTCTCAAGCGAGGGGTCTTGAATAAGGAAACTGATCTCCATAGTTACATGATCATATCTCCATGAATAACCCACGACAATTGCAACAACATCGCGGAGATTACTCAAACATAGACAAGGAAGGTAATCTTGAATCTCACAAAATATCAACTCATTCAGTTGGTTCGTCTTTGTTGAGGGAAGAATCTCAAGAACACAATATAGCTAAAGAAGGTAGAATTCCAATCACAAAGGATACAATTCCTTCACTATCGACTAGGCCTACTGGTGAGTCGTCTAAGTATAATACTCACAATATGAGACAATAAAATATCCAAGGTAAACTCATTATATCTACCTCTACTTACAATGATGATCATGTATTGAATGAAAGTGATAGGACTGCTAATTCTACTGGTAACATTGATAGGAATTACGATCCTTAGAAAGTAGCCAACCAACGAATTATCCTAAGATTTCTAACAATTTTGA
The DNA here is from genome assembly GCA_016801875.1 of Solanum sitiens. Lineage (NCBI taxonomy): Eukaryota > Viridiplantae > Streptophyta > Magnoliopsida > Solanales > Solanaceae > Solanum > Solanum sitiens. The sequence goes on from JABWTJ010000589.1 coordinate 313,314, forward strand.
TCGTAATGTTCCTAAAGATCCTACTGAAAAATTTGATCAGCCTTCAGGAAATTTTAATAGTTTTCCTAAAAAAGATCAAATTCCAAAACCTGCCCCTTATAGTATGATTTAAACTTATGCTGATAGGTTGAGATATAATCAATCTAAAAGTGGTATTAGTATTAAATTAACTGCTCTTGAGATTACTACTAAGCAAGGATTACCAGCAGTTCTATATGTTAACGATCAGATGATTAAAGATTTGGCGTCAGCTTGTAAATATACTCTAATTGGTAAGTTTGTAAACACAATGCGTAGAGTACAACTACCTCAAAAGAACTTTAATCTTCAAACTTAATTATCGGGAGGGGGGGTTAAGATTGCGCACTTTAATTCTCGACATGTTTATATTGCTCTTGATAATGAATTGGATTACAATATGGTGTGGACTAAACAACGTATGACCATAGTTGTACAGGTTATAAGGATCCACGCTCGAACTTCTTACAAACTGCGGAAGAAACTCCTTTAGTACTAATCTTGATTTCTATACCAGAATTTCCATGGAACTTCTAAAATAAATAATTTATTACTACCTTACTTTCTCTTATTGGTAGAGTTTGTATTTAGATTTTGCCTCAATTATCGAAACTAGGGGAAGTCAAGCTACAGTTAAGGTTCAAGACGATCTCACAAAAGATAGACCTCTCTATATTTGGAAGGGATATATTAGGTAGATATAACAGATGGTAGATGGCAAAATATTTAATATTATGGTATTCCTGACTATTGTTTTTACTATTAACACCAAGGGCATAAAGAAATTGATTGTGTAATTAAACAAAGAGATGAGGAGAATAAAAGAAAAAGAGACTTAGAGAAAAATAAAACAAAAAAAGAACAATGTTCCAAAAGATGTGTTGTATTCTAAACAGCAGGAAACAGGCAGGAGAAATGATATTAGCAATCCACAAAATTATCAAAGGGAAAAACCACAAAAGAATTTGCAGAAGGATGAATAGTGGCAAGTTCAAAAAAGAAAGAATAATAATCAACAACAAGTTCAATATAATGCAAACAAAGCAACATCTCAACAACAAACTACACAAATAGGTATAACATCTATCCCTATCAGAAACACTTACATTAATTAGGACGTGTAGAAAAGTCCATCAAATGCAAAGGAAAGGTTAAGTCACACAAATATTGTACACGAACATAGGATGCAGTCTACAAAAAATGCACCCAGGCCATATCAAGATATAAGTCAACAGGCACGGATTGAAAGTAGAAACATTAACAAAGTTCAAACTCAGCAAGGGGGGACAACCAGGTAAACAGGCAGACATCAGAAATTTATATTGCAAAAATAGCTCAGCAAAAGGAGAGTTCAAAGATGGAAGGTATTGACTCAATGCTACCACTCATTACACCCCCTGATATTTGTGATATTGTTGTTGGTGAGGTTGGAAGTGGTCAGGAGATACCTAGTCATAGGAAGGAAGGATTGTCCAACGGTAAAGGGAAAATGCACCATGCTGGGGAAAAGTCTTGGCAACAATTTAAAACTGATGTAAGGGAACCACCTGATAAATAGACTCATAAAAACTCACATAATAAAATGAGTCAAAAGAAAAGAGAAGCCATTAAATAAAAACAAGAAAAAGAATTAGGCCATGAATAAATTACACAGCAAAAAGAAAAAGACTTTGATTTTGATGAATATGGGGCACCTAATTCTGAGGATGAGTATGATGAGGATACTCAATTCTCATATGAGGGTGTCGGAAGAGGAAATTGGTAATGAGCAACATCAACAAAGGGATCGTAGGTTTCACAGTAACAACCCTGAAGAGATTAGGGAAGTTACTGGAAAGCATGGGTTGTCTCCAAGGGGCATGAAAGAGTCCTGGCAAGCTAAAAATGCTAATATTAGAAGACCTAATACTAGAGATAGGAGTAGAGGTTTATGATGATTAAGACTATTTGCTGGAATGCTAGGAGCATAAACACTCAAGGTGCTCTTGAAAGGCTGCAAACTCTAAAAAAATATCATAATTTAGATATGATAGCTATTTTAGAACCTTTTGAAGATCAGTCTCAAATGAATTCCTACAGAATACAGTTTCACATGGATAATTGTCATAACAATCATAACAACAAAATTTTGTTGTTTTGGACTTCTGAAGTAAACTGTAAGGTGTTAGAAGTGGCTGAAAAATTTCTGATTTGTGAAATAAATCATGTGGAATGTGCTGAAAAGTTCATTATAACATATGTGTATTCTCAATGTAAATATTACTTGAGGAGACCTTTATGGGATGGTATGTTACAACAATCTGAAACAGTACTTCCTTGGTGCAGAATGGGGGATTCTAATGTCATCTCTTCGATTCATGAAAAGTTGGGAGGCAGGGAGTATAATATGAACAAAAGTTTTGACTTAATTAGTGTCATTGAAGATTTTGGGTTTTTTGATATTGGGTATAATATGCAACCTTATACTTGGTGTAATCAAAGAGATGAGGGTGCTAGAATCTGGAAAAGATTGGATAGAGCATTAGTGAGTGATACTTTGTTGGAGAAGATGACTCAGACTAATACTATGCATCTTCCATCAGTAGGCTTAGATCATTGTCCATTATTGATGGAAATGGTGATAAATAGGAAAATATCACCAACTATTTTATGTTTTTAAACTATTGGACAGAAAATTCTTCATATTTATATACTGTGGAACAATGCTGGAAAAGAAAGGTTGTAGGCAATCCAATGTGGCTTTTGCATACTAAAATGAGGAGATTAACTAATACGTTAAGTATTTGGTCATGAAAGGAATATGGGGATATTCTTGCAAAGGCAAAGGAATACGAAGAGTTGGTTAGAGGGTCTGAAGACAAGGTGATCTCTGATAATAATGAGGTTAATAGAGATAATTTTCACTATCTTAATGCTCAATATATAAGGTACTTGAAACTTGAATATTCAATCTTACAACAAAAAACTTAGGTTCATTGGTTAAAAGAAGGTGATGCAAATTCCAAATACTTTCATTCTATGATAAGGGGAAGAAGGAAGAAAATGTTAATGCATAGATTTCTTACCTAAAATGGGGAGTGGGTAGAAGGTGATGTCAATATTGCTAAAGAGGCTTGTCAATATTATCATAATATCTTCACTGGCAAGAATAGTAGAATTAGTGAAGATATTTTGAGTTGTATTCCAAATATGGTTACTCGTGAACAAAATCCTATTTTAGAAAGCATACATACTATGGAATAATTGAGAAGTGTGGTATTTGCAATGAATCCAAACTCTTCTCTGTGTCCGGATGGTTTTGGTGGTAGACAAAGTTGTTTTGATATCATTAAGGATGATTTACTTTGATGATGTACAATCTTTCTTTAATGGTCAAGATATGTCTAAATACATGACCCATGCATGTCTTATACTTATTGCCAAAGTGGATAATCCTAATAAGCTTAAGGATTATATACCCATTAGCCTTAGTAACTTTTCTAAAAAAATCATTTCAAAGATTATGAGTATTAGACTTGCCTCAATTCTACCTAGTATCATTTCTGATAATCAATTTGGTTTTGTGAGGGGAAGGAATATTTCTTGAAATATTATGTTGGCTCAAGAGATTATACATGATATTAAACTTGCTAAAGTAGGTGATAATGTGGTCATAAAATTTGACATTGTCAAAGCTTATGATAGGGTATCTTGGTATTATACATGTCTTGTATTAAGGAAGATGGAGTTTGGGGAAATATTCATTGATAGGGTATGGAGTATCATGAGTAATATTTGGTACTCTATAGTCATCAATGGTAAAAGACATGGTTTCTTTCATTCCTCTAGAGGACTTAAACAGGGTGATACATTGTCTCCAGCCCTATTTATTTTAGGTGCTGAAGTTTTGTCAAGACAACTTAACTTACTCTATCATGATCAGTGGGGGTTTCAAATGGAGAGTCGAGGGCCACAAATTAATCATCTAAATTTTGCGGATGATATATTTATATTAACCTCCACAGTTAGAAGCTCTTTACAATTTATCATGAAAACTATAACAACATGTGAAAGAGTTTCTGACCAACAATTAAATAAAGATAAAAGCTTTTTCATGGTCACTACAAATATAATGAGGAGATTATTGATATAATTAAGGAGGAAACTGGTTTTAACAAGAAAGACAACCCTATAATTTACTTAGGATGTCCATTATATATCGGGTTCAAAGAATCATATATTATTCTGATTTAGTGTATAATGTGATTAAAAGAATAACAGGGTGGCAGTCCAAAATTCTAAGTTTTGGGGGTAAAAGCATTCTTGTTAAGCATGTATTACAATCTATTCCTATTCACACATTGGCTTCAATATGACCTCCTAAAACTACTCTCAAATACATTAAAAAAGTCATTGCTGATTTTTTCTGGGGTAGTTACAATGAAGGGAAGAAATACCGGGTATCCTCCTGATGAGTGTGGCATAGAGGTAAGACTGTTGGATGACATTTGTACAATTTTTCAATAGAAACAATGGTTGGAGTTTAGAACAAATCAGTATTTATAGAGGCAATTTTTAAAAGCTAAGTATTGTCAAAGAGCTAATCTAATGGCTAAGAAATATGATACGGGGGAATCTTTGGTTTGTAGATATCTTACTCGCAATAGACAGGATATTGAATCACATATTAGTTGGAATATTCACTCGGGCACATGTAGTTTTTTGTGGGATAATTGGGTTGGAGATGGAGCTCTAGCTAATTATTGTGATAATGTTTCGAGTTTGAATAATCTTCAGGTTTCATATTTTCTAAAATCTGGCAAGTTGAAGGTAAGTGTAATTAGACAACATGTATCCCCCTTGTTGGTGCCTATTGTCCTGAATATTACTATTCAATACAAGGAGGGGTTGTCTGATACAGCTAACTGGATCCCAGATGAACATTGGACTTTTACAGCAGCTACTGCATGGGAGAGTGTTAGGAAGAAGCAAGCTAAAGATCTTATCAATAAATACATTTGGCATAAGAATTTGCCTTTCAAAGTATCTTTCTTTATTTGGAGAGCTTTGAGTGGCAAGTTACCACTAATAAGAAACTTTGTAAGTTTGGAAAAGAAGCTTCAAATTGTTATTGTTGTCACAGACCAGGGAAAGATGAAATTGATCATATTTTGGTTAATGGAATATTTGCTAACTATATTTAGAAAATTCATGCAGCAAAAGTTTGAACAGACCATTCATTTCCAAGTTTGAGTAGTTTATTAATGCATTGGAGAAGTTTACAATATCACAATGAGGTACAAAAAAATTTCTATCATGTTTTACCTAACTTTGTTTGTTGGAATTTATGGAAAAACAGGTGTGCTATTAAATATAGGGGCAAACAATCCAGTGTGCAAAGAGTGCAATATGGCATATATAAAGATATAATGCAGGTTCTAACGATAACCTTTCCTAACATCCAATGGCCTTATAACTGGGACAGTCTGATCAGTATGATTGAACACTGCCAGAAATGGGTCAAGGTTATTAAGGTATGTTGGGAAAGTCCTGCAATAGGAATATACAAGTTGAACACTGATGGTAGTGCCATTCATAATCCAGTAAAAGTGGAGGGAGTGGAATTTTACAAGATAATTAAGGTAAACTAGTTTATGCATATGCTCTTCTGCTTGGTTTTGGAACTAACAACACTGCAGAGATCAAGGTTGCCTTGCTTGGACTCAATCGGTGTGAACAACATGGATTCAAACAAGTTATTTTGGAAGTAGATTCGGAACTCTTGAGCAAGTGGATAAACAATGCTAGAAGCAGTACATGGAGAAGCAGACATACTGTTCAAGAAATTCAAGCTATTAGAAACAAGCTCGAAATGTTTCAATGTAGACGTTTCTATAGAGAGGCTAACAGTACAGCTACTTTGTTATCCAAATGGAGTCATCAACATGATATCATATAATATTACTACACTATACCAAAATTAATGCGAGAAACTAGAGGAAGTTACATACTAGAAAAAATGGGAGTGCAAGGTTTCCGGAGGAAAAAACTTAGACAAATTAAACAACCTCCTTAATCATAGCAAGTTGTTATGTGTTAAAGCTTTTCATAGTTTATTCACTCAATGCATAGAAACTTATTCAAATGTCTTTGTCTTGCATAAATATAGAATGTTTAGAATAAGGTTAGATTTATACTCTTATCTTTGTAAGGGGAGAGAATCCCTTATTTATTGTATTATTGAATTTTACATTTTAGAATACAAAATAATGTAAGAGTTAATTGACTAACCTTAGTGGGTAAGTCAAATTAACTCATATTAGGTTGGAGGTAAGGTATAGCCACCCTATTTGTACATATTTTTTTGTGAAATGATAAGGCCTGGGGGTGTAGCACACCCCTGACCCACCACAAGGGTCATTCAAATGAAAAAATCCCAAAATACAAAACCCAAACATTAAATACTAAACCATAGATTTTAAACCTCAAATGCTAAACCCTGAACTATAAAACCTTAAAGAAAATCTATACCCTAACCCTAAACCCTAAACCTTAAACCGTAAACCCTAAGTCCAAAAAAAAGTCCAAAAAAAATACCGTAAGTCCAAAATACGAAAACCCAAACATTAAACACTAAACCATAGATTTTAAACCTCAAATCCTAAACCACAAACCTTAAAACCTAAAAAAAAACTAAACCCTAACCCTAACCCTAAACCATTAATCCAAAACCCCAAGCCCAAAATACCAATCGCTTCCTCATTTCCCAATTTTTTTTTCTCTCTAATTTCTCTCTAAAAAAATGCCCTCCAATTCTATCTACAACACTCTTCCTAACGGCTAGTTGAAAACTGGCTTATAGGGCGCATGAGCCATCGGTGAGTCTTCACAGGCGACCAGACCAACCTCAACAGGGGTGCAAGATGATTATGAACTAAAACCATCAACAATTGCCCCTTAATTCAATGTCTAACTCTGTGAATTAGCATAACAAAGAGGCGATGAACAATGCGTTTCTTCAAAGTGAAGTAGACGGGTCTCAAAAAAATATTTCCCCATATCGTGATAGTTTGAGTATAGAATTAATGGAGTCAGGTTGTTATGCCTCGTATTTTTTATACGTAGTGCGCGTCCTGAGCTAGTCGATGTAAGTCCGGGGAATCAGATTTTATTTTAAGTTCCAAGTGATTAAAGAAATATTAGGCAAGGATGTTAATTCCAAATGTGATATTAAGTATGATAGTGGTTGATGTAGTGTCATTAGCATTAGTGGGGAATTAATTAGTGGCCTTAGTGGGGAACATTAGTGGGGGAGTAATTAGTGAATGATTAGGATTAAATTAATCAAGTGGACCCCACCACTCAAGGTAAATGCATGATAGTGGCTGATGTAGTGTCATTAGCATTAGTGGGGAATTAATTAGTGGCCTTAGTGGGGAACATTAGTGGAGGAGTAATTAGTGGATGATTAGGATTAAATTAATCAAGTGGACCCCACCACTCAAGGCAAATGCACTCTCGACCAGCCCATGTCTTAAGCAAAAACAAATTTGCAAACACTTGGTAGATGAAATGCTCTAGGAGTCTAGCAATTCCCTTGTGCTATAGATTAATTGTAGAAGACAACGCAGTCTTGAAACGAGACTTGAAGCTCTCGGCCAACAACTACAAAAGAATTTGGTTGGTAATCTGTTTGCTTGGTGTATTAATTTCTTAGAATGCTATTGTTAATTAACCAATAATGTTAAGAAGGGGGTGTGACCAGTAGCTTAGAAAATTTGTTTTAGTTATTAAATGTGCTAAGTATGAACGGAAACCATAATCGGATTATTAGTGGTGTCGTGTTAGGGATTGGGCTGTTTTGATTAAAGCAACATGCGGGAAATTCTGTTTTGGCATTATGCATATGTTAATGTGATTATGGGTATATACTCCAAGGGATGAATACGATAAGATAGATGTGTTGCGAAATTATAAAATGAGTTATCGCTCGGTGTGTCGTTGTTTCGTTAATATGGTTGCCGAGACGGAACTGTTTTGGGGAGGGGGCTGTTTAATATGATTTGTTTTATTATATGTGTTATTGGTAATGCTGTGGATAATTTGAGTTGTTGTCGGATTGAGACGAAGTAAGGAAAATGAGGGAAGTGCTGCCGAATTTTCGTTAGATTATTAGCTAGCTTACAATAAGTAGTAAAGCGCGACGTCTATCTAATTGCGGCACGATTGTTGATTGTTATAGATTAATAGATTGGGCAGTAAATATTGGGCGTGCGGCACGGTATGTAACGCTATCCTTTCTTTCTTTGTTTGGCATGACTCTTAAAAATGAGCGAATGACGGACATGTTTGATACTTACTTCTAGAGCGTCTAGGTGACGTATATTCTTGCTTACACAAACTATTCCTCTATATATCGGATATGTTTAAGGCTATGGTGATTTATAATATCTATGGTAGTGCTTCTTAGAGTCATTGAGATTTTACATTTTCATATCGTGTTAAAGGTTGATAATCTTGATAAAACGTTAATCTTTGGTAATACTCCTTGCTGGTTCACGTTGATTGTTCTATTGAGTTATAAGAAATGATTTCAATTGTATATGGTTGCTCATAATGTTCTGCTCGTGCATAGAGTCATTTATCATTTCACCGAGTCCCGGGACGGGTAATGTTCGTGCGGAGTTTCTTGCATATGTCACCGAGTCCCTCACTAGAGGGCCGTGTATGTTTATTATATATATGATTGGTGATGAGAATGGTTATAATGATGATGATGACGGAGATGATGTGATGACTATTTTACCAAGTCCCTTACTAGAGGGCCGGGTACGTATGATGTATATATATGATGATTATTTTGCCGAGTCCCTTACTAGGGAAGCTGGGCACCTTATATGTTAAAGATATGTATGATTTTCACTTATAAGGTTCATGTATAGCGATATCTTATTTTGACTTATCATGTTGGTATCCTGTTATCTTTACCTTATGCTTTACATACTCAATACATTGTCCGTACTGACCCCCTTTCCTCGGGGAGGGTCTGCGTTTCATGCCCGCAGGTGTAGACGCACAGTTCGGTGATCCTCCCGCCTAGGATATCTACTCTGCCGATTGGTGGAGCTCCACTATTCCGGAGCCCAGTCGTTTTGGTACATAACTTCCTATGTAATCTTTTGCTTATCTATGGGTACGGCTGGGCCCTGTCCCGTCCAGTTTCACTACTATACTCTTAGAGGTCTGAAGACATTATGTGGGTTGTATGTATGTTTTGGATAATGGTCTGGACATGGTTTGTTTGTGATGTCCGCGTGTACAGGGGCAGCCTTGTCGGCTTGTGTATGCTATTATGTTTTGGATAGTGCGGCCTTGTCGGCTCACGTATGTTGTTACGGTTAAATGGTTATGACTCCTTATGAGACAGATCCACTTTATATATATTGGCATTGGGGTAGGTTTGATTTGATTAAATTCCATATTGTCTTAGTTTCAGTTGGTTATACTTAACAAGTTTGTTTATGAGTGTCCAAAACGGGCACTAGTCACGGCCCATCAGGTTGGGTCGTGACAAAAGTGGTATCAGAGCGGTTCTTCCTCGGAAGTGTCTATAGACCGTGTCTAGTATAGTCTTGTTTATCGGTGTGTAGTGCACCACATCTATAAACAGGAAGCTACAGGACATTTAGGATGTCATCCTTTCTTCATATTCTAGATCGTGCGATAGAGCTATATTAACAGGATAATCCCTCTTTAACGAATCCCTGTGTTTTCAGCTATGCCTCCAAAGAAAGCGACAGCCGCCAAGAAGGGAAAATCGGTAGCAGAAGGTACTAGTTAGACCCGGAGAGTTACTAGGTCCCGTGCCTAGTCTATGCCTGGTATTGTGCTCCAGTTGGAGAGCTCTGCTACACCGCCACCAGCCCCCGAGGCCCCAGCACCTGAACCTCCAGCTCCTCAGCCAGGGGCCGAGGATAGGTCCATGAGAGATGCGGTTCAGTTGCTTACTAGATTAGTGGCAGGTCAGGCTCGCAAGCATGGACTAGGAGTTGATCATGCGGACAGATCTGATAGCTTAAGGGCTCGTGACTTCTTAAGTTGTAATCCTCCAGAGTTCTTTGGGTCAAGGGCCCAGGATGATCCACAAGAGTTTATTCGTCAGATGCAGCGTACATTGAGGATAATCAAGGCTTCGGAGACCGAGTCGGTTAAGTTGGCTACGTATCATTTGCGGGATGTAGCTATTAATTGGTATGAGTCTTGGGAGTTATCTAGGGGTGAGGGTGCTCCTCCAGCAGTATGGGATGAATTTGTGGAGGCTTTCCAGGGCCATTTCCTGCCTCCAGAGATGTAGCGAGCTAGAGTCAATAGATTCTTGCGTTTGAGGCAGAATGGGAGGAGCGTTCGAGAGTATAGCCTCGAGTTTGATTCATTGGCTAGGCATGCGCCTACTATTGTGGCTGATATGGCAGACAGGGTACATCGTTATGTGATGGGATTGGATCGTTATCTGATTGACGGTTGTATGGCAGTGACCTTCAGCCAGGTATGGACATTGCTCGGGTGTAGGCATATGCACAGGGGGTAGAGGATCGGCACCGGGGACGTCAGCCATATAGAGATTATAATAGAGGCCAGCATAAGAGGGCTAGATCAGCAGGTTATCCTGACGATTTTCGAGGCGGGCAGTCTCAACAGCATGTTAGATTTTCTTCTCAGCCAGCATAGAGTGCACCCCCATGTTCTATGGGTAGGGGGTTCGATCGTACGAGATATTCGGAAGCTGGTCAGAGATCTAGGGCGGCAGGGTCATAGATGGGCAGGGGTTTGAGCCAGTCGTGGCCACCTTTGCCTCGGTGTTCTCGCTGTGGTAGGTCCCATCCTGGGGAATGTCGTTGGACTACAGGTGCGTGTTTTTCTTGCGGCCGTCAGGGTCATACTATGAGGGAGTGTCCCTTTAGAGGTAGTGCCGGTGGTATGGCACAGCCTACTGGTTCCGTTGCTGGTTCATCTTCTTCTGTGGCTATGCGCCCTACGGGGCAGGGTATTCAGGCGCCAGTAGCCCGTGGTAGAGGTCGTGGTGGAGCTCCCAGTTCTAGCGGTCCCTCAAACCGCATATATGCTTTGACTAGTAGGCAGGATCAGGAGGCGTCACCTAATGTGATCACAGGTATATTATCACTATTCTCCCGAAGTGTGTATTGATAGACCCAGGTTCCACCTTATCATTTATATCCCCCTTCGTTGCTAGTAGGATCGGAATAGAGTCTGAGTTGATAGAACCATTTGAGGTAGCTACACCTGTAGGAGATTCTGTCATAGCTACGCGAGCATATAAGAATTGTTCACTGGTTATATATAGTCGTCGTACCGTAGCAGATCTAATAGAGTTAAATATGATTGAGTTTGATATTATCATGGGCATGGATTGGTTGGCTGCTTGTTATGCTAATGTTGATTGCAGAGGAAAGATAGTTCGATTTCAGTTTCCAGGGGAACCGATTATAGAGTGGAAGGGGAGTACAGTATCGCCGAAAGGTAATTTTATTTCATACCTTAAGGCCAGGAAGATGGTTAGAAAAGGCTATATTTATCATCTGGTTCGGGTGCATGACATAAAGGCAGAGGCACCGACTCTTCAATCAGTCCCGATAGTTAAGGAATTTCTCGATGTATTCCCTGAGGAACTTCCAGGTCTTCCTCCAGAACGAGAGATAGAGTTTACTATAGATGTACTGCCAGATACCCAGCCTATATCTATAACTCCTTATAGAATGGCACCTGCTGAGTTGAAAGAGTTGAAAGAGCAATTGAGAGATTTGCTAAAAAAGGGCTTCATCAGGCCTAGTACGTCACCTTGGGGAGCACCGGTACTGTTTGTGAGGAAGAAAGATGGGTCGCTGCGGATGTGTATTGGTTATAGGTAGCTGAACAAAGTAACCGTAAAGAACAGGTATCCCCTCCCAAGGATTGACAATCTATTTGATCAGTTGCAGGGTGCTAAGTGTTTTTCAAAGATAGACTTGCGGTCAGGTTATCATCAGGTGCGGGTAAGGGAGGCAGATATTCCAAAGACGACATTCCGGACCAGATACGGGCATTATACGTTTAGAGTGTTGTCTTTTGGGCTGACTAATGCTCCAGCGGTGTTTATGGATTTAATGAACCGGGTGTTTAAACCATTCCTTGATATGTTTTTTATTGTATTTATAGACGATATTCTAGTCTATTCACGTTCAGAAGAGGAGCATGTAGACCATTTAAGGACGGTACATAGGGTGCTTCAGCACCAGAAGTTGTATGCTAAGTTCTCCAAGTGCGAGTTCTGGTTGACTTCAGTGGCATTCTTGGGGCATATTATTGGAGCTGATGGTATTCGGGTAGACACGTATAAGATTGATGAAGTAAAGACTTGGCCCAGACCTACAACACCTACTGAGGTACGCAGCTTTCTGGGGTTAGCAGGATATTACAGGAGATTCGTAGAAAAGTTTGCCTCAATTTCAGCGCCTTTGACAAGGCTAACTCAAAAGGCAGCCAAGTTCCAGTGGACTGATGCTTGTGAGCGAAACTTCCAGCTATTCAAAGACAAATTGACTACAGCTCCAGTCCTAACTCTTCCGGAGGGACCAGACGGCTATGTTATTTATTGTGATGCTTCGGGTGTTGGGCTAGGATGTGTATTGATGCAGCATGGCAAAGTTATAGCCTATGCCTCCCGACAGCTTAGGAAGCATGAAAAGAATTATCCTACTCACGATCTGGAGTTAGAAGTCGTGGTTCATGCCTTGAAGATATGGAGGCATTATTTATATGGTGTCCATGTGGACATCTATACAGATCATAAGAGTCTCCAATATATCTTTAAACAGAAGGAGCTGAACTTACGACAGAGACGGTGGTTAGAGTTGCTAAAGGATTATGATGTTGATATTTTATATCATCCAGTGAAAGCAAATGTTGTAGCAGATGCTATTAGCCGTAAGTCCATGGGTAGCTTGACAGATGTACAACAAGAAAGGAGGGAGATGGTTCGGGAGATTCAGCGGCTATCCAGCCTTGGAGTTCGTCTGGCTAATTCAGAAGATAGTGGAGTTTCTATTCGAGAGGTTGCTGAGTCCTCAATCATAGATGAGGTAAAGAGACACCAGTACGAGGACCCTATTCTGGCACAGTATAGAGATGCAACTCTTCAAAAGAAAAAGACCCCATTCAAGGTTACACCAGATGGAGTGTTACGATATAAAGGCAGATTGTGTGTACCTAATATTGTGGGGCTACGATGGTAGGTTATGGGAGAGGCACACTCTGCCCGTTATTCTATTCACCCAGGGTCAACGAAAATGTATCATGACCTCAGATGCTTATACAGGTGGGATGGCATGAAAAAGGACATAGCGGAATTTGTTGCTCAGTGCCCGAATTGTCAATAAGTCAAGATTGAACATCAAAATCCTGGTGGATTATTACAGGAGATAGAGATCCCGACTTGGAAATGGGAGATGATTAATATAGACTTCATTACAGGCTTACCTCGCACTCAACGAAAGTATGACTCTACATGGGTTATTGTAGATAGGCTGACGAAATTGGCCCATTTTCTTCCAGTCAGGACTACTTATTCGGCTGAAGATTATGCGAGGTTATATGTCAGGGAGATAGTGAGACTTCATGGGGTTCCCACGTCCATTATATTAGACAGAGGAGCTCAATTTACAGCCAACTTTTGGAGATCGTTTCAGAAGGGATTGGGGACACAGGTGAATCTTAGCACATCAGTTCACCCTCAGACTGATGGGCAGGCTGAGCATACTATTCAGACATTAGAAGATATATTGCGGGCCTATATTATTGACTTCAAAGGTAACTGGGATGACCACTTGCCGCTCATTGAGTTTGCCTATAATAATAGTTACCATTCTGGTATCCAGATGGCACCGTACGAGGCCTTATATGGGAGGAAGTGCAGGTCACCTATTGGTTGGTTTGATGTTGGCGAGAATAAGTTAATAGGCCCGGATATGATTCAGCAAGCTGTTGACAAGGTGAATCTTATTCACGAAAGATTATTAGCAGCCCAGAGTTGACAGAAGTCATATGCAGATAATCGGCATCAAGATTTGGAGTTTCAGATTGGTGACTGGGTATTCCTGAAGGTATCACCGATGAAGGGTGTGATGAGATTCGGCAGGAAAGGGAAGCTTAGTCCGAGATACATTGGGCCTTATCAGATTGTTCGTAGGATAGGCAAGGTTGCCTATGAGTTGGATCTACCATCTGATTTTGAGGCGGTACATCCAGTCTTTCATGTATTGATGCTACGTAAATGTATTGGTGATCCTTCTAGAGTATGCCCTGTAGATGATGTTAAGGTAACAGAGAAGTTGTCATATAAGGAGAAACCCGTAGCTATACTTGATCGCCAGGTTAGAAGGTTACGTACTAAGGATGTGGCTTTCGTCAAAGTGTTGTGGCTAAATGATAATAGGGAGGAGATGACTTGGGAAGCGGAAGATGAAATGAAGAATAAGTATCCTTACTTGTTCCGCATACATGTAGGTAATTCAATTCTTAGCTTGACTATATTGATTGATAAACGCGATTATGTAGTAAGTTGTGACTCTGTGAGGTATCTGTAAGTTACGGAATGCACGTTGATAGGTATAACTGTTAGGGAGACCACGTGGGATTTTTTTTTTTGTAAAACGCTAACTTAACATTCGAGGACGAATGTTCCTAAGGGGGAAGGATGTTACGCCTCATATTTTTTATACGTAGTGCACGTCATGAGCTAGTCAATGTAAGTCCGGGGAATGAGATTTTATTTTAAGTTCCAAGTGATTAAAGAAATATTAGGCAAGGATGTTAATTCCAAATGTGATATTAAGTATGATAGTGGCTGATGTAGTGTCATTAGCATTATAGGGGAATTAATTAGTGGCCTTAGTGGGGAACATTAGTGGGGGAGTAATTAGTGAATTATTAGGATTAAATTAATCAAGTGGACCCCACCACTCAAGGCAAATGCATGATAGTGGCTGATGTAGTGTCATTAGCATTAGTGGGGAATTAATTAGTGGCCTTAGTGGGGAACATTAGTGGGGGAGTAATTAGTGGATGATTAGGATTAAATTAATCAAGTGGACCCTACCACTCAAGGCAAATGCACTCTCGGCCAGCCCATGTTTTAATCAAAAACAAATTTGCAAACACTTGGTAGATGAAATGCTCTAGGAGTCTAGCAATTCCCTTGTGGTATAGATTAATTGTAGAAGACAACGCAGTCTTGAAACGAGACTTGAAGCTCTCGGCCAGCAACTACAAAAGAATTTGGTTAGTAATCTTTTTGCTTGGTGTGTTAATTTCCTAGAATGCTATTGTTAATTAACCATTAATGTTAAGAAGGGGGTGTGACCAGTAGCTTAGGAAATTTATTTTAGTTATTAAATGTGCTAAGTATGAACGGAAACCATAATCGAATTATTAGTGGTGTCGTGTTAGGGATTGGGCTGTTTTGATTAAAGCAACATGCGGGAAATTCTGTTTTGGCATTATGCATATGTTAATGTGATTATGGGTATATACTCCAAGGGATGAATACGATAAGGTAGATGTGTTGCGAAATTATAAAATGAGTTATCGCTCGGTGTGTCATTGTTCGTTAATATGGTTGCCGAGATGGAACTATTTTGGGGAGGGGGCTGTTTAATATGATTCGTTGGATTATATGTGTTATTGGTATTGTTGTGGATAATTTGAGTTGTTGTCGGATTGGGACGAAGTAAGGAAAATAAGGGAAGTGCTACCGGATTTTCGTTAGATTATTAGCTAGCTTACAATAAGTAGTAAAGCGCGACGTCTACCTAATTGCGGCACGATTGTTGCTTGTTATAGATTAATAGATTGGGCAGTAAATATTGGGCGTGCGGCTCGACTATACGATATGTAACACTATCCTTTCTTTCTTTGTTTGGCATGACTCTTAAAAATGAGCGAATGACAAACAAGTTTGATACTTACTTCTAGAGCGTCTAGGTGACGTATATTCTTGCTTACACAAACTATTCCTCTATATATCGGATATGTTTAAGGCTATGGTGATTTCTCATATCTACGGTAGTGCTTCTTAGAGTCATTGAGATTTTACGTTTTCATATCGTGTTAAAGGTTCATAATCTTGATAAAACGTTAATCTTTGGTAATACTCCTTGCTGGTTCACGTTGATTGTTCTATTGAGTTATAAGAAATGATTTTAATTGTATATGGTTGCTCATAATGTTCTGCTCGTGCATAGAGTCATTTATCATTTCACTGAGTCCCGGGCCGGGTAATGTTCGTGCAGAGTTTCTTGCATATGTCACCGAGTCCCTCACTAGAGGTCCGGGTATGTATATTATATATATGATTGGTGATGAGGATGGTTATAATGATGATGATGACGGAGATGATGTGATGACTATTTCACCGAGTCCCCCACTAGAGGGCCGGGTACGTATGATGTATATATATGATGATTATTTTGCCGAGTCCCTTACTAGGAAGCTGGGCACCTTATATGTTAAAGATATATATGATTTTCACTTATAAGGTTCATGTATAGCGATATCTTGTTTCGACTTATCATGTTGGTATCCTGCCATCTTTACCTTATGCTTTACATACTCAGTACATTGTCCGTACTGACCCCCTTTCCTCGGGGGTGGGGGGGCTGCGTTTCATGCCCGCAGGTGTAGACGCACAGTTCGGTGATCCTCCCGCCTAGGATATCTACTCTGCCGATTGGGAGAGCTCCACTGTTCTGGAGCCCAGTCGTTTTGGTACATAACTTCCTATGTAATCTTTTGCTTATCTATGGGTACGGCGGGGCCCTGTCCCATCGAGTTTCACTACTATACTCTTAGAGGTCTACAGACATTATGTGGGTTGTATGTATGTTTTGGATAATGGTCTGGACATGGTTTGTTTGTGATGTCCGCGTGTACAGGGGCAGCCTTGTCGGCTTGTGTATGCTATTATGTTTTGGATAGTGCGGCCTTGTCGGCTCGCGTATGTTGTTACGGTTAAATGGTTATGACTTCCTTATGAGACAGATCCACTTTATATATATTGGCGTTGGGGTAGGTTTGATTTGATTAAATTCCATATTGTCTTAGTTTCAGTTGGTTATACTTACCGGGTTTGTTTATGAGTGTCAAAAACGGGCACTAGTCACGGCCCATCGGGTTAGGTCGTGACACAGGTAATGATTCTAATATTCTATGGCTACAACATACCTAAAAATTAGGAGATTTCATCTAGCCAATTGTGAATTTAAATGGGGGAACCTCTGCGAAAATCGAGGCATTTTGAATAGAAGTCGAGCTCAAATTCGATCTAACTCCTACAAATCTGATGGTAAGCTGAATACTGGGGGATATTCCCCTAATGAATAGGTTCACCTCACTGCAATTACAAGTAAAATGGATGTCCCAATCACCAGAGATGGGAACCTCGATAGTCAAATATTCTAAAAAGAAAACATCGAGGGTGGCGAAGGCGATGGGACTCATTCTAATGACAAAGAGGTTCACCTCACTAACATATCAACACATTTAGCACAAAATCCAAATAAAAAAACTGCACAAGGTATTTCAGGAAGATTCTGAGGCAATGCACGACAGGTGTTCGAGACTCGAACTCAAAGAGATAAAACTAGGCAACAAGGAACTGAGCATAATCTTGCAAGCGTTAAGGACCAAAACAATGAATACCAAGTATTCGATGAACAGAACAACATCAAGAAAATGAATGATGATGATCCAACAACAAACATAGACCAAATGGAGGTGATTGACGAGTAGAGTTCCTCACACTTCTCTTTTGGAGTCAAACCAATGGAAGTACCTCCAAAAACTGGGGAATAAGCAAACTCTGGTAAGAACCAAGTTTTTATTAATGATATTTCTTATGATAGCTTGCAGGGACAACAATCGTCTAGTCCCAAGAAGTTCAACATCAATCCAAGCAATGAAGGAATTCAAGCACGTACAAATACTACTTCTAACTCTATCCATTCTAATCCTAAGAGTAGTGATAGTGTTGGTCATGGTCATGTAAATTCCATGGGAAAAAAGGCTGTAGAAATTTATGAATATGTTCAGGGCAAGATTATTAACAATCCTATGTCCCAACCTTGCTAAAGCTAAAGAAATGAGAAGTAAAAAGTGGATCAGTTTCAGAAGGCAAAAAAAATGGGAATGATGATCAAAGCAACTACCATAAGAATTTCCCTAAAATATCCAGTAACTTTGACAAAATCAGCAGCCCCAATCAAAAAAGTCAGTTACCCAATCCTCACGCCAAGTTTAATGAAACGACCAACCTGAATGCAACTCAAGTCAACAACCAAGAACAAGTTACTGAACCAGCTCCCTACACAGTGGTTCAAACACTGGCTGGCAGACTAAGGAACATTCATGTTGCTCAAGCCCCGACCATTGTGATAAATACGCCTAGACAAAGAACAAAACAAGGTCAACCGGCTGTGATCTATGATATGCATGACAATATTCATACCTTGACTGTGGATTGCAAGTATACTTTGGTTGGGAAATTTAGTACTACAATGCCAAAAATGGAACTTATCAGCAAAAGTTTCATCCAACAAACTCAACTGAATGGGAAGTTAACATTGCTCACAATAATGCCATGCATGTCTTCATTGATTGTCAAAATTAACTTGACTATAATACTGTTTAGACTAAACAAAGAATGGTCATTGAAGGCAAACTCATGAGGATACACCCTTGGACATCTAATTTTAGTACAGAAGAGGAAACACCCATAGTTCCTATGTGGGTTCTTCTTCCAAAGCTAAGATAACATTGCTTGAAGAAACCTTTTCTCACTTCTTTATTAGAATCTATAGGCAAAGTTCTTTACTTAGACACATCTTCTATCAAAAGATCAAGAGCAGGTATGGAAAACGTGAAGGTACATCTGGATCTTACTAAAGCTAGACCTAGACATGTGTGGATTGGTGTAACAACCAGAAAATAACTATGCTAAGTAATGCTTAAATGTACCTAGAATGCATGGATTAAACCGGGTTCACTGGAATTGTTGCGCGTAGAACCAGACCTCAGAACCTATGCACTAGCCTAGCCAACCAACTTCGTGTGTTATTTGAGCTAGGTAAGGTGAAAACCAACCATGTAGGGCAACCGAATTGGAGAGATTCACCCGGATGATTCTTACCGGACTTAAAAGGGGTAATCTTAGGTTTGGAGGGTCTAGGGGTAAAATGGTATTTTCCAGGCTAAGGGAAGTATTGTAATTATCCTAAGTATTAATTAATTAATTAATATTATTAAGGGGCAATTCGGGTAGGGGTTGATCGAATTTCACCCTTAGGCAAATTTAAGCTTTACCCGGGTTCGAACCTGGGTGGAAGCAATGAATTAAATGAATTAATTTGTATTTAGTGAATTAGTTGAATTAATTAATATTTAATTTTCTTATTTAAGTAAAGGAAAATCAGATTTTTAATAATAAAATTAATAAATAATGAGGAGTCCTAATTTGACTAAGTCTCCACCTAAATCTCCTAATCCTAAGCTATCTCATTCTCACCTCTTTCTCAACTCTCTCTCACGTTTTTTATCAGTAAAAGAACAGCAAATAAAGTTCATCAACTCTTGAATAACTTACACAAAAAACCTCAAACGAAAATCTAAGCAAAAAATGAAAAAAAAAATATTCTTCTCGACGGAATATGCTTGGGATTTTGGTGGTGAGGCAGTGGTGTCGTGGGAATTGGAAGCACTGAAACAAGTGTTGAATG
This sequence comes from Solanum sitiens, assembly GCA_016801875.1. NCBI lineage: Eukaryota > Viridiplantae > Streptophyta > Magnoliopsida > Solanales > Solanaceae > Solanum > Solanum sitiens. The sequence continues at coordinate 333,134 of JABWTJ010000589.1, forward strand.
ACATTAAGGTATGGGTTTTTTTATCTCTTGGTCCCTTTCCCAAGAGACCCCTAAGTTCAGCTTAATTCCTGTCAAAAAAACTAAGGTTGTCCCAGTTGCATGCCCCTGTCATTAGATCCTTTGAAAGATTTAAAGTATGCGTTGGTATGACTTCTGGTTGATGATTTTAGGGATTGTTGTGATTACGTGTTTGAATGTGTATTCAGAAATTATGTGAGAAATGAAAGATGTGTTCTGAAAAAATAAATTACGTTAACTTGATTGTGCATGTGTGTGCCGTGAGTTAGCCATGGTTTGAAGCCTGGATATTAACATGTTAAAATGTTGTATTTTATGTATATAATATGTTAAAAACGTGATATTCATATGAGTTCAAAGTTGCTGAATTGAATGATAATTCTTGATTGAAAGTAACCTAAAATGCACCTAAAGATCTCCCTAAAAACTACTCGAAATGTCTTGATGTTTAACCTGAAAGAGGGTGAGAAAATGGACTGCAAAAAGGTGAATAAATTCTCGAAAGTAACCATGAAAACTCACCTAAAGATGCACTAGATTTTAAACGAAAATTTATCCTAAATCTAACATCTAAATGTTGAGAAAATGGACTGCAAAGAGGGTGAACAAATTTCTAGCATTCTGGAAATTTGTTTTTGGGCAGCTTACTGTAAAAAAATCACATTTTAAAATATTTTTTTAAATGCTTGAGGTCAGTGGGGATTGAACCCAATACCTCACCATATACATGTCATAAAAAATTAAATAATAAAATGTGGTAAGAGGGATTCGAAAAGGGGTAAAGCTCAAGTGAAAAGTTAGTAGAAAAATGAAAGAAAATGAAGTGAGGCGTGTGGGGTTCGAACCCACAACCTCTTGGACGGATGAAGGAGAGAGGAGAAGAATGAAATAAAGAAATAATAAAAATGAGGTATGTGGGATTCGAACCCACAACCTCTTGGCAGAATGAGAAGGTAAGGAGAAAATGTAAATTAAAATAAGGTAAGGTTGTGGGGGTTCGATCCCACACCCTCTTAATCTAAGCGAATAAACCAAGCAAATAAAGGAAAAAGAAAAGAATGTGGGCGTGGGGATTCGATCTTGGGTCCCCAGGCCGAATTGATTAAGGCAAAAATCAAGAAGAAAAAAAAAGAGAAAGAAAGTGTAGGTGTGGGGATTTGATCTTGGGTTCCCTAGCAAAGAAGTATGTCAACAAAAATCATAAGGAAAATTTACTAAGTGTTATACAAGGGATTTGAAATAGGGTTCCCTTGCCCAATTCCTTATTGACACATAAGTCTTACATGATTAAATAATGAATGAATGCTGCCTATAGGAATCAAATTGAGACCTTGGCATACTTACAAGATGCATAAGTCTTGTACCACATAATCTTGGGCAATATGAATCACTTAAATGAACTATGAATGAAGCCTCATGGCTTGTGTGTATGGAATCATAAGTACATCATACTCTTATAAAGAAAGTGAACCTAAGATGTTATGTGATGAATGATGAGACCCCAAAAGGGTTAAGTAAGAGTGTGAAACATACTAAAAGGCCAACTACTCACCATACTCCCCCACTTAGAAGGAACTCATATAACTAAAGAGAGAAAACTATAACTTACCGGCATCATCATCATCATCCGGTTTTGTTCCTTTGGCTCAGAGAGCATAGAAGCGACTCCTCTTTGGAGCACCACCATACGGAACGTTAGGAGGAATTTGTTTGGCCTCTCTTCCTCTAGACGCAATAGTAGGACAATCTCTCACCTTGTGATCATCCTTCCCACAACCAAAGCACCCACTAGTACCGGCTAGACACTTCCCAAAGTGTTTCTTTCCACAAGTAGCACAAGTAGGGTTAACAACTTGGGAACCACCACCTCTCTCATAGTTAGACTTAGGATCACTAGAACCATCTTGATTTGGAGACCTCTTCTTAAACTTATGTTGAACTTGCTAATCGGTTCTTACCCTCTTAGCATCTCCACTTCTCCTCCCAAGTTTAGACTATTCAATGGATTGACCATACACCATAAGCCTAGATAGAGTCATGTCACCATGTAGCATGGCTGTACGAAACTCTTCCTTCATAATATCTGAAACGCCGGTCAAGAACCTACTCATCTCATCCCTAGGGTTAGATACCAAGGATGGAGCATACTTAGAATATAGGATAAACTTTAAGGAATACTCCTCAACACTCATGCTACCTTGCCTAAGGTTTATAAATTCCTCAATCTTAACCTCCCTCTTCTCACAAGGAAAGTACCTTTCTAAGAATGCTTCCTTAAACTCTTCCAACTCTAAGGGACCCAATTCAACCGGTCTACTATCCTTAATTGATTAAACTATACTTGAGCAACATCTTTAAATTGATACGAATCTAACTCCACTTTCTCCCTAGAAGTCACTCCCATAGCATGCACTATCTTCTACACCTCATCCAAGAAAGCTTAGGGGTCTTCTCCCACCTTAGAACCAAAGAAGATAGGTGGATTCCTCCTCACAAAGTCTCTCAATCTAGAGGTCATAGTACTCTCAAAAGCATTCACCCTAGGCCCAATGTCTCTATTCACTTGGGTTGTCATAGCTCGGGCTAGGGTAAGGAGAGCCTCTCTAATCTCCCCATTAGAAATTTTTTGGGGAACTAGTGGAACCTCATTATCTCCTTCCACAATAGGTACTTGATCATCTTGAGCATCTTGAACACCTTGAGGAACCTCTTAAACTTGTGGCACATGTCCACCTTGTGGAGGAAGTCCCTCATTAACATAATTCTCCTAAACTCTCCTTGTGGGTGTCCTCCTCGTATTCACCTTCCTGGAAACACAAGGAAAACCATTAGAAATGCACACTCATAACTTTTTACTCTACGACATGACATAGGAGTAGAAAAGAAGGGAAACTCTATTGTCCTATAGCCTCTCGCACATAGGTGTGTCGCGACTTACATCGATGGTCAAGACTCTAATAGACGTGGATTTTTGAGACTTTTCAATTCCTAAATACTACTTCATAACCTTATGCTCTGATACCAAGTTTGTTACGACCCCAGAATACCCCCTAGAAGTTAGGGAATTCCCCAATCGAAACACGGCGTCACCGACATCTCGGATGTCTAAGACAATCCCTTTCGTACCATTCAGTGCATACATGTATGAAAAGTAGTGCAGAATGAAAACTTTTCACACGAAATAATAATACTTCAAAAATACTCTTTTATAGAAAAACATAATGAAAGGCAAAGTCTCAAAGTCGCCATCCTAGACATACGAGTATATTGGGACACGACCCATACTTCAACATATAGAAAATAGCTAAGTCTATTACAATACTTCAATAAGGAAATCTAAACATCAAGATATCCTCTAATCTTGTAAGGACATACCAACTCTTTACATGAATGAACACTAATCCAAGCTTCAATTTCGATACTCCTCTCAAACGCCATCTACACCTTTAGAGATAGACAAAATGTATGGAATTTGTACAAACACTTGTATTAAGTATGTCATAATGCATTAAAATCATGATAAGCGGACATTTGTATAAAACATGCTCTTTTTGATTAAAACATCATAGTATAAGCATAAGAACAACATTTAACACCTTAGAAGCATGTAAGATATCATATAATCATTTAATCAAATATTGAAGAATATTACACTGAACTATTTCACCTTAAAGTTACCTCTTATAGCTTGCATCATTCTCACGAAAGGTTGTCCTAAGACTCACATAAGTGAGACGAAGTGAGACCGCCTATACACCCTCTCTAAGCACACCTAAATAATCCTTAAGACTTCCTAAGGTAAGATCATTCTCACTTTTATTTGTTAAACTCCCTACCTAGAATTACTCTAAGACTCACCTAAGTAACACATGAAGAGATCGCCCATACACCCTTTTCAAGACTACCTAAGCAATCCTCAAAGAAACTCTAGATAAGTACTTTTTCATTAACAATCCTTTACTAAAGTCATTATGTTCATTAATTCATTTAGAAGACATATCATTCATTAAAGACTTCACATAATGGTCTTGGAAAGACCTAGGGACTCACATACCAACATCTTCAATGTCTAGTAGTGCAATCTCTAGATAGCGTCCCATTCCACAACCTAAATTTCCTAGTACTTATCCAACACTAGCATGTATCCCACATGATGAGAATAGGCAATAACCGACATAGACCATACTAGCTAGGCATGGAATCCGGAGTCATAAACCTACTCCGAAGGAGGGTGTTCTACTTGAAAAGGGTTGAACTAGGAAACATCCCATGTAGACACATGGTAAAGGAATATCAACGTCTTTTATACACTCTAGTCTCATTCTCAATTAGAGGTACATTGTACTCTAGTCTCCTTCTTAAGTATAGCTAGAAACCATAACATATTCACTCTGTGCTAGGCTTTGTTCTCATAGAGTAAGTTCAATATAAACGAGTATATGAAAAGGTACAATCTCTTAGTCGTTACCTAGTTATAATGCACCTACCAAAGATGGGTCCAGTAGGTATGCCACTTAATGGTCTATAAGGATATCTCATTCTTAACCTTCTTTCTATATATAAGATTCCACATATTAGTCATGCTTAGAAGGACACCACCTTAGGTCTAGCGATGCTAGACTTTCATACAACATTCATCCATACACATACAAGACAAAGGTGCATAAACCGACTAATTTAAGATGTTCATATTCATCATATACATGTATCAAGTAAGAGACGCAAGTCTACCAAAACAAGACACATCATTAATTCCCATTAGCACATATAGCATATCATTCTTTGAAGCACTTAGGAATGACCCTTATCATCTTTATGTCATCCTATACATTACTATAACATCATCAATATAGCCATCATAGACTTATATAGTCAAGTAGGAATAATCATGTATCAACTTTAAGACTACACACATAAACACTTTGCCATAGTCCAACATGATCACCTAATATCCGTAGAAGAACACATACTGTCACATTACTAGCATGTAGATAGATATGATCATACTTCACATAACCAATAACACAAATCATCATAATACTTCAAGTAGTGTCAACTAGGACATGATCATGAATATACTTAAAATAACACCGACAAGGCCCCATCAATTACATAACACCACCATCATAAGTTGTCCATACCAATCACATCATAATTGTAGTCTAATTAACATAAAAAAAAGAGAATTTAGTGCAGCGTACCACCAATTCATTCTCACCACTTCAATCCATGTCTAAATCATCCAATTGAATATCATAAGGCCCTTACCTATGGCCATGAACATCAATTTAAATTATAAATCATAATACTAGATGAAACTAGGTCAATTCCATATAGATTTAAAAATCTAATACCAATTAGACATCAATTGCATATAATATTTACATCATTAGATAGCCCATAAAAAACTACACTATAATTCATAAGTATAAAGACATGATCACTTAACACATAAAATAGTCAAATTAGGAATTGCATGGCTTGCATGGGTTCATAAGAATTATAGCTTTTAAAAAATTGCATTAACATCAATTCAATTCTAAAACATTGATTCAAGATCATTTATGCAATAACCCATCGCTACATCACAAAATTGGAGAATTCATATTTTTGATCATCTTTGAAAATAATTGGAATTGACTCCTTGAAGAAAGAGATTTCAAGGATGAATAACCATACCTTAATTGTGATGAAAATCCCACAAGATTGATGAAGAAAAACTTGAGAAACCTATCTTCTTCTTTGGAGCTTCAAAGCTTCATCAATGGAGGTTTTGGAGAGAGTGAATGGAGAGGTTTTTGTTTGAGTTGAGGGTTTTTGCTTTAATTTGTGAGGTTAGGGGCTTAAATAGTTCTAATAACCGTCCATAATATCTCCTAAATTACTCAAAAGATCCCTACATTTATTGAAACAATTAAGCAACTCAAATTTGACTTAAAAACAACGCAACGAAATCAGGGACTTTAATTTGTGAGGTTAGGGACTTCCAAATATTATTTTTCGAAAATTATTGGACAGAATAGTTCGTGACAGCCCCGCGTCGCAGGTCAAGAATTTTTCCTACTGCATGTCAGCTGCGTGTCGCGCAACAGCATGCCAAATCTTGGCTGTTTGGCCGCTTCGCTGGCCCATGTTTGGGTTCTCCTCGGGGACCCTTTTAATGGTCTCCGGGGCGTTGTTCCCAGACATTTCGACTCTTTGTATGTCAGGCTACGCGTAAGAATTCTTGGTACTGAATTTCACCTTCAAACCATCACTCAAAACATAACTACAAAACAGTACGACACACTAGTTCAACTTCAACTAGTTTCCGAACGTGTTGGAAGTTCTTGGACGTTTGACCTCCAAACACTTCCAAACATTACATACTGCCTAAGAACACTATTATTAACTATTTTATGACTTTAAAACAATATGACACAAGTTTTAGGCTCTAGCTCGACCTAGCTCATTTTGAGAGAGTAACATGACATTTCCACCAAAAAGTAGTCAACACAAGAAGCTCAGAAACAGTATGTCACAGAACAATCCACAGAATAAAAAAATCTGCAGGACGAAAGAAAAGGTAACAGGAACACAAAAGTATCATAGCTATGCAACTCAACTCCAATATACCTAATGAATCTTTTATTATTTGTGATGATGAAGTTAAAGGAGGGATGGAAAGGGGATGTCAGGAAACCCTCACTAACATGCAGGAAGGGGTATCAAAAGGGGGGAATTTGCCTCATGTTCTGTATGAAGGGACACACACATACCTTAGTTCAGACCTTAAAGCCACCGCTACAACTACAAATCAGCAAAACAGTTCAAATCAACAACAGGCTCAACAAAAAAAATAACAATTTGAGGCAAAAAAGAATATGAATGCTGCGGAAAATAGTAAGAAACAACAAGGGGAAGAAAGAACTAATGGTAACAAAAACAAATCTTCTATGGAGAAGGATATGGGGAAAAAAACAAGTACTAGCAAGTAAGAGAACACTCCCAAGAGCAAAAATAAACCTAGCAAACAAAAGAGAGATGCAGCTAAGTGGAGGAAAAATAGACAACAAGAGAGTGAACAGAAAGATCCACAACAAAATAAGGAGGAAACATGCAAGAAATTCATCATGGTGAATGATCACCAAGGCCAAGATATTCCTCCCTTACAGGCTCAATATATGTCACCTCCACCTCATGATCTGTCATGACTGGAATCTAGACCCTAGACGAGACCGGCGTCGTTGACCTCTCAGAGGTTGCAAACAAGCCTACATACGTCATTATTACTTCATCTAGGTTAATTTTAGCTGAAAATTTGAACTTTTTTTTTCTTATTTCATGCTAAACATTTTAAACTTAACATCATGTGCGTTTACAAATCAACCATCTAATATAGAGATAATCAAATGAAAGAAACAGTGTAATACTATAATAAATGTATAATTGCCAAAATGGCACCAATACAATGTCTTAAAACGGAAAGAAACACTAGTGGAACATGCTCCACTAGCTAAAGCCTACATCTAAGATAGATAGTAAAGATAGACATCCTCGAAAGCATGAGGGCCTACTAATGTCACGACCCGAAAGCACCCCCTAGAAGTTAGGGAAAACATTCGAATCGTGACCGGGCGTACTTGACCCCTTTGGGGTCTCGTACAAGCCCTCTAACTAGCATTCATAACATAAAGCATGAAAAGTAGTGCGGAATTTAAAACTTTTCACGATAATCATAATAAAAGAAGTCTTTTCATAAATACTAAGAAATCTTATCGTCACAAGCCAACTTAAAGACACGACTTAGAATCTTAGGGACACGGCCCTTTACAATAAAGTAAATACATTTTTAAGTCTTAATAAGGAAACTAAGAAACATAAAAACTATGTCCTCGAATATATGAGGACATACCCAAGACTTGAGAGATAGAATTCCCAAGCTTCAACTTCGATCCTCCAAAGGCTTCCAACCTATACTCATAAGGTATATAAAAGTATGGGGTTAGTACAACAATGTACTAAGTATGGCATATGCAAAAACATGCAAAAAGGGACATTTTAGTAAAGATAACTTTTTATGCAATTTAAATATAACCTTCAAGAATCTAGAAGCAAACCTACATAAGAATCAACAATTAACACTTTATAGATATCTTACCAAACTTAAATTAAAAAAAAGGAACATTTCAATTAACTTTGCTAAACTTGCAATAAAATTGAATAAAGCATCATAGTGAACATTTTGAATTCTTACAATGGAGACCTTACAGTGAAAGGCACGGTCCAAGTCATATGAACCCGTTTCCTTTGAAGTTGCCCTAACCCAAGGTTATCCTAAGACTCCCTAAGGTGAGCCAAGAAGGGACTCTCATTACACCTCCCTTCAAAGCACACCAAAGCGACCCTTAAAACTACCTAATCTTAGGCTTACTTCGTTAGAAATCAAATCCACGCCCTTGGCTAACATATGCAAAACACTCATGGAAATATAGGCCATACCAAGTGCAATGTGAGAGTAGCACCCATACGACCACTCCCACTTAGTACTCCTAATGGATTCCATTTACTCAAGTACTCCATAATAATTCTCCATAACACTACACCATAGTACTCATTCACACGGATTTCATGAAGGTACTCTTCTCCCATAGTAGGTATAGGTCACACCAAGTGCAATGTGAGAATAGCATCCCATACTACTACTCCCACTCAATGCTCCTACTTGGTAACTAATGTGGATTGAGCACTTCACGACATACATACACAATTTCAACAATACACAAGATAATTAGTTTCAAATCAATTCTTTTCTGGGAGTTAGCTTAACCGACAAAGACTATGAGAGCTAGACATGGAATCCCAATATTAACCCCTATCGGATGAGGGATCCTTACTTGCCTAGAGTAAGGTCATGCTTCTTAGCATTTACTTGGCTTTTCCAATAGCTACACCTATGCGGGCACATAGTTAAGGGATAAGGAGATTGCTACTAAGTAACTCACTCTCTACTAACGAGGAGTACTCATCTCAAGAGGTACTTTGGATTACAACATCTCAACTAACGAAGTGCAATCCACCTCCCCTTCATATCCTCTCGGTGCTAGGCATAACTCCACACGGATTTCTCAACATAATAGTCTATCTTAGAAAGCTCACTAGGAAATGGAGAGGTTGTTACTAGACACTACATCTCAACTCACGAAGTGTGTCCACCTCAAGATTTCCCCTTTTTGCTCAACTTGACATAATACAAATCTTAAAAGAGTGTGTGTGTGTACATATGCACACCTTGCATATAAGCATCATTTCATTATCATCAAGTTCTACTCAGACTTTAACCTTGATTCATCAAGATACACACTCTACATACTTCTCATAATCATATACTTCATTTAGACATAAACGTCAAACATGCAATTCAAGCTACATCTAACACAACACAAGACCCATTTCCAATATATATCTTCATTTCACATATTAGACCTTCAAAATCACATACTCAAACCATACTAAGTAACATCAAGTTCATCAATTAGCACCGCCACCCATAAGGTGGACCATACCACTCAAATAGCAATTCATAATAAGGATTATACAATGAGAGCAACTCATCAACAAATCAAACCATCATTACCCATAAGCAATTTATCAATATTTCACCATATTAAGGCCCTTAGGGGAGTAGCTACACCAACATGACAAAACAAGAAGACCCAAGTTCATTCCCTACTCAAATCGTGCTCACATAACCCATTTTCAAGTCAAAATTTGAAGTATGCATAAACAAGAGTTCCATGGAGTTTTAACATCAAAACCATATATTCAAACCAAGATAAATACATTTAAACCATTAGAACTTAGTTACAAGAAGACCCATAATAGAAATCAAAGTTTAGGAGAAGTTGAGTTTAAAACCCCTTTTTGAAAACCATTTTGGAAGTTGGCTTCTTGAATGGAAAGGTATTCAAGAATGGATACCATACCTTTAGGAGAAAGAAACCCACGAATTTGATGAAGAAACAAGTCCCAATCCGTCCTCCTATCCTTCCTTGACTTCTAGCTTCCAAGAGAGTTGAGAGAGTTTTCTTGAGAGAAAGAGAGAGTTGGATCTTGAAGAGAAAAGGGGGCTCTTCTTTAGGTTTAGGGTGTAAGAGAGTCTTATAAGGCTTGGGGTGTATTTACATAAAACACCCTAAGCTGGCAACCTTTAAATCATGCACTGGCAGGCTTCGTCGACGAGACCTCCTCGACGGACCGTCACGTCCACCACGGACCATCACGGGGTTCCGTCGAGGAACACTTGGCTTCTAGATGGAGCCTGTCCCAATTTCACTCTCTGTCACCCGCGACGCCCTGGCTCGACGGACCGACCTGAGTACGACGGACCGTCGCCATGGCCGTCGTGAGCTACTGATGGGCAGACTTGCCCAAGTCCTGGGGCCCTTCATCTAGAGTCCTTGGGGTCCTAGGTGAGGTCGTGCCTAGACATCAAAACCCTAAACTAAGTCGTCTAGGTCTAGGGAACATCCGACGCATGTTTCAAGTAAAACGAACACATACCACTTATCCAAACTTGCCAAGACATACAAGCACATTCTAAGGCATACCATCCGAACGTCATGGACGTTTTTGGTCGATTGAACTCCAAACTTAACCAAACTTTGCACACTGCCTAAGGACACCAAACTAACTCCGTTTAACTTAAAATTAACTCAAGAAACAACCATGAGGCTCTAGTTCACCTTAATTCATTTTGGGGCGTTATATTCTCCCCCACTTGGAATAACATTCGTCCTCGAATGACACTTAAATTTTAAGAACAACAAGGACTCACTTAGCATCATATAATACGCTTAGATCATGATCAAAACACTAACAATCAAAGCATCCACTAGCAAGGAACATCATTTTACACTTTCAACACTTAGCAACATAGGCAACTTTCACCAATTTTCACAAAGTCAAAAATTGAACCTCAATCTTCTTTTATGGAGGAACTACCTTCTCCAACGTTAAAAATGCTCATAAACAATGCCTTTACACACATTGAAACTAAAATTCAAGACAAAACAATTTTCTTCAAAATGCCAAATTTTATTACAGTGAAGTTGACTGCCATCTTACCAAATTTTTGAAAAATTCATTCTCTAAGCAATTCATCAAGACGACATGATCATAGGAACTATAAAACCATATATACTCATTTCATAACACAAAAGCAACAATAACCAAGAGTTGAGACTTACCAAAACCATCAATCCGGATTAATTATCCTTTCTAGCCCCCATCCCATAGGAAGGGTTCTTCTTGGGAGCATTAGGATCTAGGGAAGCTTGATTGACATCTCTCCCCCTTGATTTAAGGTTTGGGCAGTCCCTCATTTTGTGGCCTCTATTACCACATGCAAAACAACCATCCATTCCGGCAAGACACTTACCCCCATGTTGCTTGCCACAAGTAGGGCACCTAGCCCTTTAATAGGAATGACCACCACCTTGAGAAGATTGATTTGGAGCCCTATCCTTGTTTCCCATAGAAGAATCTTGGGGATAAAACCTCTTCTTAGGCCTTTGGTGACTAGAATCATCCGACCTAGGTCTCTTACCCTCTTGCCTTATCTCCCTAATTTTGGACTCCTCAATTTGTTGCGCATAAACCATGAGCCTAGAGATATCCATGTCATTAAGAAGCATAGCCGTACGACACTCTTTTTCCACCAAGCTAGACACGCCCATCACAAACTTGTTCATCCTAGCCCTAGGGTTGGCTACCATGTTTGGGGCATACTTAGAGAGTTGGGTGAATTTGAGAGAGTACTCTTGCACACTCATTCCCCCTTGACGGAGGTTCATGAATTCAACCATCTTCTTCTCCCTCCACTCTAAAGGAAAGAATCTATCTAGGAAAGCCTCTTTGAATTCCTCCCAATCAACCGGTCCTCTTTCTAAGGTTCTCTCACCCCTCCATTGCTCATACCACACTTGAGCAACATCCTTAAGTTGGTAAGCGGCCAATTCCGCTTTCTCCCTAGGGGTCACACCCATAGCATCTACCACCTTGAAAACCTCATCTATGAAGCCTTGTGGATCTTCATCCACCTTAGTGCCATGAAAAGTAGGAGGGTTCATCCTCATGAAATCCCGAATCCTAGAAGCGGGAGTACTAGCATTTGGTTGGGGCCTATCTCCTAGGTTAGCTTGGCCCACAAAGTGATTGTTGACAACTTGAGCTTGAGCCGTCATGAGTTGGGTCAAGTTCATTAGGGCAGCCCTCAACTCCGCATTAGTCATATCACCCTCAACACAAGGAGCTTGAGGCATATGAGGCACTTGAGGTCCTTGGGGTTCCGGAGGCACTTGAGTTTCTTGAAGAGGAACCTCCTCATTTTCCTCCCCTAAGCCAACAATAGGAACTTGGTCAACATGGGGAAGGACTCTCTCATTTTGTACACCTCCCTCCTCCCTTCTAGCGGTCGATCTCCTCGTATTCATGTCCTAAAAACAGAAAAGAAGAGGTTGAGAATAGACACCTTATATACTCAACTCTAAGGCACGATACTAGAATAGAGAAGAAAGTGAAACTTCTAGCATCCTATAGCCTCTTGTCCATGGATGTGTCGCGACTCACACCAATGACCAAGATACTACTAGATGTGGCTTGTGAGACTTTCAGACCTTAAACTATTTCCCAAAACCTTATGCTCTGATACCAAGTCTTGTCACGACCCGAAAGCACCCCCTAGAAGTTAGGGAAAACTTTCGAATCGTGACTGGGCGTACTTGACCCCTTTGGGGTCTCGTACAAGCCCTCTAACTAGCATTCATAACATAAAGCATGAAAAGTAGTGCGGAATTTAAAACTTTTCACGATAATCATAATAAAAGAAGTCTTTTCATAAATACTAAGAAATCTTATCGTCACAAGCCAACTTAAAGACACGACTTAGAATCTTAGGGACACGGCCCTTTACAATAAAGTAAATACATTTTTAAGTCTTAATAAGGAAACTAAGAAACATAAAAACTATGTCCTCGAATATATGAGGACATACCCAAGACTTGAGAGATAGAATTCCCAAGCTTCAACTTCGATCCTCCAAAGGCTTCCAACCTATACTCATAAGGTATTAAAAAGTATGGGGTTAGTACAACAATGTACTAAGTATGGCATATGCAAAAACATGCAAAAAGGGGCATTTTAGTAAAGATAACTTTTTATGCAATTCAAATATAACCTTCAAGAATCTAAAAGCAAACCCACATAAGAATCAACAATTAACACTTTATAGATATCTTACCAAACTTAAATTAAACAAAAGGAACATTTCAATTAACTTTGCTAAACTTGCAATAAAATTGAATAAAGCATCATAGTGAACATTTTGAATTCTTACAATGGAGACCTTACAGTGAAAGGCACGGTCCAAGTCATATGAACCCTTTTCCTTTGAAGTTGCCCTAACCCAAGGTTATCCTAAGAATCCCTAAGGTGAGCAAAGAAGGGACTCTCATTACACCTCCCTTCAAAGCACACCAAAGTGATCCTTAAAACTACCTAATCTTAGGCTTACTTCGTTAGAAATCAAATCCACGCCCTTGGCTAACATATGCAAAACACTCATGGAAATATAGGCCATACCAAGTGCAATGTGAGAGTAGCATCCCATACTACCACTCCCACTTAGTACTCCTAATGGATTCCATTTACTCAAGTACTCCATAATAATCCTCCATAACACTACACCATAGTACTCATTCACACGGATTTCATGAAGGTACTCTTCTCCCATAGTAGGTATAGGTCACACCAAGTGCAATGTGAGAATAGCATCCCATACTGCTACTCCCACTCAATGCTCCTACTTGGTAACTAATGTGGATTGAGCACTTCACGACATACATACACAATTTCAACAATACACAAGATAATTAGTTTCAAATCAATTCTTTTGTGGGAGTTAGCTTAACCGACAAAGACTATGAGAGCTAGACATGGAATCCCGATATTAACCCCTATCGGATGAGGGATCCTTACTTGCCTAGAGTAAGGTCATGCTTCTTAGCGTTTACATGGCTTTTCCAATAGCTACACCTATGCAGGCACATAGTTAAGGGATAAGGAGATTGCAACTAAGTAACTCACTCTCTACTAACGAGGAGTACTCATCTCAAGAGGTACTTTGGATTACAACATCTCAACTAACGAAGTGCAATCCACCTCCCCTTCATATCCTCTCGGTGCTAGGCATAACTCCACACGGATTTCTCAACATAATAGTCTATCTTAGAAAGCTCACTAGGAAATGGAGAGGTTGTTACTAGACACTACATCTCAACTCATGAAGTGTGTCCACCTCAAGATTTCCCCTTTTTGCTCAACTTGACATAATACAAATCTTAAAAGAGTGTGTGTGTGTACATATGCACACCTTGCATATAAGCATCATTTCATTATCATCAAGTTCTACTCAGACTTTAACCTTGATTCATCAAGCTACACACTCTACATACTTCTCATAATCATATACTTCATTTAGACATAAACTAGGTCAAACATGCAATTCAAGCTACATCAAACACAACACAAGACCCATTTCCAATATATATCTTCATTTCACATATTAGACCTTCAAAATCACATACTCAAACCATACTAAGTAACATCAAGTTCATCAATTAGCACCGCCACCCATAAGGTGGACCATACCACTCAAATAGCAATTCATAATAAGGATTATACAATGAGAGCAACTCATCAACAAATCAAACCATCATTACCCATAAGCAATTTATCAATATTTCACCATATTAAGGCCCTTAGGGCAGTAGCTACACCAACATGACAAATACAAGAAGACCCAAGTTCATTCCCTACTCAAATCGTGCTCACATAACCCATTTTCAAGTCAAAATTTGAAGTATGCATAAACAAGAGTTCCATGGAGTTTTAACATCAAAACCATCTACTTAAACCAAGATAAATACATTTAAACCATTAGAACTTAGTTACAAGAAGACCCATAATAGAAATCAAAGTTTAGGAGAAGTTGAGTTTAAAACCCCTTTTTGAAAACCATTTTGGAAGTTGGCTTCTTGAATGGAAAGGTATTCAAGAATGGATACCATACCTTTAGGAGAAAGAAAACCACGAATTTGATGAATTAACAAGTCCCAATCCGTCCTCCTATCCTTCCTTGACTTCTAGCTTCCAAGAGAGTTGAGAGAGTTTTCTTGAGAGAAAGAGAGAGTTGGATCTTGAAGAGAAAAGGGGGCTCTTCTCTAGGTTTAGGGTGTAAGAGAGTCTTATAAGGCTTGGGGTGTATTTACATAAAACACCCTAAGCTGGCAGCCTTTAAATCATGCACTGGCAGGCTTCGTCGACGAGACCTCCTCGACGGACCGTCACGTCCACCACGGACCATCACGGGGTTCCGTCGAGGAACGTTTGGCTTCTAGATGGAGCCTGTCCCAATTTTACTCTCTGTCACCTGCGACGCCCTGGCTCGACGGACTATCCTGAGTACGACGGACTGTCGCCAAGGCCGTCGTGAGCTACTGATGGGCAGACTTGCCCAAGTCCTGGGGCCCTTCATCTAGAGTCCTTGGGGTCCTAGGTGAGGTCGTGCCCAGACGTCAAACCCCTAAACTAAGTCGTCTAGGTCTATGGAACATCCGACGCATGTTTCAAGTAAAACGAACACATACCACTTATCCAAACTTGCCAAGACATACAAGCACATTCTAAGGCATACCATCCGAACGTCATGGACGTTTTTGGTCGATTGAACTCCAAACTTAACCAAACTTTGCACACTGCCTAAGGACACCAAACTAACTCCGTTTAACTTAAAATTAACTCAAGAAACAACCATGAGGCTCTAGTTCACCTTAATTCATTTTGGGGCGTTATAACTAAGTCCGGATGAAAGCTCCACGTCCGGATAGCTGCAACGTCAACCTGTAAACTCTAGCGTCCACCTGTGCCTGCACCTAAAAATATAGAGTTTTATGGGATTAGTACACACTTGTACTAAGTATGGGTATATGCAAGCACACACCAAGGACAGGCATGATAAAGGATAGCTCTTTCCTAACAACATGATTATGGAAAGTCAAGTCAGTGGACTTGCCAAATTGGTATTAGGAAAGTTAGTGAACTTTCCAAATTTGGATTAGGAAAGTCAGTGAGCTTTACAAATTTGGATTAGGAAAGTCAGTGAGCTTTCCAAATTTGGATTAGGAAAGTCATGCCATGAGAGTAACATGCATCATCATACTTATCATATTGCACAAAGCACATAACATCTTACACATAGCGCATATCATATAGCATATAACACATAACAACTTTTATAACAATCATTCATATGCCATGAGACCTTGGAATCATGGACTTGACATTAAGACTTTCAAAAATAAGGGCTCAACATATGGGACTTCAACTAGGGAGTCTTCATTACCAAACACAGAGTCTGCTTCATTCATTCATACGTACTTCATTTCATTTCGTTCATAGGCTAGTGTGAACACCAGCTATACCTAAGATGTAGTTTAAGACTTTCATCGGGTTTGCTGTGCAATGATCAAGAATAACCTAGTGTCATTACTTGAGTCTAGCTCACCTTTTGATTATCCTATCCTAACACCTTTGGTATCATTCATTTCATTATTTGCATCATTTGAGGCTGGCCTCATTTATTCATTGGGAACTTTAACTTTAACCGACATAGATCATGTGAGCATCATGAAATACAGTGTCTCCCCCACAGCGAAAAGAGGTGAAATCACCGGCCAAAGTGACCCAAAACATGCTAGCGCACATGGGAATTTAACCCCGCCAGATCCCTATATTGGCAGTGTAGGTTCGAAGACCAGGAGATATAAGGAGACCCATACCCGGCAAGCCGGACAGTCTCATCTCATGAGAGTTACGTGAACCTCCGCCCTTCCCGAAAGAAGGCATCACCCCTCATAGCTAGTCTATCGGTGCTCAGTATAAAGTTCCATTATATTCAACTCATACGTCATGGAAGCTGGCTTGTAGTATGAGGACATCATAGCTCAATAGATTATTTCTCATCTCATCATAAGTATTAAGTGTGTTAATCTCAATACTTTCATTAGAGTGTTCATATAGACTGGTCTCTTCATTAACTTTACGCTCTCGTAGGTGAGTACGTTTTGGTAACAGTTACTTAGGCTCATTTGAGATTGTTCTCATCTTTTACATTAGCCTCATATCATGTTGTCACCACATTCATTAACATTAGTACAATTGCTCTTCATAATTACTCACCCCATTTTACATGAATGTTCATTTCATCATATGCCAATGCACTTGGCCATTTATGTGTTTCACACTCTTACTTAACCCTTCTAGGGTTTCATCATTTCATTACATAATAATCATTTCATCGTATGCCAATGCACTTGGCCATTTAGTGTATTTTACACTCGTACTTAACCCTCCTAGGGTTACTTCATTTCATTACAAACATCTTAGGTCCACTTATTTTTAAACGTATGCTAGACTTATGGGTCTATACATACAAACCATGAGGCTTCATTCATAGTTCGTTAAGTGACTCATATCTTCCTAAGATTATGTAGTACAAGACTTATTTATCTTGTATGTATGCCAAGATCTCGATTTTGATATAAGTAGGTGGCATTATTCTTGAACATTTAATTCACGTATGATTTATGTATTAATACGGAAATTTGGGTAAGGGAACCCAAGTTCGAATCCCTTGGACAATACTTACATTTTTTCTTGATTTTATTTTTAATTCACATGACATTGCGACCCTAGATCGAGCCCCAACATCAACATTCTCTCTTATTTGGCCGAAGGTTTGTGGGATCGAACCCCCACAGCCCTTTTTATTTTTTTCATTTAAAATTTTTCTTGTCCAGTTCTCATAGACCATGAGGTTGTGGGATCAAACCCCCACAACCTCTCTTTATTTATTCTTTGTTTCGCTAGGGACTGAGAGGTTATGGGTTCGAACCCCCACATCCTCCTTATTTTATTTTTATTTAAAAATTGACTTAGCTATGCATTGGCAGTGAGGTTGTGGGATCGAGCCCCCACAGCCTCACTTTATTTTCTTTTTTTATTTCTCCCTTTCTCCTTTACAGCCTTGAGGTCGTGGGTTCGATTCCCACACCTCACATTTCTTTTCTTTTATTTTTCATTCACTTCATTCGCTGCCTGGAGGTCGTGGGTTCGATTTCCACGCCTCCCATTTTATTTATTTGATTTTTGAACTCTCCTTTCTCAGCCAGTATACCCCATTTCGAATCCCTCTAACCCCTTTTCATTTCTTGGAGTGACAGGTTCGAATCCTGGTGGCCTCATCCCTTTAAAATCAATTAAAATTCTAGATTACTCCTCTATACTTTAGCCTAAACTAAACTTATAAATTTTTGCTGGAAACTTAGTCATTTTCTTAGCTTATTTTCACCAATATTTCCACTTGAAAACTTAGGAAAATTCATGGATCATTTAACACTTTTTGGGGTGTATTTCATTGATTCGTTTAGCCAAAATATTGATACTCAAATCAGCCCTACTTCCATTTTAATGAACATCACGATTTACATACGTTTATGCACGTAAAAGGACAACCAAAAACAATATCAAACTTGAAGCCTTAACCCGAGACATCATTCACAGTAAAATTTTTACACTTGCACAAACTTTCGAATACATTGTTGTCTTTCATACGATTTCAAGTACACAAACATAATCATATTCATCATGAAAACATAACATACACCTAAATCTACCAGCAATCATACCCAACCTACGATTCATTGGGAGCTAGTGAAAGGGGCATGCAAAAAGGGAAACAATCCTAGTTTTTGAATGAATAATATGAACCTTAAAGGGTCTCTTTGGAAAGGGACCAAGAGAGAAGAAAAACCATACCTTATTTTGACGTTCAAACCTTGAAGTTGCTGCCCAAACCTTCTCCAAAACTCACGTCCAATCCAAGTTTCAACACAAAACTTTTGACGTAAAAATCCTCTCTTTGCCTAACGTGTTGACTTAGCTTATTTTTTTATATTTTCGTGTGAGTTCTTCAAGTGTGAAGAACTTTAGTAAATTTTCTGTTCTTATAGTTGTTTAGGCAGAGAGAAAACATGAAAGAAAAGAGAATGAGAGAGACGTGAGAGAGAGATGAGCGTTAGAGAGAGTTAAAAGAGGTGAAGTAGTTTAGACTTAGTCAACTAGGAGACTTAGTCAAATAAAACACATTAATTAATAAATAATTAATAATAAAAATATGATTTTCCTTTTTCTTAAATCAGCCATTAATTATTAATTTATTAAATTAATTCACCAATTAAAAAAAATCACATTAAATCATTGCTCCCACCTAGGTTCGAACCCAGGTGGAGCAAGACTTCACTTCAAGGGCTCAATTTCGGCTCTCTCTCCCCAAATTGCCCCTCCACTTTATTAATTAAATAATTAAATATATATTTAGGGTAATTTTGATATTACCCTTAGCCTAGTAAAAGACCATTTTACCCGTAGACCCTTCAAACCTAAGATTTCTTCTTTTTAAGTCCGGTAAAGACTCCTTCTAGTAAATCTTCGTATTCGAGAGCCCTACATGGTTGGACCCAACCTTTTCAAGCTTAACTAACTACCCAAGTTAGTTGGCTTGGCTGTAGCAAGGGTTCCGAGTTCTGGTTCTACGCGCATCAATCCGTGTGAACCCTGGTCTAATCGTAGGCCTTCTTGACACATTAAGCATTTCTTATCTTATTCATTTTTAGGGTTGTTACATTATCCACCCCTTAGGAACATTCGTCCACGAATGACATTACTACTATCTAGCGTAATGCCAGCCAGATCATAACATAATCACTATGGACAGTCAAGCATAGAAACAAAATATGGAGAGATAAGAAAACTTAGACTTAAGAGTAGGAAGTATAACCTCAAGAGCTAAAAAGATGAGGGTAATGGGATCTCATGTCGTCCTCAGCCTCCCACGTAGCACCCTCAACAAGATGATTTCTCTACAATACCTTCACTGTGGCAATCTCCTTGTTCCTCAGCCGCTTGATCTGTCTGTCTAAGATCTCAACAGGTACCTCATCATAGGACAAGTCTTCATCGACCCCCAAACTTTACACAGGTAGAATCGTTGCTGGATCAACTAGGCACTTCTTTAACATGGATACATGAAAGACTGGATGGACAGAAGCTAGCTCCGCAGGCAATGCCAACTCATAGGCTACCTCACCCACACGCTGTAGGATCTCGTATGGCCCAACATACCTCGGACTGAACTTCCCCTTCCTGCCAAACCTCATCACCCCCTTCATAGGTTATATCTTCATTATATCTTCACATAGACCTGGTCACCAACATCAAACTCTAAGGGCCGTTTTCTGTTATCTGCATATGACTTCTGCCGACTGTAAGCCTTAGCCAACCTTTCCCTAATCACTCTGAACTTCTCTAAGGCCTCATGAATGATCTATGGACCCAAAATGGATGACTATCCAACCTCGAACCACCCAACTGGAGATCTACACCTCCTACCATATAGTGCCTCAAACGGTGCCATCCCAATGCTGGAGTGATAGCTATTATTATACGAGAACTCTATCAAAGGCAGATGGTCATCCCAGCTACCCCTGAAGTCAATCACACACGCTCTCAACATGTCCTCCAATGTCTGAATGATGCGCTCTACCTACCCATCAGTATAAGGATGAAAGGCAGTACTAAGCTTTACCTGCGTGCCCAATCTCTTCTGAAAAGATCTCCAGAAATATGAAGTAAACTGAGATCTTCTATCTTAAATGATAGACAAAGGAATCCCATGCCATCTCACAATCTCATCAATGTAGTGTCTCGCATAATCTTCGGCTCTGTAAGTAGACTTCAAAGGGATAAAGTGGGCAGACTTAGTCATCCTATCCACAATAACCCATATGGAGTCATGTTGTCTCCTAGTCCTCGGAAGACCAACCACGAAGTCCATATTAATGGCCTCCCACTTCCAAGTTGGAACCTCAATAATCTGAATAAGACCGCCAGGCTTAAGATGTTCTGCCTTAACCTGCTGACAATTAGGACACTTGGCCACATATTCTGCAATGTCCTACTTCATGCCATCCCACCAATAAATCTGCTTAAGATCATGATACATCTTTGTGGAACCTGGATGTATGGAATATCTGGAACCATGGGCCTCTGCAACAATCCTGGTCCGCAAATCATCCACATCTGGTACACACAGCCTGTCCTGATACCTAAGTATGCCATCACCTCCCAAAGCGAAAGAATCATTCATCTTTATCAACACTGAGTCCTTCAGCTCCATCAACACATGATCGAGATGCTGACCCTGCTTGACTTCAACTACCAAGGATGATTAAGAACTAGGATGAACTAAAACACCCCCACTAGTAGAGTCAACCAATCGCACACCCAGTCTAGCCAGTCTGTGTACATCTTTCGCCAACTCCTTCTTCTCATCCTCAACGTGGGTTGTACTTCCCATGCTCATCCTGCTCAAAGCATCAGCTACAACATTAGCCTTACCTGGATGGTAGTGAACATTCATGTCATAATCCTTCAACAGCTCCAACCATCTCCGCTGACGTAGATTCTACTGCCTCTGTGTGAACACATATTGGAGACTATTGTGGTCTGTGAACACATCCATATGCACTCCATACAAGTAGTGCGTCCACAGCTTCAGTGCAAACACCACAGCTGCCAACTCCAAGTCATGAGTAGGATAATTCTTCTCATTAACCTTGAGCTGTCTGGACGCATAAGCTATCACCTTACCAACCTGCATAAGAACACAACCTAAACCGACCCTAGATGCATCACAATAAACATTGTAATTCTCACCACACTTAGCCATGGTAAGCACCGGGGCTGAAGTGAGTCTGTCCTTGAGCTCCTAGAAACTCTTCTCACAAGTCTCCGTCCATTCAAACTTGGCTTTCTTCTTAGTCAAAGTTGTCAGTGGGGAAGCAATGGAAGAAAAGCCCTCCACGAACCTGCGGTAGTAACCAGCGAATCCAGAAAGCTACGGATGTCAGTGGGAGTAAAAGGCTTTGGCCAGTTCTTCACAGCCTTAGTCTTCCTGGGCTCCACCTCCACGCCCTGATCGGACACAACATGACCGAGGAAGGTCACTGATCTAAGCCATAATTCACACTTGCTGAATTTGGCATACAACTGATGTTGTCTAAGTACCTGCAAGGTTAGTCTCAAATGTTGTTCATGCTCTTCCTTTGTCCTAGAGTAGATGAGGATGTCATCATGAATACTATGACGAAAGAATCAAGGTATTCACGGAAGACTCGGTTCACTGAGTCTACGGAAGGGATGTCATGATCTAAATCATTAACACTCACAAGATGACATAATAACCCCTTGGACATCATTTTATTGGCCTTAAGGTTCGAAATCAAGGGATTAGGACGACTCGAGTTGTACCCCTCCCAGACTAGATGATCTTCATCAGGGAAACGAAATCTCACCACTCTACTACGATAATCCAAACAAGCATAAAAAATGTGAAGCCAGTCCATGCCAAGAATAATATCAAAATCATGCATGGGTAACTCAACCAAGTCAGCACACATAGTCTTACCACTTACAACTATTGGGCAATCATTGTATACTCTATCAGTTCTTGCATTTTCTCGTAAAGGTGTACTAAACACTATAGCATCATGTAGAACTTCAGGCAATATCTCAAAAGTGAGAGAAAGTAAAGGAGTTACAAAGGAAAGCGTAGACCCTGGATTAAGTAAAGCATAAACAGAAGTTGAGAATACTTGCAGCATACCTAACCATTAACTTGAAACCCCAAGCCCAAAATACCAAAACCCAAACATTAAACACTTAACCAAAGATTTTAAACCAAAAATCCTAAGAAGTTGAGATGAAGTGTCTAGTAGAAACCTCAATACATCCTAAGAACTTTCTAAGATAGGTCGAAGGATGAATACCCTTCGTGAGTTGAGATGTGGTGTTCACTAGTTATCCTAACCTATAGTTTATAACGTTGAGAATTCGTTGGGAGTTATGCCTAGAACCGAGAGGATATGAAGAAGGGGTGGTTACACTTCGTGAGTTGAGATGTTGTATCCAATGTCCTCTTGAGATGAGTACTCCTCGTTAGTAGAGAATGAGTTACTTAGTAGCAATCTCCTTATTCCTTAACTATGTGCTCGCATAGGTGTAGCTATTGGGAAAGCTATGTAAAATCTAAGAAGTATGACCTTACTCTCGGCAAGTGAGGATCCCTCATCCGATAGGGGTTAATATCGGTATTCCATGTCTAGCTATCATGGTCTTTGTAGGTTAAGCTAACCCCTCACAAAAGTAATGAAAGTACTAAGTCTTCTGAAAGCATGTGCTACTTATGTGGATTTAATGAACTAAGTCTTCTAAAAGAACGTGCTACTTAAGGTAGGTGGTGGTATCGGACGCTATCTATCCATTGCACTATGTAGGACCTTCCGAAAGGGAAGACTTGGTGCCAAACCTTCTAAAAGAGTGGACTACTTAGGGTAAGTGGTGGTATGGGACGCCATCAACTCATTGCACTAAGTAGGCATTCCGAAAGGTAAGTCTTTGGTGTTTTGTTGGGTCTTCTTCTAATGTCTTGTGATTCAGTGGTGACTTGTTCTCCCGAGGTGAGTAAGCTGAAAGGGGTTCGTCTTGAGGATCGCTTTGGTATGTATTGAAGGGAGTGTTTAGACATTTTCTTCATGTCTTACCTTGGAGAGTCTTCGGATAACCATAGTTAGGGAAACTCCTACGGAAATGAGTTCACTTCCTCATTGGAAATACCTTAGAAGTTCAACATTGTTGGAGTCTTTTAGTTCACTGTAATGTCCTAAAAATTGTTTACTATAATTTCCTAAGATAATTCACTGTAATGTAAATGGGTTTACTGTAAAAATTGTTTAACTTACTGTAAAGTGTATTCGTGCTTCAAAATTATGAAAATCCTTCTTGAAGTGTTAAATGATGTTTGTTATGTTGCTTTGTTTCTAATTTCATGAATGTTATAATTATTTGGCATGAAAGCTTATTTTACTAAAATGTCCCTTTTTGCATGTTTTTGCATAGGTCATACTTAGTACATTGTTGGTACTAACCCCATACTTTTCTATACTCTATAAGTATAGGTTGTTGGAAGATTTTGAATGTTTGAAGGTGAAAGTGAAGCTTGGGAAAGTTCCTCTCAAGACGAAGTATGTCCTCATATATTAGAGGGCATAATCCTTTTCTTAGTTTCTTATTTAAAGACTTATTATGTATTTTCCTTTTTATGTAAATAGCCGTGTCCCTAAGATATTATGTCGTGTGTTTAAGTTGGCTTGTGACGATGAGATTCTCAAATTATTTATTAAAGACTTCCTTTATTTAATTATTCGTGAAATGTTTTAAATTCCGCACTACTTTTCATGTCTAATGTAATGAGCGATAGTTAAAAGGCTTGTATGAGACCCCAAAGGGTCAAGTACGCCCGGTCATGAACTGAGGGTTATCCCTAGCTTCTAGGGGGTGCTTGAGGGTCATTACAAGTCCCATACCCCTACCTAGACTAAGCTAACCTCTCAAGTCACCCTATCAAGAGTTCACATCATAACTTCATTTCACTTTCGGGAACATATGCCTTAGCGACATAGACCACAAGAGCTAAGTGTGGAATCCGGTGTTGTGAAAGGTTACACCGATAGAAGGTTGTCTACCGTCCAGAGTAGAGCCAAACATAAACGTAACTTTCTAGGTGGATCCACTAGCTAGTCTTCCTATGGTGGCAACATAGTTCTAGAACTAGGAGATATTTTTGCACCCTCTACATGCTTATGTCATTGGAGCCTCATATCATGGGAATCGATTAGGTGAGTGTCCCTCATAGGGAATTCAACAAATCATATGGAACTATAGGGTGAATCTCACTCTATGGGAAGTCAATACCTCCCATTGTCAAGTTCATTGGTGCTAATTTAAGTCCATTCTGAAATGTCTTTCTTTATTAATCATCACTTAGTTTAGGTCATAGGGTCTATCCCTTGTATAATAATAGTCATTTAGCTCAATAGGTATTGCATGAGAATATCCTTTCATGACAAACCTCAAATGTGAGATTATCATATCATCATCATCGTTTCATAACAAGGCACATAGGCAAGTCATCACAACCTTATTTCATTTCATCTTAAGCATAATATCACAATCACATAGTCAAGACATTTCAATTCAACATCATACCAACACCTATGTAGGATATTCATAAGGTATACATCAATTGAACTACATCACCAATCACAAGACATCATACTTGAAGTAAAGGTTAGGATCATGAAGAATTCCCAAATCTCCTTCACAAGCCATCATCATGGTCTTAGCATCAACCAGCCAATTACATCCAATAACAGGTGTAGTAACATCAATCAATAGTAATTAATACAAGAACTAGGTCAATTGCATCACCACTATCCCTATTAACATCAATTCATAACCTAAGGTTAGGGAAATTAGTGTTCATCATGTATTCCTCAAGAAAAAGATCCTATCCCAACAATATATTACCCTAGTGAATCCACACATAAATTAGAATAGATAAAACAAGTCTAATAATAAAATAATTCTTCAATTCCCATCAATTCATGGCCCAGATCCAAGATTAGGGGAATTTGGGGAAGGGAACATGGCCAACATGAAATTGAATCCATTAAAATCAATTAATCAATAATCTATACTCCATTAGTCATAGAAAATCACAATTTACCATCAATTTGAATTTTAGAAGAAAACCCATTAGAATTGGAAAACCCCATGGAATTGGGCAATTTGAAAATCAACTTTGAAAGGACCTCTTGGGGAAAGGAATCCCTATAGTGAAGAACCAATACCTTAATGAAAATTAATCCACGAAATTGAAGGGAAATCCTTGAGAATTTGACCTCCTTCTTCAAGATTTCGTCCTTCTTCCATGGAGGATTGGGGAGAGAGAAAGTAGAGAGAGGTGAAAGCTTTTGGGTTTTGTTTTTGGGAATTTGGTTTGGGTGAATGAAAATGACTTTAAAATGACCCTTAGCCTACATATAATCATGCCCTAAATTACCCAAAACACCCCTCACTTAAATGAGTCTTTTTGTGAAGCATAAATGTAAAAAATATGATTTTACTGGATCTGGGAAGTGTCCCCGCGTCACGAGGACAAGACACACTTTTATTTTTGAAAAAAAAATTGAACCAGTGAGGTCCGTGTTGGCTGCACGTCGCACATCAGCCCGCTGATTCTTGACTTTCGCAGGCTGCTTTGGCAGCCTGCCCACCCATGTTGGGGTCCTCCTCCATGACCCTTTGAGGGGTCTTTGGGGTGTCGTTTTTGGACGTATAGACACTATATACTAAACTCTACCTAACCAAAGTCTTTTTACAAGTTTAATACTTTACTTTACCCTCCGAAACCATCCCCAAACATAGCGACATCAACTAGTTCAATTAGGCTAGTTTTCGGACGTCATGGACGTTCTTTTACATCTTTGCTCTAAAACTTCTTTGATGACTTATATACATTGTTTTAGGTCTTAAAACAGTATCTAAACCCTTTAAAACTCATGTTAGGCTTTAGATTAGGTCTTGATTTTTCAGAGTGTTACATTATCCCCCTCTTAGGAACATTCGTCCCCGAATGACACTTAAACTTTTTTTAAAATAAAAGGGAAAGGATAGACTCAAGACTAGCAGCCCAACCATCAATTTACATCATCAACATGATTTACAACTCAATTCAACATAACAATATAGCATTTACATAATGACTCAAAACATCAATTTTCAACACACAAGGCTCTATGTCACAACATGAGGAATTTCCTTCTCACCATAACAACATGAGCTCATCATATCATTAAAGATTTAATTATACCAAAGTTCCTTTATCAACATATCAACATACTCAATATCACATTATGAAGACAACAATATAACAAATACACAAAATAGTGCAAATCAAACAAAAGAGCACTTTTGCATGATAATTCATTTTAGCCTAAATCTTTTTACCATAAATATGCACATCTTTGCAAAACAAGTCAAAATCGCATTAACTAATTATTTTCATTTATAATAAGAAAAACTAAAGTTAATTAGCAAAGGGATGAGGATAACGAGATTTTATGTCAGCCTCGGCCTCCCATGTTGCTCCCTCAACTAGGTGGTTTCTCCATAACACTTTTACGGAGTCCAACTCTTTGTTATTCAACATCTTCACTTGAAGATCAAGGATTTCAAATGGAACCTCCTCATAGTAGAGGTTCTCTTTCACACCAAGACCTTCAATAGGAAGAATGGACTCGGGATTACCAATGCACATCTTAAGCCTAGATACATGAAAAACTGGATTAACCGAAGATAGTTCACAAGGGAGTTTCAACTCGTATGCAACCTTACCAACCCTTTGCAAGATTTCATAAAAACCACATAACGAGGACTTAAATTCCCTTTATTACGAAATCTAACCACCACTCTCATGAGCAAAATTTTCAAATACACCTTATCACCCTGTTCAAACTCAAGGTCTCTTCTCCTATGATCGACATAAGACTTTTGCCGACTATAGGCTGTTTACAACCGGTTCCTTATGATATGAAATTTATCTAAAGTCTTATAGATCCAATTGGGACCAAGAAGTGAAGACTCGCCAGCCGGAAATTATCCAATAGGAGACCTACACCTTCTACGATACAAAGCTTCATAAAGAGCCATAGAGATGGATGAAATAAAGCTATTATTATAAGAGAACTCCACCAAAGGCAAGTGCTCATCCCAATTTCACTTAAAATCAATGATACAATCCCTAAGCATATCTTCAAGAATTTGAATAGTCCGCTCTGCTTGACCATCTGTTTGAGGATGAAAAGCGGTGCTTAACTTCACTTGAGTAACCAAAACTCTTTGAAATAATCTCCAAAATCTACACGTAAATTGAGCAACTCTATCTAATATAATGGAAAAAGGAATCCCATGAAGACTCACTATCTTATCAATATAGATCCTTGCATAGTCTTACGCAGAATAAGTAGACTTAACGGGAATTAAGTGACCGGATTTGGTCAATCTATCCACTACTACCCATATAGAGTCATATTTCTTTCGAGTTTGAGGCAAATCTAATACAATGTCC
Organism: Solanum sitiens; assembly: GCA_016801875.1. Lineage (NCBI taxonomy): Eukaryota > Viridiplantae > Streptophyta > Magnoliopsida > Solanales > Solanaceae > Solanum > Solanum sitiens. Next base: position 361,338 of record JABWTJ010000589.1, read on the forward strand.
ATATTAACATCTTCCCACTTCCAAGTAGGAATTTGGATTTCTTGTAGTGGACCACTCAATTTTTGGTGTTCGGACTTCACTTGTTGGAAATTAGGACACTTTGGAACAAACTCCGCAATATCCCTTTTTAGGTCATACCACCAAAACAATTTTCTAAGGTAATGGTACATCTTTGTAGAAACCCGGATGAATAGAGTAGCGTGCTCCATGAGATTCCTAAAGGATCCTATTCCTCAAATCATCCACATTAGGAACACACAATCTCCCTTGGTACCTAAGAACACCATCCCCCCTTGGGAGAATGACTCATTCATCTTACCAAGAACAGATTCTATTAACTCCATCAAAAATGGATCAAGGTGTTACTTAGACTTCACCTCAACCACAAAAGATGTCACGACCCGGATTATGGAATACGAACCGCGACCGGCGTCGTTAACCTCTCAGAGGTCGCACACAAGCCTCTTCTTAGCTTTTATCACATTCATATAGTTAAATTTGCGGAAAATTTAAAACTTTTAAAACATAATGAAATGTACATAGACTTCATATAAAATTTACATGGATTCATATACTATAAGCTTAAACTAAACAACCATCTACAATTGATTAAGCAATTCAAATGAAAGAATCAATAATATATCATAATAGTTCGCTAAAATAGCCTTAGTACAAAGCTTCGAATAAAAGTCTTGAATGAAACGCTAGGGACAACATCCACTATCTATGTCTAAAGTACTAATGCTAGAAATATAGATGTAGAATCCTCAAAATCAAGAGGACCTACCAAAGGTCTGGAGATCGCTAAGTCCAAACTACTGCGATGAGTCTTAAATCTCCTCTCATACCTGCACCTATAAAAATAGTAATAGTATAGGGTCAGTACACACTTGTACTAAGTATGGGTGTACGCACACATACACATAAGGCTATGCATGATCAAGGAAAGCTCTTCCTAAAAAACATGCCATTTCTGGAAAGTAAAATCACTCGACTTTCCTAATTCGTTATTTACGATTCATGGTGTGAATATGACGTATTTTTATGCATTCAAAACACATAACTCATTTTCTATATGAACACAAGACCTTAGAATCATGAACATAATTTTAGAACAACTCGGACGAAAATTTTGAAATTTGATTTCCCCTAACCCGAGATCTCTATTTTCAACACTTAGTTTATTTTTCAGTCTTTTTCTTCTTCTTATTGTGTAATTCAATAATCTCCGTTCATCCTATATTTTACATACAAGTGCAATGAGTCATTGTAGTCCCACACCTACAATGAATCAAGTAAGTAACCCAAGTGATTAAGGAAATGATTTAACTACAATTTGGGCATGAAATCTTTATGAGCCAATCTTTATTGGTTAAGCCTATTATTTGATATTGGCCTAATATAAAAAGTCATTATAAACCAATATTATTTGGCTATGATCATTTGCCAATTATATAAAGTCATTAGAAGACAATCTCATTTGGCTTTGATCATTTTCATATTATGAGGAGTCATTATTGGCTATGCCCTTTTCTTATAGAAAACTTCATTCTTATCAAACATTGATATTCATAGACTCATACTTTCTTAACTCATTTTGAACTTACATCTCTTTTTCCTTCTTATTGTCTTAAAGAAGTCTATATAATTAAGATCATATGAAATGACATGAAATCCAGTGTCTGCCCCACACCGAAAAGGGGGGATTCACCGGCTAAAGTGAAACCAAGTCCAGTGTCTACCCCACACCGAAAAGGGGTGGTCCACGGGTAAAGTGAAACCAGGAACATTCTTTTGATCATTAACCGACATAGATCATGTCAGCTAAATATAAAATCCAGTGTCGGGCCCACACCGAAAAGGGGTGGTTTCACCGGTCAAAGTGAAAGCGCATCATACCAAGCTCTCTTAGGTGGAAACCACTGGATAGTTCCTATGCTGACAACATAGTTTGAAGACTAGGAGACATACTGAGACTACTTATCCACCTTAGTTGTAGCCTAATCTCATGAGGCTTACATGTTATGGCACAAGCTCATTTCTAGTCTATCGGTGCTTTGCTAAACTTCTTTTTCTTTACATCTTTTAGAGTTTACTCAAACATTATGGAAGCTTGCTTATAATTATGAGATTTACTTAACTCTTTGGATAACCGGTCATCATTTTCTTACTTGATGAAATGTCAATTTAACCTTACATTATCATCTTGGTGTTAATGAGACTTGTCTCACGATTATTAACACCATCTTATGTGAGTATCTTTAACATAGTTGTCTTAGGTGTAAGTGAGACTTGTCTCACTTCCTTTAACACCCCATTCTGGTCACTATCATAGTTCAAAGACTTTTAATTTTGTTATTACTCACCTTAACTCATTTTATGTCTTTTGGTAGCTTTATACCATTCTTTATAAACGAAAGAACTTTATTCAATGTAGTTTCCATGTTCATAGTACATTTTGAAAAGGTTGGCATACCCTTGGTTATGAATTCAAAGTTACATTTGCCATGCTTAATTTGGTTTACATTAGTCATTAGCCAATCTTTTCATCATACTTTTAAAGCAATATTGTAAGGCAATTCCATTCAACTTTTGGGCGAAACATTGTTAGCCAATTTATGGCCATGAACCAAACTTTACATAAACTATTTTCTTTATGTTATCACTGACCAAATCAATTAGTTTCATGAATGTAATATAGTGATTCCTCAACATAAACAAGTCGACACTTTAACATTTAACAGTAACTAAATTTCATAGCTGATTCATAGTAACTTCATATTATTGAACACAAGGAAGCATTATATCATTCCTTAATTCGTATAACTAACACTCAAATCATTTGAATCCAATCTATATTCCTCATTAGTCATTTAACAAATCAAGAAACTTACACATAATGATCAGTTAGCACTACATACCAACCACATGTTCGATATTTACATCTACATACTTATTACAATCGAAAATAAAGATAACTAGGGAGGTGGACATTCAAAACTGTCATTGGGATCAACCCTAGTTTCGATATTCATGAATTGAAGCGTTTGAAAAGCCTCTTGGAAAAAGGATTCTAGGAGAGAAAACCTGTAAGACCTCGAAAATAAGATAAGGTGTCTAGAGGCTAAAATGTTTGTCTTAATGTTATAAGGTCCTAAAATACCTTATTATGTGATATAGAGGCAGTGTGCAACGTTTTAAGTGATTTGGAAGTCGAATGTCAAGGGACGTCCAAGACGTTCGACGAATAGTCGCTTATGTGCCTCATGTGTGTATGCATGCCTAAGTTGTGTGAACTGAGTCTAATAAGTCTTTAAATGGCTTATAATGATGTTTAATGTTATTGTATGAAGTTTCGTGAAGTTTGGAGGTCAAACTCCCAAGAACGTCCGAGGGGTTCGAAAGATAGCCCCTAAGACGTTCATCGTATGTCATGTTGGGGTTAAGGCTGTTTGGACGTCTTGTATGTGTTTGTTTTGGATGAAACTTATGTGGAAGGTCTATAACATGTTAAGGTTTGTAATCGCATTGTAAACATCCGGGTACGACTTCTAAAGGGCCCCGCAAGAGGCCCCAAAAGAAGGACCCCAAAGCTGCCTAGACACTGCCTGGGGAGTGTCCCTTGACGGACCCAATGACGGATCGTTTGGACACCAACGGACCGTCGATCAGGTCACGTTGAAGAAGAATTGACTTTGGCAGGTCTTGAGACAAGAATTTGGCCAAGTCATGGGCGACAGAGGGCATGACGCCCCGTTATGCCCATGACACCCCATCGAGACCCTCGTCACGGGTGCCTGCAGGTTTGACTGCCTGCGTGCTGTCACTTAAAGGGGTGAATGGGAAATTCACCCCACGTCCTAACCTGACTATAATAGGTTTATTTAATTAATTTTAGGTGTATATAAGTCTTTTAAAACGTGATCAACTCATTCACAAATCCTCTCACATGTTTAAAGCCTTTCCCCTCAAAAATATTCTCTCTAGAACCTCCATGGTTTTTGAAGCTCAAGAACAGCTTGTAGATTGGATTCTCATGAGTTCTTCATCAAGTTTTATAGGTTTTCATGAATATTAAGGTATGTCAATCCTTCATCTTCAAGTAACCTTTCACTTGAAGAGTTCTTCTCAATGTTTTTCAAAGAAATCTTATGATCAAGTTTCCAATCTTCCAATCTAGCCATGGGTTCTTTCTCAAAACGTTTTTAATGATTTAGTCATGATAAATGGAAGTTAATACAGTGATTTGAATGTGATTTTACTCCAATTGCATGATGAACCCATGTTCCTTCCAAAATTGGTTTAGCTCTTGCATGGGCTTTGTGATCTTGACTTGTTATCGATTGAATTATGATTCCCGTACGTTGAAGTGATTGTATATACTGTTATTTACATGAATTTATGTTTGAATTGATGTTGAATGATCCATGATGATCAATGTATGAATATTTGAGCATGTTTAGCCTAGTTTCTATAGTTCACTGTAACATTGGCTTTCTTATGATCTAAAGTGAATTTCGACTAAGTTGTGGTTCTTGTAGCTACTGTTTTTAGGTTAATAGCATGGTTGAATTGTGGATATAAATCATGTATGACCAAAGTAGAGAAGGCTTGGTTGGAATTAATCTAGGTTCTTCTTGTCTATGAAGTTGTAACTTGTGATCTTGACGTTAGGTTAGTCGCTATAAGAATTGATTATGGTTAATGTCTATAGCTGCTGCCTATAATGAAATATGAAGATGAATTATATTTAATTAATACAATATGGGTCAATTCATGATAGGTTGAATATGATTAATCTATGTAAACTTACGTTCCATGAACACCCTATATGAAGTATGCTTGTATCGACCTTAATTGCAAATTGTAGTAGTGTCTCATCTAGATTATGATTTCATTAGCTACTGCCTTAGGGTGATATGATTCATGAAATATGACCTATAATCCATATGAATGAAATTGATTAATGATCTATGTTCTTCTACTTTCCTAGTATGTTGATATGTTGTATTATGTTATGGTATAATCTCGTAGTGACTTGTACATGGTTTCTTATATGTTTAAAGTACATATAGATACTTCCATATATTTTTTTTATTGATGAATAAGGTGTATTGATCAATAATGATCAAAGGGTGATTAATTGGTAAGAATGCTTAATTCGCCTATCTTCTACTTCTCTATCCTTTATAGAAATGTTGATGAAGCCTTGTATGGCATTGTGTGGTATGGTCCACCTATGGTGGCGGTGTTTACTTTATTGTCATTATATATGTGTTTACCATGGCCTTGAAGGCAAATTGATAAACTTATGAATATGTGCTTAAGATGATACTATGAGAAGCTTCTGCCTACTTTCCTATGCTAGTTGTGAATTAGGTTGTGTGGTTATTGTTTGAGCATGAGTATAAACCATGTTAGGGTAAAGTATAGGTGCTTCCATTGATGTGTTAAAAAGGTTAATAGCCCTTACCTATGTACCCTTATATGAAAGTGTAAATAGCTAAAGTTTGGAGTCTTGATATTAAGGTATACATTGTCTTGTCTCCTATGCTATTAAGTGTTGTGTGCTATGTGCTTGAAGTGTAATATGGTCTAATAGGGTGGCTGATTTAATAAGTTATTGATAGACATTATGTGATCATGTTGTTCAATGTACACACACTCTCACTTACATGCATATTATAAGTAGTATAAGTCATTGTGTCTAAATGAAAGGTAGTTCTCATATTCACTAGTGTCTACTACTATGCATGTTAAAATGATGTTCATGAATGTATGATTTGTATTCCCTTACTAGGATGACCTGATAGGTGTACTAGTATGGGCAAGGGTATGGGACCTTGTCTATGCATTGCACATGTGTATCTTGATAGGATAGTTCCTAGGTTTGGTTCTTATGTATATGAATGATGATTATATGAACATGTTATGAATATGATGTATATGATATGATGAGGTATGAATATGTAAGGTATGAACATGTGTGACTTAATGTGTTATGTGAAAGGTTTGTTCACATCTATGTATACACTCACACACATGAATGAGGATCTAGTTAATAGAGGGGCCTTGAGAGGGGTGCCCAAGAATGCTATAAGACTAGATAGATGCTTGAATATGCTATAAGCATATGAGAAATGATTATCCTAAGCTTATCTTTTATAAATAAACGTAATGAAGACTTTTCAATAAAGGAAACTTAACTTAGCACCGAGCAAACTTGACAATGGGAGGTGATGACCTATCCATAGAAGGAAAGATTCATCCTAAAGTTGCCCATGTGATGTTAACTCCCTTGTTTATGGGATATGTCATCTAAGGGATTCCCATGAGGAGCGGACCACTTTACCAAATGGTATGAATAGGGATATCTACCTCTTAGTTCTTGAACTATGTTGCCACCATAGGATACTAGCTAGAGGATTCCACCTCGATAGTTATGTTTACATTGGTTCTACTTTGGCAGGTAGACCACCTTCCATCGGTGTAAGGTTTGATGACACCGGATTACATGTTTAGCATCACATGGTCTATGTCGGTTGAGGTTATAGTTCCCTAAAGGGAAAATGGACAATGGACAATGGAAGTAATTGAATAGGATCCTTACTAGGAGGACTTAAGGTAAATTACTTAGAATAGGTGGAAGTAATGAACCCATCTAGACATTGCACAAGTGACTCCTTAGGAAGCCTTAGGAAGGTACCCTAATGTATATGATTATGTATGTGTCTTTTATGTATGATATTGTAGTCTTGGTTTGAGTAGGTCTATATTGCACTATACTTATATGATGGCATGTGTTGTCTTGTATAGATGCTATGTATGGTCTTCTCTTTTGTTCCTAAGGTGATACATTGCACCAAGTATCCTTAAAGGAGTACTTGGAAGATTAATGAATTAAAAGAAAGAGTTAATGTTAAGGAGAGTGAATTCACTGTAAAGTGACCTCAAATGGGGATTAAATTCTAACGGTGTTTTTCTATGATGTTTGGCCTTTGATTGTGTTTCTATGAAGTATGTGAATGATATAAATTCTAATGATAAGGTTTTATGATGATTCACTCAAAATGGCGTGATGTATGATTTCAAAAAAAATGTCCCTTTTAAATGCATGTTTTTGCATGGTTGCCATACTTAGTACATTCTTGTGCTAATCCCATTCTTCTTTACTTTTTACACAAAGTGTAAGTAATGGAATGCTTAAAGGAGGTCTATAATTGAGGATTGATAGATGATTCCCAAGCTCATTGAAAGGAATCCTTAAAGTTCAAGGATGTCCTACTAATGTCTTTAATGTAAAGTCTTTAAATATTGTATAGTTATGTAATGTGTCTTATGGGCCGTGTCCCTAATGTACTCTAAAGTTATTGAGTCTAAGATGGTGAAGAGACTTAGAGTCTAAATATGTATTATGACTTATATTTTATATATATATATGATGTGATGTTTCTAGCATATGATGTGCTATGAAAAGCTTTAAATTTTCCGCTAAATTTACTATGCAAATGCAATGAATGATATTAGAGGCTTGTCTTAGACCTCCGAAAGGTGGACGACGCCGGTTACAATCCAAGATTTTACACTATCTTCTAGGGTATGCTTTTGGGACGTGACAAAACCCATACCTTATGTAGAATTGAATCTACTAAGATCACCTTGCACGAAAACCTTAAAGAATACCTTGAAATCGCCTAAGTGAACTGTGTCTGTTTTTCTATGTTTTGCTCACTGTTTTTCTCACGATTGCGTATTGTTTTGAGTCATGAATTTTCTACTATTTTAACTTGAGTCTAAGTCTTAGGAACTGATCTTGACTCATTCAACTTAGTCTAATTAAGTTAATTAAATAAATTAATTATTTAATTATTAAAACGCCCCTCCTAAGTTGACTAAACATAGGAGAACATTTGACTTAACCAAAATCTGGAAATTGGCTAGGGTCTCGGCCAAATTTTGAATTTCTCATTAATTAATTAAGTTGTTAATTTAATTAATTAAGGGACCTAGGGTAATTACTAAAGTACCCCTAAGTCTTTGGGACCATAACTAACCCTTTTGGACCATCCTAGGTTAGGTACTAGGTTGTCTCTTTAACTAGTTACTCGGTTAGTGTTACCCGGTTAAGTCTTAGTTTTTCGGGTGCACTAGTTTGTTTATTTTGGTTAGTCCTAGGTTAGTTAGCTAGTTAGGTTAGTTATTTAGAGTCTAGAGTTGGTTAGGGAGTTAGGCCCCACATGGAGGGACCCGTTTGCATGCTGCCCCTAACCGCCCTAACCGAATTTGGTTAGCTGGTTCGCATGGTCCCCTCCTTGGCCGGATACACATGTGCTTGCACATGTGTTTATTGTACTTTCCTAACTAACGATTATTGATGCCTCATTTGAAATGTTTACTTATTGTCCCAAGGATCCTCACTATGTCCTTGGGCACTGTTTAATTTACATGACCATTTTAAGTGGTAATGTGCTATGATGCCAAGGCTTGACACATGGATGCCTCGTATCTATTATGCAAGTATTGTGAAAATATATGTTTTTAGCTTAGGGTCTTTATTGCAGGTACATTACTTAAACAAGCTCATTAATGTTAGAAAATTGGCTAACACACTTTAAGCCAATATTTTCTAATATGCCCAATATTTTGCCTATTTGGGTATTATATAGAAATTGGCTAATACCCCTTAGACAGTTTTCTATACTATGCCCAACATTTCTCAATATTAGGCACTGGGATGCCTATGTACCCCCAACACACATTCGTAAAGACATTTGGTCTCTTCTCTAGACATGTAATTTTCCGGAATGTTACATTATCCCCCGTTAGGAACATTCGTCCTCGAATGACACTACACATCACTTTAAAATAAAGAGGGTGATTTTCGAAAACACTTTAGCATACTTGAAACTTTACTCTATGTGAATATCTGATTCACACTTACTCTGGATGATGCATATTACCCAAAGCTTACATGAAGCTTCATATTTGAGATTGAGGAACTTCCTTCTCAATCACACTTAACTTAATGCACATCACAACTCATGCAACACAAAAATCATGTCTACGCTATACGAAAATTGCAACATGAATGCAAGCATGAACTCATTTTAACTCATATAGTGCAAGTATAAAACATACAATTATGGACTTACAACACCAAAATAGACTAATGCACTAAAAACTTAGAGTTTCTTAACAAAAAACAGACTTAGGAAGAGTATATCTAACCTCAAGAACTGAACAAGTGAGGGTAACATGATATCATATCGGCCTCGGCCTCCCATGTTGCTCCCTCAACAATGTGGTTCCTCCATAATACTTTCACGGTGGCAACCTCCTTGTTCCTCAGCCGCTTCACATGGCGATCTAAAATTTCAACTGGAACCTCTTCATAAGAAAGGTTCTTATCAACTCCTAACCCCTCAACAGGCAGAATGATGGATGCTGGATCGCCTAGACACTTCTTAAGCATTGAAACGTGGAACACTGGATGAACATAAGCCAAGTCGTGTGGTAACCTCAGTTCGTAGGCAACATTTCCTACACTCTGCAAGATCTCATAAGGACCTATATACCTCAGCCTCAACTTCCCTTTCTTACAAAACCTCATCACCCCTTTGATGGGTGATATCTTAAGGTAGACCTGATCACCCACCTCAAATTCAAGAGCTCTCTTTCTGTTATTCGCATAGGATTTTTGACGACTGTAAGCAGTAGCCAATCTATCCCTAATCATTTTCACCTTTTCCATAGCCTCGTGTATGATCTTAGGGCCAAGGATGGAAGACTCTCCTACCTCAAACCACCCAACTGGAGACCTACATCTCCTGCCATATAGTGCTTCAAAAGGTGCCATCCCAATACTGGAATGGTAGCTATTATTATAAGGGAACTCAATCAACTGCAAGTGATCATCCCAACACCCCTTGAAGTCAATAACACATGCTCTCAGCATGTCTTCAAGGGTCTGAATAGTATGCTTTGCTTGTCCATCCGTCAGGGGATGAAAAGCAGTACTGATCATCACATGTTTACCCTAGAGCTTTTGGAAAGATCTCCAAAAATGATAAGTAAGTTGGGCTCCCCTATCCGAAATGATAGACAGAGGAATCCCATGCAATCTCACTATCTCCTCAATATATAGCTTGGCATAATCTTCAGCCTTGTAAGTAGACTTCATAGGTATAAAATGAGCGGACTTAGTCATTCTGTCAACAATGACCCAAATGGAATTATGCAGCTTCCTAGTCTTTGGAAGACCAACCACAAAATCCATATTGATAGCCTCCCACTTCCAAGTTGGGATCTCAATCGACTGGGTGAGACCCCAGGCTTAAGGTGTTCGGCCTTATCCTATTGGTAATTGGGGCACTCCTCCACAAACTTTGAAATATCTCTCTTCATACTGTCCCACCACTAGACCTCTTTAAGGTCATGGTACATTTTGGTGGCACCTGGATGAATGAAATACCTGGATCCATGAGCCTCTGCAATAATATTAGACCTCAAATCGTCAATATTGGGCACACATAATCTGTTCTAGTATCTAAGCACACAATCCCCCCTAGAGAGAATGATTCATTAAGATTACTGAACACTGAGTCTTTCAACTCCATGAGTACTAGGTCGAGACGCTGTTTAGCTTTGACGTCTACAACAAATGAGGATTCAGAAATGGAATGAACTGAAACACCCCCACTATGTGTATCTACCAGCCGTACACCCAACCTAGCTAGTTGGTGTACCTCCTTAACTAGCTCTTTCTTCTCATCATCAATATGAGACATACTGCCCATGCTCAATCGGCTCAAAGCATCAGCCACTACATTGGCCTTACCTGGGTGATAGTTAACACTCATGGCATAATCTTTGAGCAGCTCCATCCATTTTCTCTGACGAAGATTTAATTATCTCTGTGTAAAAACATACCGAAGACTTTTATGGTCACAAAATACATCAACATGTACACCATATAATTAATGTCTCCAAAGTTTTAACACAAAGACCACATCAGCTAACTCAAGATCATGGGTAGGGTAATTCTTCTCCTGGATTTTCAACTGTCTTGATGCATATGCAATCACCTTGCCATCTTACATAAGAACCAATACCAAACCTACTCGGGAAGCATCACATTACACCACATATCCTGCACTACTCCTCGGCAACGTAAGAACTGTGGCTGAAGTAAGTCGGTCATTGAGCCCTTGGAAGCTCTTCTCACATTTTTCAGACCACTCAAACTTCACCTTCTTCTTCGTCAAGGCTGTCAACGGAGCAGCAATAGTGGAAAAACCCTCCACAAACCTGCGATAGTAATTAGCCAAACCCAAGAAACTCCGAATATATGTAGGAGTGAGGGGTCTCGGCCAATTCTTCACTGCTTAAAACTTTTTCGGATCAACTTCAACACCCTTGTCGATCAAAACATGACAAAGGAAGGTCATTGATCTCAACCAAAATTCACATTTAGTGAACTTTGCATACAGGTGATGTTCTCTGAGTACTTGCAATGTCTTTCTTAAGTGTTCTTCATGCTCTTCTCTAGTCTTAGAGTATATGAGGATGTTATCTATGAATACAATGACAAAAGAATCAAGATATTCATGGAAAACCCTATTCATAAGGTCCATAAACGTGGATGGTGTATTAATGAGACCAAATGACATGAAAAGAAACTCATAATTGCCATATCTAGTTCGGAAAGCAGTCTTAGGAATGTCCTCATGTCTCACTCTAAGATGGTGATACACTGACCGGAGATCTATTTTTGAAAAGAAACTTGAACCTTGGAGTTGATCAAATAGATCATCGATTCTGGGAAGAGGGTATTTTTTCTTTATAGTGACTTTGTTGAGTTGCCGATAATCGATACATATTCTAAGAGTTCCATCCTTTTTTCTTAACGAACAACACTGGAGCACCCCATGGGGATAAGCTCGGCCGGATGAAGCCCTTATCAAGAAAATCTTTTAACTGCAACTTTAACTCTTTGAGTTCGGCTGGTGCCATCCTATAAGGGGGAATAAAAATTGGTTTGGTGTTGGTATCTAAGTAAACAACAAAATCAATTTTGCGTTCAGGAGGAATTCCTGGTAAATCATCCGGAAAAACATCTTCAAGCTCATTCACTATGAACACAGAGTCTATGGAAGGAACCTTATGCTCTAGGTCATTGATCATAACTAAGTGGTATAAGTACCCCTTAGATATCATCTTATTGGCTTTTAGATGGGAAAGGATTTGGCCTGTTGGATTTGAACCACGCCCTTCCAATTTTAACTCTAACTCATTTGGAAACAGGAAACTTACTACCCTATTTCGTAAATCTATGGTAGCATAGCATTTATGAAGCAAATCCATACCTGAGCCATATCCTTGAACTAGTATACAGCCAACTCGGCCTTCTCCTAATTCTTGTGTTCTTCTTTCTACTCACGCACACAAGAAGGAAGTAAGATACCTAGAATGACACAATATGTCAAATCTCTAGATAGCACGATAAAGAGTAGAATAAGGGAGATTTCTTATAATCACATAGTCTCTAAGTCATGATTGTGGCGCGCCTCACAACCATAATTTAGAAACTACATAACGTGGTTGATTTGAGCTTTAGTTCCTAGGTAATTTAACCTCATGCTCAGATACCAAGTTTGTCACGACCCGGATTCTAAAATTCAGATTGCGACCGGCGTCGTTAACCTCTCAGAGGTAAAAGACAAGCCTCTTCTTAGCTTTCATCACATTCATATAGTTAAATTTGCGAAAAATTTAAAACTTTTAAAACATAATAAAGTACACATAGACTTCATATAAAATTTACATGGATTCATATACTATAAGCTCAAACAAAAAAATCATCTACAATCGATTAAGCAATTCAAATGAAAGAACCAATAATATATCATAATAGTTTGCCAAAATTCCCTTAGTACAAATCTTCGAATAAAAGACTTGAAAGAAACTCTAGGGACAACATCTACTAGCTATGTCTAAAGTACTAATGCTAGAAAGATAGATGTAGAATCCTCAAAATAAAGAGGACCTACCAAATGTCTGCAGATCGCTATGTCCAAACCGCTGCGATGAGTCTTCAATCTCCTCTCTGACCTGCACCTATAAAAATAGTAATAGTATAGGGTTAGTACACACTTCTACTAAGTATGGGTGTATGAACACATACACATAAGGCTATGCATGATCAAGGAAAGGTCTTCCTAAACAACATGCCATTTCTGGAAAGTGAAATCACTAGACTTTCCTAATTCGTTATTTACGATTCATGGTGTGAATATGACGTATTTTAATGCATTCAAAACACACAACTCATTTTATATATGAACACTAGACCTTAGAATCATGAACACAATTTTAGAATAACTCGAACGAAAATTTTGAAATTAGATCTCCCCTAACCCGAGAGCTCCCTTTTCAACACTTAGTTTATTTTTTAGTCTTTTTCTTCTTCTTGTTGTGTAATTCAATAATATCCTTTGATCCTATGTTTTACTTACAAGTGCAATGAGTCATTGTAGTCCCATACCTACAATGAATCAAGTAAGTAATCCAATGCATTAAGGAAATAATTTAACTACAATTTGGACATGAAATCTTTATAAGCCATCTTTATTGTTCAGCCTATTATCTAATATTTGCCTAATATAAGAAGCCATTATAAGCCAATATTATTTGGCTATGATCATTTGCCAATTATATAAAGTAATTACAAGCCAATCTCATTTGGCTTTGATCATTTTCATATTATGAGGAGTCATTATTTGCTATGCCCTTTTCTTATAGAAAATTTCATTCTTATCAAACATTGATATTCGTAAACTCATAGTTTCTTAGCTCACTTTAAACACACATCTTTTCTTCCTTCTTATTGTCTTAAAGAAGTCTTTTGCATTAAGATCATGTGAAATGACATGAAATCCAGTGTCTGCCCCATACCGAAAAGGGGGGATTCACCGGCTAAAGTGAAACCAAGTCCAGTGTCTACCCCACACTGAAAAAGGGTGGTCCACGCGTAAACTAAAACCAGGAACATTCTTTTGATCATTAACCGACATAGATCATGTGTTCTAAACATGAAATCCAGTGTCTTCCCCACACTGAAAAGGGGTTGTTTCACCGGCAAAAGTGAAACAACATCATACCTAGCTCTCTTAGGTGGAAACCAGAGGCTAGTTCCTTTGCTGGAAACATAGTTCGAAGACTAGGAGACATATGGAGACTAATTATCCACCTTGGTGGTAGCCTCATCTCATGAGGCTTGCATGTGTTGGCACAAGCTCATTGCTAGTCTATCGGTGCTTTGCTCAACTTCTTTTTCTTTACATCTTTTAGAGTTTACTCAAATATTATGGAAGCTTGCTTCTATTTATGAGGTTTACTTAACTCTTTGGATAACTGGTCATCCTTTTCTTTACTTGATGAAATGTGAATTTAACTCTTACATTATCATCTTGGTGTTAATGAGACTTGTCTCATGATTATTAACACCATCTTATGTGAGTATCTTTAACATAGTTGTCTTAGGTGTAAGTGAGACTTGTCTCACTTCCTTTAACACCACATTCTGGTCACTATCATAGTTCAAAGACTTTTAATTATGTTATTACGCACCTTAACTCGTTTCATGTCTTTTGGTAGTTGTATACCATTCTTTATAAACGTTAAGAACTTTGCTCAATGTAGTTACCATGTTCACAGTTCATTTGGAAAAGGGTATGTTGGGACTTGTCCCAATGATTGACATACCCTTGGTTATGAATTCAAAGTTACATTGGTCATGCTTAATTTGGTTTACATTAGTCATTAGCCAATCTTTGCATCATACTTTGAAAGCAATATGGTAAGCCAATTCCATTAAACTTTTGGGCGAAACATTGTTAGCCAATTTATGATCATGAACCAAACTTTACTTAAACTATTTTCATTATGTTATCACTCACCAAATCAATTAGTTTTCATGAATGTAATATAGTGATTCCTCAACATAAACAAGTCGACACTTTAACATTTAACAGCAACTAAATTTTGTAGCCGATTCACAGTAACATCATATTATCGAACACAAGAAAGCATTATATCATTCCTTAATTCGTATAACTAACACTCAAATTATTCGAATCCAATCTATAGGCTTCATTAGTCATTTAACAAATTAAGAAACTTACACATAATGATCAGTTAGCACTACATACCAACAACATTTTCTAGATTTATATCTACATACTTATTAGAATCGAAAACAAAGATAACAAGGGAGGTGGACGTTTAACAATGTCATTGGAAACAACCTTAGTTTTGATATTCATGAATTGAAGCGTTTGAAAAGCCTCTCGGAGAAAGGATTCCTGGAGATAAAACCCATATCTTATGTAGAATTGAATCTACGAAGATCACCTTGCACGAAAACCTTGAAGAATACCTTGAAATCGCCTAAGAGAACTTTTCTGTTTTTCTACGTTCTGCTCACTGTTATTCTCACGATTGCGTATTGTTTGAGTTGTGAATTTTCTAGTGTTTTAACATGAGTCTAAGTCTTAGGAACTGATCTTCACTCATTCAACTTAGTCTAATTAAGATAATTAAATAAATTAATAAGTTAATTACTAAAATGCCTCTCCTAAGTTGACTAAACATAGGAGAACATTTGAACATAACAAAAATCTTGAAATTGGCTACGGTCTCGGTCAAATTTTGAATTTCTCATTAATGATTTAAGTTGTTAATTTAATTAATTAAGGGACCTAGGGTAATTACTAAAGTATCCCTAAGTCTTTTGGACCATAACTAATCCTTTTGGATCATCCTAGGTTAGGTACTAGGTTGTCTCTTTAACTAGTTACTAGGTTAGTATCACCCGGTTAAGTCTTAGGTTGCTTGGTGCACTAGTTGGTTTATTTTGGTTAGTTCTAGGTTAGTTATCTAGTTAGCTTAGTTAGTTAGAGTCTATAGTTGGTTAGGGAGTTAGGCCCCACATGGAGGGACCCGTTCCCATGCTGCCCCTAACCGCCCTAACCGAATTCGGTTAGGTGGTTCTCGTGGTCCCCTCCTTGGACGGTTACACATGTGCTTGCACATGTGTTTCTTGTACTTTCCAAACTAACTATTCTTTATGGCTCATTTGAAATGTTTACTTATTGTCCAAGGATCCTCACTATATCCTTGGGAACTGCTTAATTTACATGACAATTTTAAGTGGTAATGAATGATGCCAAGGCTTGACACATGGATGTGGTAATGTGCTATGATGCCAAGGCTTGACACATGGATGCCTCGTATCTATTATGCAAGTATTGTGAAACATATGTTTTTAGCTTAGGGTCTTTACTGCAAGTACATTTCTTAAAAAATCTCATTAATGATAGAAAATTGGCTAACACCCTTTAAGCCAATATTTTTTAATATGCCCAACATTTTGCTTATTTGGGTATTATATAGAAATTGGCTAATACCCCTTAGTAAATTTTCTATACTATGCCTAATATTTCTCAATATTGGGTATTGGGATGCCTATGTACCCCCAATACACATTCTTAAAGACCTATTGGGCTCTTTGCTAGACATGTCCTTATCCGGAATGTTACAAAAGATGACTCGGAGTTATGATGCACATCCATACCACCATTTGAAGAACATTCAATTCGAACCACTAAACGAGCCAACCTATGAACATTTTTCACTATGTTTCTCTTGGATTCTTATACATGGGACACTTCCCATGGAAAAGCATCTGTTACCACATTAGCCTTACATGGGTAATAGAGAACACTCATATCATAGTCTTTCAACAAATCTAACCATCTCCGTTGCTGGAGATTTAACTCCTTTTGAGTGAATACATATTGGATACTTTTATGGTTTGTATACACATCAACATGAACCCTATAGAGATAATGCATCCATATTTTTAAGGTAAATACCACGGCCACTAACTCAAGGTCATGAGTCGGACAATTCTTCTCTTGAACTTTTAGTTGCCTAGAAGCATAGGCTATAACTTTGCCATGTTGCATAAGAACACACCCCAACCAGACTCGGGATGCATCACAATAGACCACAAAACCCTTAGTACCCTCCTATATAGTCAATACCGGAGCTGAAGTAAGCCTATCCTTCAACATTTGGAAGCTCTTTTAACATGCCTCTAACCACTCAAATTTCAAATTCTTTTGAGTCAAGGTTGTCAAAGGGGAAGTAATGGATGCGAACCCGTCGACAAACCTTCTATAATAAATGTCTAGGCCTAAGAAACTCCTAATAACCGTAGTAGCCAAATTTCTAGGCCAAGTTTTCACCGGTTCGGTCTTCCATGGATCAACCTCCACACCTTCTCTACAGATGATATGACCAAGAAACGCTACCGACTTCAACCAAAACTCACATTTTTTATACTTGGCAAACAATTAGTGTTCCGTAAGAACTTGCAAAACCACTCTCAAATGGTCCATCTGTTCACCCTCATTTTTTCTGAATATACCAAGATGTCGTCAATGAACACAATGACAAATGAATCTAGGTAACTTCGAAACACCCTATTTGTTAGGTCCATAAACGCTGATGGAGAATTAGTGAGACCAAAGAACATTACTACGAACTCATAGTGACCATATCTTGTTTGAAATGCCATATTGGGAATGTCTTCGCCGCTTACCCTAAGTTGGTGATATCCCGATCTCAAATCAATCTTGGAAAAGTAACTCACACCTTGGAGTTGATCAAATAAATCATCAATACGAGGGATAGGATACTTGTTCTTGATTATGAATTTGTTGAGTTTACAGTAATCGATACACATTCTAAGGTACCCATCCTTTTTCTTCACAAACAATACCGGAGCACCCCATGGAGAAATACTAGGCTGAATAAAACCCTTGTCTATGTAAGACCCCCAAAATGAGTTAGGGTGTCTAGAGCATAACATGTTTGTCTTAAGGTTATAAGGTCCTAAAATGTATTATAATATGGTTTAGAGGCAGTGTATAAAGTTTGATGTGATTTGGAAGTCAAACGTCAAGGGACGACCAAGACGTTCGACGACTAGTCACCTATGTACCTCATGTGTCTATGCGTGCCTATAATTGTATGTAATGAACTTATAAAGCATTAATATGAGTTATAATGATGTTTAATGGCATTATATGGTGTTTCGTGAAGTTTGGAGGTCAAACGTCCAAGAACGTCAGAGATATTCGAAAGTTAGCCCTTGAGATGTTTATGTGTGTGTTGATGGGGCCTTGCATGTTTGGATAAGTTGCGAGTATTTTTTTTGGGTAAAACTTATGTTGGAGGTCTAAAACCTTTTAAGGTTTGTATTTACGTGGGAAACATCCGGGTACAACTTCTAAAGTGCCCCGCAAAAGGGCCTACAAGAAGGACCCTAGGTTGGTCGAGATACAACCTTGGCAGTGTCAATCGATGAGACCAATGCCAGATCCGTTGATTGACTGACGCCCCATAGATGGGAAGGATTCGATGGTCACATATCTTGGGAAATTCTTGGACATTTGACAGCCTCAGACCCAATTGACGGAGGGCACAGAATGGCCCGTCGATGGACCAATGCCCCGTCGATTGGGTCAGTAGATGGTGGCCTGCACCTGCTGCCTTGCGCACTGTTTTATCAAGGGGTGAATGGGAAATTAATCACACGTACTAAACTGACTCTAATTAATTAATTTACCTATTTTTTGGTGTATATAAGGGATAAAACATGTGAACATCCCATTCCCAATCCCTTCTCACAAATTAAACCTTTCCCTCAAAAAATATTCTCCCTAGAAACCACCATTGTTGTTGAAGCTCAAGAACAGCTTGTAGATTGTATTCTTATGGTTTCTTCATCATGTTTTAATGTTTTTAATGAATATAAAGGTATGGTAATCCTTCATCTCCAAGTAACCTTTTACTTGGAGAGTTCTTCTCAAAGTTTCAAAACAGATTTTATGATCAAAATTCTTCTTCTTCAATCTTGCCTTGGGTTCTTTCTAAAAACATTTTAAATGGTTAAATAATGATGAATTGATGTTAATGTATTGGTTTGAAAGTGATTTTACTCCAATTGCTTGATGAACCCATGTTCCTTCCCTAAATCGATTTAGTCCTTTCATGGGCTTTGTGATCAGGGCTTGTTATTGGTTTTGCGATTCTCTTACGTTGAATTGCCTATACCTACTGTTATTTACGTTAACTGATTATGAATTGATGATGAGGGATCCATGAGGATCAATATATGAAGATTTAAGTATGAATAACCTATGTTTCTAAGTGTAACACTGAATTTCGATTATAGCAATAGTGTATGATTTTGATTATTCAAAGCATCATTGTAGCTACTTCCTTAAGTTAATATTGTGGATGAATTGTGGGTATAAACCATTGATGATCAAATTAAAGAAAGGCTTACATGAATTAATCTAGATTCTTTTAGTCTATGAATTAATAATGCTATATAGGTGATGTAATCTATATTCTAAGATGAATAAAGTATGAATATGACTTGATTTCTATATTCTTAGCTTATTCCTAGCATGTAATTTATTGGAAAAATATGATTGATGATCAATACTTTGGGTAAATTAGTATGATGTGCTATTCCCTCTACAATAAATTGAATTCATAGTCTAATGCCTATGTTAG
Source organism: Solanum sitiens (assembly GCA_016801875.1). NCBI lineage: Eukaryota > Viridiplantae > Streptophyta > Magnoliopsida > Solanales > Solanaceae > Solanum > Solanum sitiens. The sequence continues at coordinate 380,988 of JABWTJ010000589.1, forward strand.
TATCTTGATCTTGTATGAATGTAAGCATGATTTTGATATGTTATATGCATATTTAGCTACTGGCATAGATTTATAATATTAATGAAATATTATTTATAATCCATGCAAGTTAAGTTTGTTAATGGTCTATGTCCTTCTACATTCTAGCATGTTTATGATGTGTAGTACTAGTTTGTAGTATGGCCTTGTAGTAGCTTATGTATGACTTCGTATATGATTATTATGTTTTATCTACTGCTCTATACTTGAATTATTGATGAAAGAGTAGTAATGTTTAATGATGACCAAAGGGTAAGGGATTGGTAAGAAATGCTCTACTCTTCTACTTCTCTATTTCTCCATAGTAACGTTGATGAAGCCTTGTATGTCATTGTGTGGTATGGTCCACTTATGGCGGCGGTGTTTACTTTATTGTCATTATATGTGTGTTGACCATGGCCTTGAAGGCAAATTGATGAATATATAGGTGTGTGGTTATGATGATTACGCTATGTGAAATTATGCCTATTTTCATATTCTTGTTGTGATTTAGGTTTAATGGCTCTGGTATAATCATGTGTATATCCATGTTAGGGTAAAGTGTAGGTGCTTCCATTGATGAATTAAGATGGTTATTAATCCCTTACCTATTTACCCTTGTGTGAATACACGGATAGCCAACGTTAGGAGTCTTAAGTGTAAAGTGAAGATGACTTCTCTTCTATGATATTGAGTGTTAAGTGGTCTATACTTGACAGGTTAAATATGGTCTTAAGAGGGTGGCTGCCTCAATGTGTTGTTGATAGCCATTATGTGATCATGTTGACCAATGTACACACACACTGACACATTATGCATGCTTACAATGTAGTAAATGTTCATAGTGTCGAATGAAAGGTTGTTCTCATATTCACTAGTGTCTACTACTATGCATGTAAAGTATATGTATATGAAGTATGTGATGTATTCCTTACTAGGATGGCTTGATAGGTGTACTAGTGTGGGCAAGGGTATTGGACCTTGTTTATGCATTGCACATATGTACCTTGATAGGATAGTTCCTAAGTTTGATTTCTGTGTATATGAAAATTAAAGTATGGACATGTTATACATATGATTTATATGATATGATGAAGTATGAATGTCCATAGAGTCTTAGTAGGTTTATATGAAAGGATTGCTCATATTATACCTATAGACTTATACTTTGAAATATGAACATGTGTGACAATTATGTGTTATATGAAAGGTTTGCTCACATATATGTACACACACACATAAATGATGATCTAGTAACTAGAGGGGCCTTGAGAGGGGTGCCCAAGATTACTCTAAAACTAGATAGGTGCTTGAATATACTATAAGCATATGAGGACTGAATATCCTAAGCCTATGTTTTATGAAAAATGTAATAAAGACTTTTCAATAAAGGGAACTTAGCTTAGCACCGAGTGAACTTGACATTGAGAGGTGTTGACTTCCCTTAGAGGAAGATTCAACATTTATCCCTTATAGAGTGTTGACTTCCCTTAGAGTAATCCTCACCTATGGACCCACATGAGGTGTTGACTTCCCTTTGAGGAAAGTTCACCCATGTTTTCACATGAGATGAGTCCCCAATTGCCCAATGACATGTAGAGGGATTATACCTATCTCTTAGTTCCATAAACTATGTTTGCCACATAGAATCTAGCAAAGTGAATTCACTTAGGATTCTAGGATATATGTTAATGTTTGACCTTGGCTAGGTAGGAACACCTTCCATTAGTGTAAGGCTCTACAACACCAATTTCCATGTTTAGCACCCATGGTCTTAGTGTCAGTTAAGGTTATAGTTTCGGTAAAGTAAATTGGACCCTGGAAGTAAATAACTGGGATCCTAACTAGGATGACTTAAGGGAGGTTACTTAAGAAAGGTGGAAGTAATGAACCCATCTAGATATTGCACAAGTAATTCCTTAGGAAGTCCTAGGAGGGTGACCTAATGTATATCATTATGTTTATGTCTTTATGCATGACATTGTAGTATCTATCTACTTGTTATTAAGATGTGCATGGTATGAGTCTATATGATGTGACCTTATACTTGTATGCACTATGTTGGTCCAAATGACTATATGATGAAGATTGTTGACATGAATGAAGTTATCTTCACAAATATGATGATGTATGAACTGAATGTTAAGGTTTATGGTCTCATGAATGGTTTACTAAGTATGTGTGGGGTTATGGGGCTTCACATGCACTAGTAGAGTAATATTGGGGTAATGAACAAGCTGTTAAAATGATGAGTATGAAATAGTCCTATGTTATTGGCTTAAATGTAATAGTCCTATGTTATTGGCTTAAAAGTGTCTTTGATATGTTATGCTTATATAATGATATGTGTTGTCTTGTGTAGATGATATGTATGTTTCCTTCTGGCCTTAAGGTGATGCATTACACCAAATATCACTAGAGGGTTACTTGGGAGGTTAATGAATAAAAGGGAAGATAATTCACTGTTAAGGTAAAATAGCTCACTGTAAAGTGACCTTATGGCTTAAATTTGATGTGTGATATTATGAAATGTTTGGCCTTTGAATATGTTTATATGAAGTATGTGAATGATATAAATGCTATTAAATAAAGGTTTTATGAAGATTTACTCAAAAAGGCATGAAGTATGATTTCAAGAAAATGTCCTTTTTTAATACATGTTTTTGCATGGTTGCCATACTTAGTGCATTCTTGTACTAATCCCATTCTTCTCTACTTTTTACACAAAGTGTAGGTTATGGATGCTTAAAGGATGACTATGTGATTGAGGAGCTTGATATGTGATTCCCAAGCTCAAGGAAAAGAATCCTTAAGTCCAAGGATGTCCTAATGTTTAGTTACTGTAAAGTTTAATAAATATTGTATAGTTATGTATTATGTCTTAAGGGTCGTGTCCCTAATGTACTATAATGTTTTTGATTCTAAGATGGCAAAGAGACTTAACGTCTAAGTGTGTATTACGATATTTTATATATATATATGAAGTAAAGTTTCTTGCGTATGATGTTCTATGAAAAGTTTTAAATTTTCCGCTAAATTTACTATGTCAATGCAATGAATGATAACTATGGGCTTGTATAAGACTTCCGAGAGGACAAGTATGACATGTAGGCTTCTCATAAGGTGAGTTTACACTCTTTTCCTTTTGGGACCTAGGTTTAGGCACCTTATCCTCACGAGCGTTAGGGAACTTAGAAGGACTTGATTGGAGAACCTATTCATGAACCTTGGCTTGTCTTGGATATCAAGCCTACCCTTTTAAGAACCACAATCAAAAGACTTGGCCCTATTTGCTTCCCTACTCTTCCTCTTCATCCTAGTCTCTTCCACTTGTTGAGAGTGAACCATAATATGAGAAATGTTCATATTATCATGTAGCATAGCCGAACGACATTCTTCTTTTCAAGTCATCCAACACTCACGTCACAACACGGTTCATTTCATCTCTAGGATAGGAAACCAAAGAAGGAGTATATGTTGACAATTTTATGAATTTCAAAGAGAAGTCAAGTACACTCATACCTCCTGGACGTAGGTTGATAAATTCTACCACTTTGGCTTCCCTCTTCTCTCTAGGATGAAACGATCAAGAAAAGACTTCTTGAAAATCTCCCATGTCACCGGACAACCCCTTAGAAGCCTATTGTCTCTCCATTTGACGTACCAAGTTTGGGCCACATCTTTGAGTTGGTAAGTGGATAACTCGACCTTCTCACTAGTAGTCAACCCCATGGTACAGAGAATCTTGTAGATTTAATCAATGAACTTTTGGGGGTCTTCCACAACTTTGGACCCATAGAAAGGAGAATTCATCCTAGTGAAATCCCTCAAAAGGGAGGCCATGGTGCTAACTTATTGGTTTTCTCGGGGTACCACCTCCCTATTAGCTTGGGCCGTCATAGCTTGTGCTTGAGTAGTGACGACTTCTGACTGGGTTATAATGTCTTCGGCCATTTGGAGAAAATCTGCCCTTATATCCCCATCCTCCATGGGAGGAGAAGCAACCAGAACTTTATCACCCATAGCAACTTCTTCAAGTGGAGGAACTTGGTTGTAGCAATGCCTTCCTCGGCCCTTCTGCGGCTGATCTTAGGGTATTCATACCTATAACCACCATACAAAGTTTAGGTGAAAGCACACATAAATTACACTCTAGAGGCACGACATAATATTACAAGAAGATGAGAGTTTCCTAAGCAACATGTAGTTCCTCATTCATAAGTGTGGCGCGCATCATAATTATGAATAAGAATCTACGTACACGTGGTTTAATGAGACATCAATCCTAAAGGTATTCAACCTCGTACTCTGATACCAAGTTTGTCACATCTGGGGAGCACCCTCTAGACGTAACTGGCGTCGTCATCCTCTTTGAGGTCTAAAACTAGCCTCTTATCAAACAACATTACATTCATAGGTTAAAAATGATGAAAATTTAAAACTTTTGGATTACTTCTACATTGAGGTTTACATAGACCTCTACATACACACAATAGATTGATATCGAGTATATATAGACCCTTCGTATAAGAAGGTTAGATAGTATTCTACTTTTATTGGACATACATAGTATAAGATAGTCTCATAAGAAGACCATAACATTGTCTCATATTAAACCATCTAGATAAGAGTATAAAAATTTGGTCATATCCCTTACATCAACAATTATATCCACATATAGGCTTTGCAATTATAGTACCAAAATGAAAGAGAATGCACAAAGTGTCTTTAAGACTAAACAACATCCAATAGGTAGATAGTGGCATCGTCCTCGGAAAGTGAGGACCTACCAAACTTTGAAGATAAGAATCCAAGTTGTCTTCAAAGCCTTCTCTAATATCAACGGCCGGATCCTACATTTGTAGTAAACATCAATTATCGGTTAGTACACACTTGTAGTGAGTATGGGTATATGCACACAAACAAGTGAAATCATGCTAAAGAGGACATTTGATCAAAACTATGCAAAAGAACTTTGAAAAGCCTTATGCACAATTAAGAACCTATATAATCCAAATAACCACATAATCCATAAATCAAACCCATGTACAACACAAGACCAACATCAACAAGTAATAGTAAGGTCAACATGTACAAGAATTCATAACATCATAATATAAACAAGACCCTTACTCACAACCGACCATTTAGCCTACAAGTGCAACGACCAAGCAAAGCCCGATAACCTTACTCAATCAAGCAAGCCAAATAAAGGATCACAAGTAATTACCAACTCAATATAACATAGCTTCAATAGTAGTCATCATCATAATTAGCAATATATACTAATAGCACGTTCATCAATGAAACTAACATCATAAAGGATCATCAACCTGTAAAGTCAACATAAGCATAATATTTTCTTTATAAGATCATTATATCATAAGAACATCCTTCTAGGACTTCCCTCAAAGCCAACTAGTGCAATACCTAGGTAGAGTCCCATACCCCTACCTAGACTAAGCAAACCTCTCAATTCACCCTATCTAGAGTTCACATCATTACTTCATTTCACTTTCGGGAACATTTGCCTTAACCGACATAGACCACAAGAGCTAAGTGTGGAATCTGGTGTTGTAAAACCTTACACCTATAGAAGGTGGTTTACCAGCCAAAGTAGAGACAAACATAAACGTAGCTTTCAGGTGAATCCACTAGCTAGTCATCCTATGGTGGCAACATAGTTCTAGAAACAGGAGATATATATGACCCCTCTACATGCCTATGGCATTGGAGCCTCATCTCATGGGAATCCATTGGGTGAGTGTCCCTCATAGAGGAGTCAACACCTCATATGGAACTATAGGGTGAATCTCCCTCTATGGGAAGTCAAAACCTCCCATTGTTAAGTTCACTTGGTGCTAAGCTAATTCCCTTTTGAAATGTCTTTATTTATTAATCATCACTTATATTAGGTCATAGGTTCTATCCGTTGTATAATCATAGTCATTTATCTCAATAGATGTTGAATGAGAATATACTTTCATGGCAACCCTCAAATGTGAGATTAGCATATCATCATCATCATTTCATAACAAGGCGCATAGGAAAGTTATCACCAACCTTATATCATTTCATCTTAAGCATAATCTCACAATCACATAGTCAAAAAATTTCAATTCAACATCATACCAACACCTATGTACGCTATTCACAAGGTATATATCAATTGAACTACATCACCAATCACAAGCCATCATACTTGAAGTAAAGGTTAGGATAATGAAGACTTACCAAATCTCCTTCACAAGTCTTCATCATGGTCTTACCATCAACCAACCAATTACAACCAATATTAGGTGTAGTAACATCAATCAATAGTAATTAATACAAGAACTAGGTCAATTGCATCATCACTATCCCAATTAACATCCATTCATAACCTAGGGTTAGGGGAATTAGGGTTCATCATGAATTAATCAAGAAATAGATCCAATCCCCATAATACATTACCCTATTCAATCCGTACATAAATTAGAATAGATAAAACAAGTCTAATAATCAAATCATTCTTCAATTCCCATAAATTCATGGCGAAGATCAAAGATTTGGGGAATTTGGGGAAGGGAACATGACCAACATGAAATTGTATCAATTAACATCAGTTAATCAATAATCTATACTCAGTTATTCGTAAGAAATCATAATTTTTCATCAATTTGCAGTTTACAAGAAAACCCATTGGAATTGGAAAACCCCATGGAATTGGATAATTTGAAAATCAACTTTGAAAGGAACTCTTGGGGAAAGGAATCCCAAGAGTGAAGAACCAATACCTTAATGAAAATAAATCAACGAAATTGAAGTGAAATCCTAGAGAAATTGACCTCGTTCTTCAAGTTTTCTTCCATCTTCAATACAGGAATTGGGGAGACAGAAAGTAGAAAGAGGTTAGAGCTTTTGGGTTTTGTTTTGGGAATTTGGTTTGGGTGAATGAAAAATGAATTTAAAATGACCCTTAGTCTATATATAATCGTTCCCTAAATTACCCAAAATACTCCTCACTTAAATGGGTCTTTTTGTGAAACCTAAATGTCAAAAATACGATTTTACCGGATCTGGGAAGTGGCTCTACATCGCGGGGCCAACACACACTTTTATTTTTAAAAAATAACATGAATTAGTGAGGTCCTTGTTGGCTGCGCGTAGCACAACAACCCACTGATTCTTGACTTTCTCAGGATGCTTTGGCAGCCTGCCCACCCATGTTGGGGTACTCCTCTATGACCCTTCGGGGGGTCTTTGGGGTGTCGTTTTCAGATGTTTAGACCCTCTATACTACAATCTATCTAACCAAATTCTTTTTACAAGTTTTAGACTTCATTTGACCCTCCGAAACCATCCCAAAACATAGCGACATCAACTAGTTCAATTAGGCTAGTTTTTAGACGTCGTGGACGTTCTTTGACGTCTTGGCTCAAAAACTTCTTGGATGACTTATATACATTATTTTAGGTCTTAAAATAGTATCTAAACCCTTAGACACTCATGTAAGGATTTAGATTAGGTCTTGAATTTTCGTACTGTTACATTATCCCCCACTTAGAAACATTTGTCCCCGAATGACACTTAAAAAAATTTTAAACAAGGGGAAAGGATTTTACAAAATACGAAAACCCATACATTAAATACTAAACAATAGATTTTAAACCTCAAATCCTAAACCACAAACCCTAAAACATAAAAAAAAAAACTAAACCCTAACCCAACCCTAATCTTAACCTTAACCTTAACCATAACCCTAACCCTAAACCATTAACCCGAAACCCAAGCCCAAAATACAAAAAACCAAAAATTAAACACTAAACCATAGATTTTAAACCAAAATTCCAAAACACGAAAACCTAAAACCTAAAAAAAAACACTAAAACATAACCCTAACCCTATCCCTACACGAACCCGAACCCTATCGTTAACCCTAACCATAAACCCTAAACCCTAAACCCAAAGCCCAAAATACCAAAACCCTAACATTAAACAATAAACCACAGATGTTACAACTCAAATCATTAACCCCAAAACCTAAAACCTAAAAAACAACCTAAACCCTAACCCTAACCCTAACATTAACACTAACCCCAAGCCCAAAATACCAAAACCCAAACATTTAACAATAAACCATTGCTATTAAACCTCAAATCCTAAACCCTAAACCAAAAGGCCTAAAAAAAACACAAAACCCTTACCCTAATCGTAAACTTAACCCTAACCCTAACCCTAAGCCATAAACCCGAAACCCTAAGCCTAAAATACCAAAACTAGAATATTAAATAATAAACCATAGATTTTAAACCTCAAATGCTAAACCCTAAACCATGAAACCTAAAAAAAAACTACACCCTAACCCTAACCCTAACCCTAAACCCTAAACCCTAAAGAATATACCCTAAGTCAAAAAAAAACCCTATGTCCAAAATATGAAAACCTAAACATTAAACACTAAATCATAGAATTTAAACGTCAAATCCTAAAGCACAAACCCTAACCCTAACCTTAACCCTAACCCTAACCCTAAACCATTAACCCGAAACCTCAAGCCCAAAATACCAAAACCTAAGCATTAAATACTAAACCATAGATTTTAAACCAAAAATACTAATCCCTAAAACCTAAAACCAAAAAAATATCCTAAACCCTAACCCTAACCCTATCGCTAACTAGAACCCTAACCCTAACCCTATCCTTAACCCTAACCCAGAACCCTAAACCCTAAACCTGTAACGGCCTGTATTTTTGTATATGGTAGTTCTATTCATGTTATACTTGACATAGACTTATAGTGTAGGTGAGGGATCATGTTTCTTATGTGATTATTGTTGGTTTAAACTAGCTTGGAAGGTGATGTAATGCCTTGCACGTTTTAGCATATGTATTGCAAGTTAACTCCGATGGAAAGTATTTAAGTAATTATAGTAAGATGGTAATTGAGCTAGCAGCTGCATCACCTACTTGATCTATATTATAGTTAAAGGGCCCAAGTTTGATTGACCAGATTTAGGCTTATATTTAGGGGCTCATTTGAAGCCCAAACCTATTAAAGAAAATTGTGAATGAAAGAAGGCCCAGCAGCCAAATCTGCCAATTTGCCCATTATGGATAAAGCCCAAGTGAAATTAGGTAAGTGCATGACCTCCTAAGATTTGTTTTACCATGTTATTGGGCCAAGTGTGTACCACCTACTTGCATTAATCTGTCCCAAGTGGAATAAAAGAACAAAGGGAAAATGGACAGCCAAGGTCCAATAATATTAAGTCCAAAAAGGCCCAAGTTAAAAGGACAAGCAGGTGGGGCACCTACTTGACATTATATGGCCCAAAATTGGTCAAGAGTGTCGGCCATAACACCCCTTTTTCAAAGGATAAGGATCAAGTCTTATTCTCCATTTTGAACTTGCAAAAGTTTCAGATTTCCTAAGTTCTTTCTTGGTCTCTCTTGGCTTCAATTGGAAGCCCTAAGACACCTTAGAGTTCTTGAGTGATGTCTAATTTTCAAGTAAGAGTTTGAAGGAGAGTTTGAATTCTTGAAGTACAAGTTTAGAGGATAAATTTCCAGAATTAAGGTAAGACTTCAACCCATTTGTTTTCCTCTCTTTGATAATGTTTGGAGTGGAGAATTTTGTATATGTTTATCAAGAATTCATGGATTGTGATAAATCTTTGAGTCAATATTCTTCTATTATGCTGAAAGATTTGAGATTGATAGTGTCTGCCTTATGAATATTGTTGTTGAGGGCTGCTTGGGTAGCTTGGGAGATGATGTATGAAGTAGTATTAATGTGTAGAGGAAGGGTGTGGTGGTTCACCATTTATGTAAGGGTTGTTTGGGCCTGATTTCCATCAAATATTTTAGCTACTGTTTTGGAGGACCTTATTGTGATTAGCTGCTGATGTTAGCTTAATCATGACTTATGTTGTAGATTAGCACCCAATAAGGAAAGCTGAATCGTGATAGTGGTATTGGTCAGAAAAATAAGGTATGTAAGGCTATTCGATTCTATATCCTTTTGGCATGAAATCTGGCACCTGCAATTAATATCAATGAAGTGTTTCCCATAAGTTCTATTTCTAGAAAAGGAAGCATAGTGGCAGCGTACTATCTCCAAATAGCTAACAATATTTCTTTTCCCATTCTAAGTACATAGAACTACTTCATTATATGTTCACTACTCTATACTTGTGTAATTATTCCCCTTGTGTTGTTATAGAAATGGTATTTGCAAAACAAAGTTTGATGAATCCCTCTCCTAAGCCAATTGAAGTCAATTGTGCCATTAAGGTCTTAAAGTAAGGTGTTGATGTTTCATAGCTCCTTATGTCATTGTTACTGCCTCAAAGTATTATTTTCATGTATTCCACTACTGTTCCGTATTTCCATATCTCCAAGATGATTATGACCACCAAATCAACATCTCAAAAGTGTTAAGATTATCCAAAACAACATCTCAAAAGAGTTATGAACTGATTAACAATAATCTCAAAGATTAAAGAATCTAAGTGAAGAAATCTATTTAATTAAGGGTGGCAGCTCAGGGGCGAAAGCCTAGCATGGGCCGATCCCTATTGGTATTGAAGGGTGGCAGCTCAGGGGCAAAAGCCTAGCATGGGCCGATCCCAAGTTGTGTAATTATGAGGACCGCATCCCAAGGGTTAATACGCCTAGCATGGGTCATCCTCTTCTACCACTGATCAGCTGGTCACTTGTATCACATGTCCAACAAAGATTATAACATATAAAAAGGTAAAGAAAAGAATGTAGCTTACTTGAATCCACAAGAGTAAGCAAAGGTGGTCTTCTCTCCTAATCTATGCACTCATATGTTGCTACTTGATTTCATTTGAGCCTTGTATTACATATACTATTTGCCTTACATATTCAGTACATTTTTCGTACTGACGTCCTGTATTGGTGACGCTGCATTTCATGCTGCAGGCTCAGGTACTCCAGCTAGTAGACCTCCTCAGTAGGAGCACTCAAAAATTCTGCTACTTTTGGTGAGCTCCAAGTTTATTCGGAGCTTCATTAAGTCCTTGTTAAATTCGGTTGGTCTTGTATCGTAGTTAAGGGTAAGGCGGGGTCTGTCCCGACCTACTCTAGTCTTCTATATTTTAGAGGCTTTGTAGACGTATGTACATGGTTCAGTTGTGTCTTAAGGAGTTGTGGTCTAAACGGCCAAGTCTTGTATATAACTTTTGGACCTACTTACGTTGGTTTATATCGTTGCATCCAAAGTTAACTTGTCTCAATTGTTATAGTATATGCTCAGTAAGAACAAGTTGCAGGTTGGTTCTCTCGGGCCTTTAGGGCATCGGGTGCCTGTCCGTCTTAATGGGTTTTGAGGCGTGACAAAACCCATAGCACAAAATACCAAAACCATAAAATTTAACAAAAAACCATTCATATTACAACTCACATCCTTAACCCCACACCCTAAAAACTTAAAAACAACCTAAACCCTAACCCTAACCCAAACATTAACCCTTACCCTAACCATATTATAAATCAAAAAGCCCAAGACAAAACTACCAAAACCCAAATATTAAACACTAAACCATTGATATTAAACCTCAAACCCTAAATCCTAAGCCCAAAAACTTAAATAAAAATAAAACCCTAACCCTAACCTTAACCCTAACCTAACCCTAAGCCATAAAGCCGAAACCCTAAGCCCAAAATACAAAAACCCAAACAGTAAATACTAAATCATTGATTTTGATCCTCAAATGCTAAACCCTCAACCATAAAACCTAAAAAGAACCTACACCCTAACCCTAATGCTAATCCTAACCCTAACCCTAACCCTTAACCCTAAACTCTAAATCCTAAGTCCAAAAAAAGAGGTCCAAAAAAACCCTAAGTCAAAAATATGAAAACCCAAACATTAATCACTAAACCATAGATTTTAAACCTCAAATCCTAAACCACAAACACTAAAACCTAAAAAAAACTAAAACCCTAACCCTAACCCTAACCCTAAACCATTAACCCCAACACCCAAGCCCAAAATACCTATTGCTTCCCCATTTCCCAATTTTTTCTCTCTCTAACTTCTCACTCTAAGAAATGAGCTCCCAAAAGTTGAACAACACTTTACTCCAAACAGATAGTTAACCCTGCCAGAAATGGCGTGTGGCTCGCCAGAGTGGCTTCCCAGACCACCGAACCAACCCAAGAGGGGCGCTTCACCAAGATGAACACAACACAACAAGAATCACCCTCTAATTTGATCCACAACTCTGTGAATATGCAAATCAATGAAGCATTGAATAGTAGACATTCACAGAGTGAGTTAGCAAGAAATCATAACATTATTTACCCACTTTGAATCGAATTGAATAAAAGTTCTAGCGATAAAGAAATGATTTCGTATACCAAGGGGTACAACATACTCAAAAATCAGACAATTCCAACATACAAATCGAGAAATATGATAAGGCAATTTCTGGGGAACTAGCTGCAAAATCGCCTGATAATCGGTCTCAAAATCGGGCATTTCCCCAGCTATCTCAGGGTGAATTTAATACTGGGGATGACATTCCTACTTAAGGGGAACATCTCACTTCAATTTAAGTTCAAATGGATGGTCCAGTCATCGATGACAAGAACTTCAATGGTCGAGCTTATGAAAGACGGAGAGCGAGGAAGACGATGATACTGAGACCCCTCCGATGGAAAAATCTCAGCTCAATTAGGACAGGAATCTAATCCAAAAGGATACCAACTAATCGATAAAAGGACCCCTGAGCAATCATTCCAAGGAGGCGATCGATGTAGAGAACTCTTCACACTTCTCCTTTGGAGTCAAGCTAGCAGCATCGAATTAAAATAAAGAGAATACGAGTACTCCAGGTATGCCTAGTGACTCTAGTGATTCTACTAATAATATACAGGATAAACTGCAGGAGCCTCAGTTGAATAGCAACCAAATGCAAAATGCTAGACCAAAAGATGGAGCTCCACAAACTGGTATGTCTACTCCTACCAACTCTTTTCCTACTCAACTTCATAATAATTACTATACTGTTGGCCATGTGCATGTCAATGACATGGGACAAAGGGTTTTAGTGAGTAGTGAACAACCAAGAGGAGAGAATTCCAATTATACTAAGCAACAAGCTAGCCAAAATCAAAATATTGGGAAGGAGAACTCGAATAAGGCTCAACAGAATGCCTTCAAAGCCAATGGTAACCAAAGTGAATATCATCAATCCTTTCCTAAAATTTCAACTAACTTTGACAAAGGAGCAGTACCTCCTCCAAAAGGCCAGCAAAACCATCCCAATGCCAAAGCTAGTGAAATGCCTAATCCCAATGAAACTCAAACCAATGCTCAAAATCAAGTCAAGGAACCATCCCCATACACTGTACTTCAAACTTTTGCTGCCAGGCTAAGTCAAATTCATGCTACTCAGGCTACTAACATTGTGATAAATACCCCTAGACAAACAACCAAACAGGGCTTCCGCTGTTATTTTTGATATTCATGATTATATGCATACGCTAACAGTGGACTGCAAATATACCTTGGTAGGAAAGTTCACTAACACTATGCCTAAAATGGAGTTTATTAGGAAAAGTTTCATTCAACAGAGTCTACTAAGTGGGGGGGTGGGGGTGGGGGGGTCAACATCACTCATTATAATGCAAAACATGTTTTCATTGATCTTTAAAATGTGCTAGACTATAACACGGTTTGGACACAACAGATAATGACCATTGAAGGAAAGCTCATGAGAATACAAGCATGGACCCCCCTTTTAAATCTTGAGGAAGAAACACTTATTGTCCCAGTTTGGGTATTACTGCCAGGACTTCCTTGGCATTGTTTCAAGAAACCTTTCGTTACACCTCTCCTTGAAAGAGTAGGAAAATGGATGTATTTAGATACAACCTCCATAAAAAGGTTGAGAGCAAGCATGGCAAAAGTAAAAGTGCAAGTTGACTTAACCAAAGGAAGACCTAAACATGTGTGGATTGGAATGAATGATGATGATCTGACCATAGGGAAATGGCAGACAGTTGAGTGTGAAAGCCTTCCTCCATACTGTGTGTATTGCAGGCACCAAGGTCACTACATAGAAGAATGTAAAGTCAAGATGGGAGATGAGGATTACAAAATTAGAAAATAAAAGGAAAGTGAAAAGAAGGACAATAATAAAGAGCAACAAAAGGAGATGGAAAAGACAAATAACCAAGGCAAAGCAAAGGAGTCTGATGAGAGACAACAACAAACACATAGAGAATGAAACATGCAGAAACAACCAGAGAAGCAGAATGGTGAAGAGTGGCAAACACAAAGGAAAAGAAATCACAGGCAGTAAGAAGAAAGAGCTACAAAAATAGTGTGGAAAGATACTTTAAATTAGACAACCACAGAACACCCTCAAACCAGTGAACAATAAGGTAACCCGACCATCCTTCATCATAATATTTTAAGTAATTTGAACATGTAGGAAAAGCAAAATATACAAAGGGATGAAGGCATCAACAAGGAGAAAACAACAATTCATGGTACACAAAATAGGTATGAGATTGAAAATGACAAAGGAAAACAAAAAATGCAACACGGAAGGGAGGCTAATAACAAAAGTGCAGGTATCATAGCTGTACAACCTAACTGTAATAACTCTTATATGTCTGATTCTAAAATTGTTTAAGTTGAAGGAGAGTTGGATGGGGGCTATCAGGAGAAACATACTAACTTGTAGGATGGGATGTCCAAAGGATGGAATTTTCCACATGTTCTGTATGAGGGGGCTAACACTAACCAAATCCCTAACCTTAGAGTCTATGTTAACACAAAAAGTCAGCAACAATCTTTGAAATAGCAATAGGTTAAGAAAATAGAACAGACAGAGGAAAACAAATACGTTAACAATGCAAGAAATAGGGAAAAACAGAATAGGGAAACAGGTAACAATAAGAAACAAAGCAAGGCTTCCATGGAAAAAGTATTGAGGAATAAAGCTACCACTAGTAAGCCTGAAAACACTCCTAAAAGCAAAAATAAACAAAGAAAACAGTCACATCTGGGGAGCACCCCCTAGACGTAACCGGCGTCATCGTCCTTTATGTGGACTAGGACCAACCTCTTAGCATTCTTCATAGCATTCATAGGCAAAAATTTCAGAATAATTAAAAACTTTTGCTACTACTGCATTGAGGTTTACATAGACCACTACATACACATACATATAGTTATATCGAGTATACATAGAACCTTCGTATATGACGATTACATAGTCTTCTACTTTTATTGCACATACATATACATAACAAAAAATATAGTCTCAAAGTCATCTCATCTCATAGCAATCTAGAACGATCATAGCAATTTGGGCATAGCCCAACATCAATATCAAGAAGCGACATATAGGCTTATACAAATCGTACTCAAACGATATAGAATGAACATAAGAGTCTAAAAAGTAAAGCAAATCCATAAGATAGATATCGGCATCGCCCTCGAAAAGGAGGACCTATCCACTTGGATGGTAGAGAATATCCAAGTCTTCTTCAAATTGTGTCGAATGAGCCTTCAACGACCTGAACATAAAATGTTTGGGAAAAGGGAGAAAATGGGGTTAGTACGCCACATTTACTAAGTATAAGACCATATGCACATATAACTTCAAAACATGCAACAAAGGGACATTTATTTAAATTATGCCATTTTATCTTAAAACGTATTATGCACAATAAACCAAACCAAGTCACATGCACACCAACATATTTGAACCCATAATCTAACATAACTCATTATCAAGTAATATTGTCACAAGCAAGAATAAGAGTTTATCATATATTGATAAGCAAATCAATAATCATAAATCCCCATATAGTCACAAGTGGAATGACTAAACAAAGTCCCCATAACCCTACTTAATCAAGTAACCCAACAAGGACCATGACTAATAACCTACTCCACATAATATAACCTTCAATACACATAACTTCATACTTCAACAATAAATATCCTTTACATGTTCGTAAGCATCATCAACATCATATAATATCATTTACATAGTCATCATATGCATACATAATATTAACCTCCTAAAGCTTTTATCAAGGCAAACTAGTGCAAGGCTTAGGTAGAGTCTCATACCCCTACCTAGGCTAAGTCAAATCTTCTCAAGTCACTCTAGTTAGTCTATACACCATTTCTTTCTTTTAGTTTAGGCAACACTCTCCTTAACCGACATAGACCCCATGAGCTTAGTGTGGAATCCTGTGTTGTAAAACCTTACACCAATGGAAGGTGGTCTACCGGCCAAGATAGAACCTAACATGAAATGTAGCATCTAGGTGGATCCACTAGCTAGTATTCCTATGGTGGCAACATAGTTAAAGAACTTGGGGCCGTCTTGGAAATATCACTCTACACCCTATTTTGGTCATGAGGCTATCCACCCCGTCAGGACCGTCGTGAACCCTACCTTTCCTATGTGGGAAACTGTCACCCCCTCACACACAAGATCACTCGGTGCTAAGATAAGTCCCTTTTTAAATGTCTTTAATGTCTTTATTTATCAATCATTACTTAGTTTAGGTCATAGGGTCTAGCCATTGTATAATCATCATTATCATAGCTCAATAGGAGTTGCATGAATATAATCCTTTCAACACAATCCATATAAGTAAGGTCTGCGCATTTGCATATTCATTCATAATAAGGTATATTGGTAGTTATCAACACCCTCATAACATTTTACCTTAATCAAACTTACAACCATAGATAAGAAAATTCCATACAACCTTATACCACCCTATCAAACCTAATCAAAGCACACACAATTACAACACCATATCTTAATCACAATTCACCATAAATTGAAGTAATATGTAGGGATCATAATACTTACCAAGTCTCATTCAAAATTCATGTCACGACCGGAATCTAGACCCTAGACGAGACCGGCGTCGTTGACATCTCAGAGGTCGCAGACAAGCCTACATACGTCGTTCTTACTTCATCTAGGTTAATTTTAGCGGAAAATTTGAAACTTTTTGTTTCTTAACATACTTATTAAGCATTCTCATCATTACATAATTGTTCACCATCAACCATCTAATATTAAAATTATCAAATGAAAGAAATAGTATAATATAGTAATAAAGATATACTTTCCAAAATGACACTAATACAATGTCTGAATAAAACAGGAAAGAAATACTAGTGGAACATGCTCCACTAGCTCAACTCTATAACTAAGCTAGAATATAAATGGAAGCATCCTCGAAAGCATGAGGGCCTACGAACTTCGGATGAATGCTAGATGTCCGGATAACTGCAACAATGATCCTGTAGCTCTATCGTCCATCTGTGCCTGCACCTAAAATAGTAGAGTTTGTATAGGGTTTGTACACACTTGTACTAAGTATGGGTATATGCAAGCACACACCAAGGACATGCATGAGAAAAGATAGCTCTTTCCTAACAACATGATTATGGGAAGTCAAGTTAGTGGACTTGCCAAATTGAGATTAGGAAAGTTAGTGAACCTCCCAAATTTGGAATAGCAAAGTCAATGAGCTTTCCAAATTGGGATTAGGAAAGTCGGGCCACGAGAATAACATGCATCATCATAAATATCATATTGCACACAACACATAACATCTTACACATAGCACATATCATAGCACATTCATTCATATGCCATGAGACCTTGGAATAATGGACTTGACATTAAGACTTTCCAAAATGAGGGCTCAACATATGGGACCTCAACTAGGGAGTCTTCATTAGAAAACACAGAGCCTGGTTCATTCATTCATACGTACTTTATTTCATTTCATTCATAGGCCAGTGTAACACTAGCTGTACCTAGGGTGTAGTTTAACACTTTCATCGGGTTTGTTGTGCAATGATCAAGAATAACCTAATGTCATTACCTGAGTCTATCTCACCTCTTGATCATCCTATCCTAACACCTTTGGTATCATACATTTCATTATGTGCTTCATTTGAGGCTGGCCTCATTCATTCATTGGGAACTTTAACTTTAACCGACATAGATCATGTGAGCATCATAAAATCCAGTGTCTCCCCCACACCAAAAAGAGGTGGAATCACCAGCCAAGGTGAACCAAAAACATGCTGGCGTACAAGGGAATTTAACCCCGCCAGATCCCTATATTGGCAGTATAGGTTCGAAGACCAGGAGATATAAGGAGACCCATACCCGGCAAGCCGGACAGTCTCATCTCATGAGAGTTACGTGAAACTCCGCCCTTCCCGAAAGAAGGCATCACCGCTCATAACTAGCCTATCGGTGCTCAGTATAAAGTTCCATTTCATTCATCTGATACGTCATGGAAGCTAGCTTCTAGTATGAGGACATCATAGCTCATTAGATGATTTCTCATCTCATCATTAGTATTAAGTGTGTTAATCTCAATACTTTCATTAGAGTGTTCATAGAGACTGGTCTCTTCATTATCTTACACTCTCATAGGTGAGTACGTTTTGTTAATGTTTACTTAGGCTCATTTGAGATTGTTCTCACCATTTGCATTAGCCTCATATCATGTTGTCACCACATTCATTGTCATTAGCACATTTGCTCTTCATAGTTACTCACCTCATTTTACGTGAATGTTTATTTCATCATATGCCAATATACATGGCCATTGGTGTGTTTCATACCCTTACTTAGCCCTTCTAGGGTTTCATCATTCAGTACATACATCTTAGGTTCACTTACTTTTAAACGTATACTAGACATATGAGTCTATACACACAAGCCATGAGGCTTCATTCATAATTCGTTAAGTGATTCATACATTCCTAAGATTATGTAGTACAAGACTTATGTATCTTGTATATATGCCAAGATCTTGATTTTGATCTAAGTAGCTGGCATTATTTTTGGATATTTTGTTCACGTATGACTTATGTATCAATACGGAAGTTTGGGCAAGGAAACCCAAGTTTGAATCACTTGGATATCATTTACAGTTTTTATTGATTTTATTTTTAATATTCATAACATTAGAACTCTAGATTAAATCCCAAAATTAACATCG
Source organism: Solanum sitiens (assembly GCA_016801875.1). Taxonomy (NCBI): domain Eukaryota; kingdom Viridiplantae; phylum Streptophyta; class Magnoliopsida; order Solanales; family Solanaceae; genus Solanum; species Solanum sitiens. The sequence goes on from JABWTJ010000589.1 coordinate 400,032, forward strand.
TATCATTAATTTTCTACTTAGGTTTCCTCTTAAGTTGGCCGAAGGGTTGTGGGTTCGAACCCCCACAACCCCTTTTTATTTTTCCTTAAAATCTCCTTGTCTTAATTCGCCTAAACCAAGAGGTTGTGGGATCAAACCCCCACAGCCTCTTTTATTTTTGTTATTTATTTCGCTGGGGAGTTGGGAGGTTGTGGGTTCGAACCCCCACAGCCTCCTTATTATTCCTCCTAATTTCGCTAGAGGGTGTGAGATGGTGGGTTCAAACCCCCACAGCCTCCTATTTTTTAATTATTTAATTTCGCTAGGCTAAGTGTTTTTGGCAGTGAGGTTGTTGGATCGATCCCCCACAGTCTCACTTGTTTTATTAATTTTTTCGCTCCTCTCCATTTCCAGCCTTGAGGTCGTGGGTTCGATTCCCACTCCTCACATCTTCTTTTCTTTTTTTTCTCTTCCTTCACTCACTACCTGGAGGTCGTGGGTTCCTTTCCCACGCCTCCAATTTTCTTATTTTAATTTTTGTTCTCTTCCTACTAACCCAGCAGACGCGAGTTCGATTCCCCCAGCCCCCTTTTCTTTTTCCTTTCTCGCGAATTCCAGTAGCCAAAGGGTGAGGTCACAGGTTCGAATCCTGGTGGCCTCACCTCTTTAAAATGTATTAATTTCCAGATTTCTTTGTTAAGCTTTAGCCTAAATTAATATTGCATAGTTGCTGGAAATTTTAGTCATTCTTCAACTCATTTTCATCAACGTTTTCACATGATTCAAAGGGTGCATTCATAAATCATTTTAACACATTTTTATGCGCATCTTTCATAAGTTTATTTGGCTAAAAGATTGTTATTCAATCAACCACATTTCATTACAATGAACATCACATTGTGTACACATTTCACACATAAAATACAAAGAATGAACATGTTAATTAATAGTTCTAACAGTGAGTAAGTTCACTACCAAAGTTCACTGCCAACGTGCACACACACATCAATTTTTTCGATCACACATTGCTTGTCATTCTCGTGATTTCACATACATAAACATATTCACATTCAATACAAAAACACCGCACATACCTAAATCTACCAGCAAATAAAACCCAACCTACGAATCATTGAGAGTTAGTGACAAGGACATGCAACGGGGAAACAACAATAGTTTTGGAGTGAATATCTTGAATCTTAAGGGGTCTCTTGGGAAAGGGACAAAGAGATAATAAACCCATACCTTAATTTGCTTGGTCAAACGTGGAGTTGCTTCCCAAAACCTTCTCCAAAATCAGTCCAAGCTTCCTTAACGTCCACACCACTCGACGGACAACTTCTCTTTGCCTTAACTTTTTTGATTACTTTGTTTTTCTTAAAACTTTTCGTGTGTTCTTCAAGTGTGAAGAACCTTAGTTAAAGTTTCTGTTCTTCACGTTAATTGGTAGAGAGAACAAGAGAGTTTTTGAGCGTGAAGAGGTGATAAACGTGAGAGAGTGAAATGTGTGAAGTAGTTTAGGATTAGATGATGACTTAGTCAATTTTGGACTCTCCTTCATACTTAAAATCTGATTTAATTAATTATAAATGAAAGGAACATTTTGCCCTTACAAAAAAATCAGATTTTAAATAATAAATAAATCATCAATTGGTTGCTTCCAATGGGGCTCGAACTCGAGTGACACCATTTCGCGAAAATGGGTCACTTCGGATCGAACCAACCCGAACTGATGTTTAATTAAATTAATTAATTAATTAATTAATTCCTTAGGGTAATTACAATATTACCCTTGGCCTGGAAAAGACCATTTTACCCCTGGACCCTCAAAACTTAAAATTTCCTCTTTTAAATCCGGTAAGGACTTTTTCGATTAAATCTTCATTTTCGAGAGCCTTACATGGTTGGTTCCAACCTTTCCAAGCTCAACTAACTCCCCAAGTTAGTTGGCTTGGTCGTAGTAAGGGTTCTGAGGTCTGGTTCTACTTGTATCAATCCGTGTGAACCTTGTCCTAATTGCAAGCATTGTTGACACCTTAAGCATTTATCTTATTCATTTTTTTAGGGTTGTTACATTATCCCCCCCTTAGGAACATTCATCCCCGAATGAAACTACCACTACATATCGTAATGCCAGTCAGATCATAACATAATCACTATGCACAGTTAAGCAATAGCAACAAAATACGGAGAGATAAGGAACATAGACTTAAGAGTAGGAAGTCTAACCTCAAGAGCTGAAAAGATGAGGGTAGCGGGATCTCATGTCGGCCTTAGCCTCCCACGTAGCACCCTCAACAAGATGATTTCTCCACAATACCTTCACTACGGCAATCTCCTTGTTCCTCAGCCGCTTGACATGTCTGTCTAAGATCTCCACAGGTACCTCCTCATAAGACAAGTCTTCACCAACCCCCAAACCTTCAACAGGTAGAATCGATGCTGGATCACCTAGGCACTTCTTCAACATAGAGACATGAAAGACAAGATAAACAGAAGGTAGTTTCGCAGGCAACGCCAACTCATAGGCCACCTCACCCACACGCTGTAGGATCTCGTATGCTCCAACATACCTCGGACTCAATTTCCCCTTCATGCCAAACTTCATCACCCCCTTCATAGGTGATATCTTCAGATAGACCTGGTCGCCAATATCAAATTCTAAGGGCCATTCTCTGTTATCTGCATATGACTTCTGCCGTCTGTAAGCAGTATCCAACCTGTGCCTAATCACTCTGACCTTCTCTAAGGCCTCATGAATGATCTCTGGACCCAAAATGGATAACTCTCCAACCTCGAACCACCCAACTGGAGATCTACACCTCCTACCATACAGTGCCTCAAACGGTGCCATCCCAATACTGGAGTGATAGCTATTATTATACGAGAACTCTATCAAGGGCAGATGGTCATCCCAGCTACCTCTGAAGTCAATCACACACGCTCTCAACATGTCCCCCAATGTCTGAATGGTGCGCTCTGCCTGCCCATCTGTCTGAGGATGGAAGGCAGTACTAAGCTTTACCTGCGTGCCCAAGCTCTTCTTTAAAGATCTCCAGAAATGTGAGGTAAACTGAGCTCCTCTATCTGAAATGATAGACAAAGGAATCGCATGCCATCTCACAATCTCATCAATATAGAGTCTCGCATAATCCTCAGCTCTGTAAGTAGACTTCACAGGGATAAAATGGGCAGACTTAGTCAATCTTTCCACAATAACCCATATGGAGTCATGCTGCCTCTTATTCATCGGAAGAACAACCACGAAGTCCATATTAATGGCCTCCCACTTCCAAGTCGGAATCTCAATAATATGAGTCAGACCGCCAGGCTTAAGATGCTCTTCCTTAACCTGTTGACAATTAGGACACTTGGACACATATTCTGTAATGTCCTTCTTCATGCCATCCCATTAATAAATCTACTTAAGATCATGATACATCTTGGTGGAACCTGGATATATGGAATATCTGGAACCATGGTCCTCTACAACAATCCTGGTCCGAAAATCATCCACATCTGGTACACACAGCCTGTCCTGGTACCTAAGTATGCCATCGGCTCCCAAAGCGAAAGGCTCATTCATCTTCATCAACACTGAGTCCTTCAGCTCCATCAACACATGATCTAGAAGATGACCCTGCTTGACTTCAACTACCAAGGATGATTTATAACTAGGATAAACTAAAACATCCCCACTAGTAGAGTGAACCAACCGCACACCCAGTCTGGCTAGTCTGTGTACATCTTTCACCAGCTCCTTCTTCTCGTCCTCAACGTGGGCTGTACTTCCCATGCTCAAAGCATCAGCTACAACATTAGCCTTACCTGGATGGTAGTGAACATTCATGTCATAATCCTTCAACAACTCCAACCATCTCCACTGACGTAGATTCAACTCCCTCTGTGTGAACACGTACTTGAGACTCTTGTGGTCTGTGAATACATCCACATATAATCAATACAAGTAGTGCCTCCACAGCTTCAGTGCAAACACCACAGCTGCCAACTCCAGGTCATGAGTGGGATAATTCTTCTCATGAACCTTGAGCTGTCTGGACGCATAGGCTATCACCTTACCAACCTGCATAAGAACACAACCCAAACCAACCCTAGATGCATCAAAGTAAACAATGTAATTCTCACCACACTTAGCCAAATTAAGCACCGGGGCTGAAGTGAGTCTGTCCTTGAGCTCCTTGAAACTCCTCTGACAAGTCTCCGTCCACTCGAACTTGGCTTTCTTCTTCGTCAAAGCTGTCAATGGGGCAGCAATGGAAGAAAAGCCCTCCACAAACCTGCGGTAGTAACCAGCCAATCCCAAAAAGCTACGGATATCAGTGGGAGTAAGAGGCTTTGGCCAGTTCTTCACAGCCTCAGTCTTCCTGGGATCCACCTCCACGCCCTGATCGGACACAACATGACCAAGGAAGGTCACTGATCTAAGCCAAAATTCACACTTGCTGAATTTGGCATACAGCTGATGTTGTCTAAGTACCTGCAAGGTTAGTCTCAAATGATGTTCATGCTCTTCCTTGTTCCTAGAGTAGATGAGGATGTCATCAATGAATACTATGACGAAAGAGTCAAGGTATTCACGTAAGACTCGGTTCATGAGGTCCATAAATGCAGCAGGTGCATTCGTAAGACCAAATGACATGACTAAGAACTCATAGTGACCATAACGGGTACGAAAGACTGTCTTTGGGATATCTTCATCCCTAACCCTAAGCTGGTAATACCCTGAACGAAGATCAATCTTAGAGAAGAAACTAGACCCTTGATGCTGATCAAACAAATCATCTATTCTGGGAAGTGGATACTTATTCTTTATAGTGACTTTGTTGAGATGCCGATAATCGATACACATTCTAAGGGTTCCATCTTTCTTTTTCAGAAACAACACTAGAGCGCCTCAAGGGGATATCCTCGGCTGAATGAAACCCTTGTCAGTGAGATCTTTTAACTGCAGCTTCAACTTTTTGAGTTCAGCTGTAGCCATTCAGTAAGGAGGAATTGAAATTGGTTTAGTATCGGGTTCTAAGTCGATACCAAAATCAATCTCTCGAGGGGGAGGGACTCCAGGCAAATCATCAGGAAATACATCTAGGAACTCATTCTCTACAGGCATTGAGTCTACGGAAGGAATGTCATGATCTAGATCATTAACACTCACAAGATGACACAATAACCCCTTGGACATCATTTTATTGGCCTTAAGGTTCGAAATCAAGAGGTTAGGACGACTCGAGTTGTACCCCTCCCAGACTAGCTCCTCCTCATTAGGGAAACGAAATCTCACCACTCTACTACGACAGTCCAAGTAAGCATAACAACTGTGAAGCCAATCCATACCAAGAATAACATCAAAATCATGCATGGGTAACTCAACCAAGTTTGCACACATAGTCTTACCACTTATCACTATTGGGCAACCCTTGTATACTCTATCAGTTCTTACATTTTCTCCTAAAGGTGTACTAACCACTATAGGATCATGCAGAACTTCGCAATATCTCAAAAGTGAGAGCAGGCAAAGGAGTTACAAAGGAAAGAGTAGACCCTGGATCAAGTAAAGCATAAACAGAAGTTGAGAATACTTGGAGCATACCTGTGACCACATCAGCGGACTTCTCCTGCTCCTCCCTGCCCTTCAGGGCATAGAACCTGTTCCTCTTAGGAGGCTCAGCTGCTGCTGCACCCTGTGGATTAGTCCTAGGCTGAGCATTACCTCCAACCTGACCTCTGCTCTGTTGGCAGTCTCTAACCATATGCCCACTCTTACTGCAACCGAAGCAGGCATTAGTGCCCTGTCTGCACTCTCCACTGTGAGCGCGGCAACACTTAGCACAACTCTTTTTAGGATGTTGCATCTCATCTCCATTGCCCCTCTTGGGCTCAGGGATGCTTCCTCTAGGTGTTGTACTCCTCTGAAAGTTAGAGTTCCAAGAACTCTGTTGCCCCTTCTTGAACCTGGGCTGCTCACGGACGTAAAAATTGTTTCTGTGTCCTGCATGGCTGGGACCTGCCTGATCTTGACGCTTAGGCCTCCTAGCATCACGAATACCCCTCTTTTTCCGGCTGTCCTCTACCTGATGGACATGCACCATAAACCTGGAGAGTTCCATATTATCATGGAGCATCGCAAACCGACACTCCTTGTCTAGATCTCCATTGATTCCTGTGAGGAACCTGTTCATCTCATCCCTGCTGTTAGATACAAGGGAAGTAGCATACCTGGATAATTTAACAAACTTCACGGAATACTCCCTGACTGTCATTGATCCCTGCTTAAGGTTGATAAACTCCTCAACCTTTGCCTCTTTCATCTCCCTGGGAAAGTATCTCTCCAGGAAGGCTGTCTTAAGCAGCTCCCAAATGAACGGAACTTAGCCCAATGCTCGGCTATCCTGCCATATCTTGGACCAATTCTGTGCAACATCCTTGACCTGATTGGAAGCCAGCTCAGCCTTCTCAGTATTTGTGGCCCCGATAGCCACCAAAATCTTATGCACCTCGTCCACAAACTCCTGGTGGTCCTATGAAGTCCTAGACCCTGTGAAAATAGAAGGATTCATCCTCGTGAAATCTCTCAGCCTGTCAGCCATGCTACGAACCGGTGGGTTCTCCCTCTGAACATTCTATTGGTTGACCTGGTCAGTCATGGCCTAGGCCTGAATAGTGATGGTCTGTGCCATCTGGGCCAGAGATGCCCTCACCTCCGTATCAGTCAACCCAGCTGGGTTAACTGGCATAGCCACTTCTTCAGCTCGAGCATGGGGGTGAAACTGATTGCCCCCAGCAGCTGCTCCTCCTCTCCTCTGACCAACATTCCTCCTAGTATTCATTCTCTGAAAATAATAAGAATTGATGTTAGACACGCTCATAACACTAAGAAATCAGACATTAGGAAAAGAACGATAAGATCAGAAGAAGGGAAAGTTTCCTATGCATCATGCAGTCTCTTATTCAGGATAGTGGTGCACTTCACTACCATGACATAGAAACTACTCAATGTGGTTGATGTGAACTTATTATCCTCGGAATTTAACCTAGTGCTCTGATACCAACTTTGTCACGACCGGAATCTAGACACTAGACGAGACCGGCGTCGTTGACCTCTCAGAGGTCGCAGACAAGCCTACATACGTCGTTCTTACTTCATCTAGGTTAATTTTAGCGGAAAATTTGATACTTTTTGTTTCTTAACATACTTATTAAGCATTCTCATAATTACATAATTGTTCACCATCAACCATCTAATATTAAGATCATCAAATGAAAGAAATAGTATAATATAGTAATAAAAATATACTTGCCAAAATGGCACCAATACAATGTCTGAATATGACAGGAAAGAAATACTAGTGGAACATGCTCCACTAGCTCAACTCTAAAACTAAGCTAGAATATAAATGGCAGCATCCTCGAAAGCATGTGGGCCTACAAACTCGGGATGAATCTGGACGTCCGGATAACTGCAACAATGATCCTGTAGCTCTATCGTCCCCGTGTGCCTGCACCTAAAATAGTAGAGTTTGTATAGGGTTAGTGCACACTTGTACTAAGTATGGGTATATGCAAGCACACACCAAGGACATGCATGAGAAAAGATAGCTCTTTCCTAACAACATAATTATGGGAAGTCAAGTCAGTGGACTTGCCAAATTGAGATTAGGAAAGTTAGTGAACCTCCCAAATTTTGATTAGAAAAGTCAGTGAGCTTTCCAAATTGGGATTAGGAAAGTCGTGCCACCAGAGTAACATGCATCATCATAAATATCATACTGCACACAACACATAACATCTTACACATAGCACTATCATAGAACATAACATATAACACATAGCTTCTTTCATATCATTCATTCATATGCCATGAGACCTTGGAATCATGGACTTGACATTAAGACTTTCTCAACATATGGGACCTCAACTAGGGAGTCTTCATTAGCAAACACAGAGTTTGCTTCATTCATTCATATGTACTTCATTTCATTTCGTTCATAGGCTAGTGTGAACACTAGCTATACGTAGGGTGTAGTTTAAGACTTTCATTGGGTTTGCTGTGGAGTGATCAAGAATAACCTAATGTCATTACCTGAGTCTAGCTCACCTCTTGATCATCCTATCCTAACACCTTTGGTATAATTCATTTTATTATGTGCTTCATTTGAGGCTGGCCTCATTCATTCATTGGGAACTTTAACTTTAACCGACATAGATCATGTGAGCATCATGAAATCTAGTGTCTCTCCCACACCGAAAAGAGGTGGAATCACCGGCCAAGGTGACCCAAAAACATGCTAGCGTACATGGGAATTTAACCCCGCCAGATCCCTATATTGGCAGTTTAGGTTCGAAGACCAGGAGATATAAGGAGACCCATACCCGGCAAGGCGGACAGTCTCATCTCATGAGAGTTACGTGAACCTCTGCACTTACCAAAAGAGGCATCACCGCTCATAACTAGCCTATCGGTGATCAGTAGAAAGTTCTATTTCATTTATCTCATATGTCATGGAAGCTGGCTTCTAGTATGAGGACATCATAGATCATTAGATGATTTCTCATCTCATCATTTGTATTAAGTGTGTTAATCTCAATACTTTCATTAGAGTGTTCATAGAGACTGGTCTCTTCATTATCTTACACTCTCATAGGTGAGAACGTTTACTTAGGCTCATTTGAGATTGCTCTCACCATTTGCATTAGCCTCATATCATGTTGTCACCACATTCATTGTCATTAGCACATTTACTCTTCCTAGTTACTCACCTCATTTTACGTGAATGTTCATTTCATCATATGCCAATATACTTGGCCATTGGTGTATTTCATACCCTTAATTAGCCCTTCTAGGGTTTCATCAATTCATTGTTCATTTCATCATTTGGTACATACATCTTATGTTCACTTACTTTTAAACGTATACTAGACTTATGAGTCTATACACACAAGCCATGAGGCTTCATTCATAATTCGTTAAGTGATTCATACATACCTAAGATTATGAAGTACAAGACTTATGTATCTTGTATATATGCCAAGATCTTGATTTCGATCTAAGTAGGTGGCATTATTCTTGGATATTTTGTTCACGTATGACTTATGTATCAATACGGAAGTTTGGGCAAGGAAACCCAAGTTTGAATCACTTGGATATCATTTACATTTTTCATTGATTTTATTTTTAATATTCATAACATTAGAACACTAGATTAAATCCCAACATTAACATTGTATCATTAATTTTCTACTTAGTTTTCCTCTTAATTTTCTACTTAGTTTTCCTCTTAAGTTGAACGAAGGGTTGTGGGTTCGAACCCCCACAACCCCTTTTTATTTTTCCTTAAAATCTCCTTGTCCCAATTCACCTAAACCAAGAGGTTGTGGGATCAAACACCCATAGCCTCTTTTATTTTTGTTATTTATTTCGCTGGGGAGTTGGGAGGTTGTGGGTTCGAACCCCCACATACTCCTTATTATTCCTCTTAATTTCGCTAGAGGCTGTGAGGTGGTGGGTTCGAACCCCCACAACCTCCTATTTTTTTTTATTTAATTTCGCTAGGCTTAGTGTGTTTGGCAGTGAGGTTGTGGGATCGATCCCCCACAGCCTCACTTGTTTTATTAACTATTTCGCTCCTCTCCATTTCCAGCCTTGAGGTCGTGGGTTCGATTCCCACGCCTCACATCTTCTTTTCTTTATCTTTCTCTTCCTTCACTCGCTACCTGGAGGTCGTGGGTTCGATTACCACGCCTCCCATTTTCTTATTTTAATTTGTGCTCTCTTCCTACTAACCCAGCAGACGCGAGTTCGATTCCCCCGGCCCCCTTTTCTTTTTCCTTTCTCGCGAATTCCAGTAGCCAAAGGGTGAGGTCACAGGTTCGAATCCTTGTGGCCTCACCTCTTTAAAATGTATTAATTTCCAGATTTCTTTGTTAAGCTTTAGCCTAAATTAATATTGCATAGTTGCTGGAAATTTTAGTCATTCTTCAACTCATTTTCATCAACGTTTTCACATGATTCAAAGGGTGCATTCATAAATCATTTTAACACATTTTTAGGCGCATCTTTCATAAGTTTATTTGGCTAAAAGATTGTTATTCAATCAACCACATTTCATTACAATGAACATCACATTGTGTACACATTTCACACATAAAATACAAAGAATGAACATGTTAATTCATAGTTCTAACAGTGAGTAAGTTCACTGCCAAAGTTCACTGCCAACGTGCACACACACACATCATTTTTTTCGATCACACATTGCTTGTCATTCTCGTGATTTCACGTACATAAACATATTCGCATTCAATACAAAAACACCACACATACCTAAATCTACCAGCAAACAAAACCCAACCTACGAATCATTGGGAGCTAGTGACAAGGACATGCAACGGGGAAACAACCCTAGTTTCGGAGTGAATCTCTTGAATCTTAAGGGGTCTCTTGGGAAAGGGACCAAGAGAGAAGAAACCCATACCTTAATTTGCTTGTTCAAACGTGGAGTTGCTGCCCAAAACCTTCTCCAAAATCAGTCCAAGCTTCCTCAACGTCCACACCACTCGACGGACAACTTCTCTTTGTCTTAACGTTTTTGATTACTTTATTTTTCTTAAACATTTTCGTGTGTTCTTCAAGTGTGAAGAACCTTAGTTAAAGTTTCTGTTCTTCACGTTAATTGGCAGAGATAACAAGAGAGTTTTTGAGCGTGAAGAGGTGATAAACGTGAGAGAGTGAAACGTGTGAAGTAGTTAAGGATTAGATGATGACTTAGTCAATTTAGGACTCTCCTTAATACTTAAAATCTGATTTAATTAATTATACATGAAAGGAACATTTTGCCCTTAAAATCAGATTTTAAATAATAAATAAATTATCAATTGGTTGCTTCCAATGGGGCTCGAACTCGAGTGACACCATTTCGCGAAAATGGGTCACTTCTGGTCGACCCAACCCGAATTGATGTTTTAATTAAATTAATTAATTAATTAATTAATTAATTCCCTAGGGTAATTACAATATTACCCTTGGCCTAGAAAAGACCATTTTACCCCTGGACACTCAAAACTTAAACTTTCCGTTTTTAAGTCCGGTAAGGACTTTTTCGATTAAATCTTCATTTTCGAGAGCCTTACATGGTTGGTTCCAACCTTTCCAAGCTCAACTAACTCGCCAAGTTAGTTGGCTTGGTCGTAGTAAGGGTTCTGAGGTCTGGTTCTACGCGTATCAATCCGTGTGAACCTTGGTGTAATTGCAAGCATTCTTGACACCTTAAGTATTTATCTTATTCATTTTTTTAGGGTTGTTACATTATCCCCCCCCCTTAGGAACATTCGTTCCCGAATGACACTACCACTACATATCGTAATGCCAGTCAGATCATAACATAATCACTATGCATAGTTAAGCAATAGCAACAAAATACGGAGAGATAAGGAACATAGACTTAAGAGTAGGAAGTCTAACCTCAAGATCTGAAAAGATGAGGGTAGCGGGATCTCATGTCGGCCTCAGCCTCCCACGTAGCACCCTCAACAAGATAATTTCTCCACAATACCTTCACTGTGGCAATCTCCTTGTTCCTCAGCCGCTTGTCCTGTCTGTCTAAGATCTCAACAGGTACCTCCTCATAAGACAAGTCTTCACCAACCCCCAAACCTTCAACAGGTAGAATTGATGCTGGATCACCTAGGCACTTCTTCAACATAAAGACATGAAAGACTGGATGAACAGAAGGTAGTTCCGCAGGCAATGCCAACTCATAGGACACCTCACCCACACGCTGTAGGATCTCGTATGACCCAACGTACCTCGAACTCAACTTCCCCTTCCTGCCAAACCTCATCACCCCCTTCATAGGTGATATCTTCAGATAGACCTGGTCGCCAACATCAAACACTAAGGGCCGTTTTGTGTTATCTGCATATGACTTCTGCCGACTGTAAGCAGTATCCAACCTATCCCTAATCACTCTGACCTTCTCTAAGGCCTCATTAATGATCTCTGGACCCAAAATGGATGACTCTCCAACCTCGAACCACCCAAATGGAGATCTACACCTCCTACAATACAGTGCCTCAAACGGTGCCATCCGAATATTGGAGTGATAACTATTATTATATGAGAACTCTATCAAGGGCAGATGGTCATCCCAGCTACCTCTGAAGTCAATCACACACGCTCTCAACATGTCCCCTAATGTCTGAATGGTGCGCTCTGCCTGCCCATCTGTTTGAGGATGGAAGGCAGTACTAAGCTTTACCTGCGTGCCCAAGCTCTTCTGGAAAGATTTCCAAAAATATGAAGTAAACTAAGCTCCTCTATCTGAAATGATAGACAAAGGAATCCCATTCCATCTCACAATCTCATCAATATAGAGTCTCGCATAATCCTCAGCTCTGTAAGTAGACTTCACAGGGATAAAGTAGGCAGACTTAGTCAATCTGTCCACAATAACCCATATGGAGTCATGCTGCCTCTTAGTCCTCGGAAGACCAACCACGAAGTCCATATTAATGGCCTCCCACTTCCAAGTCGGAACCTCAATAATATGAGTCAGACCGCCAGGCTTAGGATGCTCTGCCTTAACCTGTTGACAATTAGGACACTTGGCCACATATTCTGCAATGTCCTTCTTCATGCCATCCCACCAATAAATCTGCTTAAGATCATGATACATCTTGGTGGAACCTGGATATATGGAATATCTGGAACCATGGGCCTCTGCAACAATCCTGGTCTGCAAATCATCCACATCTGGTACACACAGCCTGTCCTGGTACCTAAGTATGCCATCAGCTCCCAAAGCGAAAGACTCATTCATCTTCATCAACACTGAGTCCTTCAGCTCCATCAACACAAGATCTAGAAGATGACCCTGCTTGACTTCAACTACCAAGGATGATTTAGAACTAGGATAAACTGAAACATCCCCACTAGTAGAGTCAACCAACCGCATACCCAGTCTGGCCAGTCTGTGTACATCTTTCACCAACTCCTTCTTCTCATCCTCAACGTGGGCTGTACTTCCCATGCTCAAAGCATCAGCTACAACATTGGCCTTACCTGGATGGTAGTGAACATTCATGTCATAATCCTTCAACAGCTCCAACCATCTCCGCTGACGTAGATTCAACTCCCTCTGTGTGAACACGTACTGGAGACTCTTGTGGTCTGTGAATACATCCACATGCAATCCATACAAGTAGTGCCTCCACAGCTTCAGTGCAAACAGCACAGCTGCCAACTCCAGGTCATGAGTGGGATAATTCTTCTCATGAACCTTGAGCTGTCTGGACGCAATAGGCTATCACCTTACAAACCTGCATAAGAACACAACCCAAACCAACCCTAGATGCATCACAGTAAACAAAGTAATTCTCACCACACTTAGCCAAAGTAAGCACCGGGGCTGAAGTGAGTCTGTCCTTCAGCTCCTGGAAACTCCTCTCACAAGTCTCCGTCCACTCAAACTTGGCTTTCTTCTTCGTCAAAGTTGTCAATGGGGCAGCAATGGAAGAAAAGCCCTCCACAAACCTGCGGTAGTAACCAGCCAATCCCAAAAAGCTACGGATATCAGTGGGAGTAAGAGGATTAGGATAGTTCTTCACAGCCTCAGTCTTCCTGGGATCCACCTCCATGCCCTGATCGGACACAACATGACCAAGGAAGGTCACTGATCTAAGCCAAAATTCACACTTGCTGAATTTGGCATACATCTGAAGTTGTCTAATTACCTGCAAGGTTAATCTCAAATGATGTTCATGCTCTTCCCTGGTCCTAGAGTAGATGAGGATGTCATCAATGAATACTATGACGAAAGAGTCAAGGTATTCACGTAAGACTCGGTTCATGAGGTCCATAAATGCAGCAGGTGCATTCGTAAGACCAAATGACATGAATAAGAACTCATAGTGACCATAACGGGTACGAAAGACTGTCTTTGGGATATCTCCATCCCTAACCCTAAGCTGGTGATACCCTGAACGAAGATCAATCTTAGAGAAGAAACTAGACCCTTGAAGCTGATCATACAAATTATCTATTCTGGGAAGTGGATACTTATTCTTTATAGTGACTTTGTTGAGTTGCCGATAATAGATACACATTCTAAGGGTTCCATCTTTCTTTTTTAGAAACAACACTGGAGCGCCTCAAGGGGATATCCTCGGCTGAATGAAACCCTTGTCAGTGAGATCTTTTAACTGCAACTTCAACTCTTTGAGTTCAACTGGAGCCATTCAGTAAGGAGGAATTGAAATTGGTTTAGTATCGGGTTCTAAGTCGATACCAAAATCAATCTCTCGAGGGGGAGGGACTCCAGGCAAATGATCAGGAAATACATATAGGAACTCATTCACTACAGGCATTGAGTCTACGGAAGGAATGTCATGATCTAGATCATTAACACTCACAAGATGACACAATAACCCCTTGGACATCATTTTATTGGCCTTAAGGTTCGAAATCAAGAGGTTAGGACGACTCGAGTTGTACCCCTCCCAGACTAGCTCCTCCTCATTAGGGAAATGAAATCTCACCAATCTACTACGACAGTCCAAGTAAGCATAACAACTGTGAAGCCAATCCATACCAAGAATAACATCAAAATCATGCATGGGTAACTCAACCAAGTCTTGACACATAGTCTTACCACTTATCACTATTGGGCAACCCTTGTATACTCTATCAGTTCTTACATTTTCTCCTAAAGGTGTACTAACCACTATTGGATCATGCAGAACTTCAGGCAATATCTCAAAAGTGAGAGCAAGCAAAGGAGTTACAAAGGAAAGCGTAGACCCTGGATCAAGTAAAGCATAAACAGAAGTTGAGAATACTTGGAGCATACCTGTGACCACATCAACGGACTTCTCCTGCTCCTCCCTGCCCTTCAGGGCATAGAACCTGTTCCTCTTAGGAGGCTCGGCTGCTGCTGCACCCTGTGGATTAGGCCTAGGCTGAGCATTACCTCCAACCTGACCTCTGCTTTATTGGCAGTCTCTAACCATGTGCCCACTCTTACCGCAACCGAAGCAGACATTAGTGCCCTGTCTGCACTCTCCACTGTGAGCTCGGCCACACTTAGCACAATTCTTTTTAGGATGCTGCATCTCACCTCCATTGCCCCTCTTGGGCTCAGGGATGCCTCCTCTAGGTGTTGTACTCCTCTGAAAGTTAGAGTTCCCAAAACTCTGTTGCCCCTTCTTGAACCTAGGCTGCTCACGGACGCAAAAATTGTTTCTGTGTCCTGCATGGCTGGGATCTGCCTGATCTTGATGCTTAGGCCTCCTAGAATCACAAATACCCCTCTTTTTGCGGCTGTCCTCTACCTGATGGACATGCACCATAAACCTGGAGAGTTCAATATTATCATGGAGCATCGCAGACCGACACTCCTTGTCTAGATCTCCATTGATTCCTGTGAGGAACCTTCTCATCTCATCCCTGCTGTTAGATACAAGGGAAGTAGCATACCTGGATAATATAACAAACTTCAGGGAATACTCCCTGACTGTCATTGATCCCTTCTTAAGGTTGATAAACTCCTCAACCTTTGCCTCTTTCATCTCCCTGGGAAAGTATTTCTCTAGGAAGGCTGTCTTAAACAGCTCCCAAGTGACCGGAACTCCGCCCAACGCTCGGCTATCCTGCCATATCTTGGACCAAGTCTGTGCAACATCCTTGAGCTGATAGGAAGTCAGCTCAGCCTTCTCACTATTTGTGTCCCCCAGAGCCACCAAAATCTTATGCACCTCGTCCACAAACTCCTGGGGGTCCTATGAATTCCTAGACCCTGTGAAAATAGGAGGATTCATCCTCGTGAAATATCTCAGCCTGTCAGCCATGCTACGAACCGGTGGGTTCTCCCTCTGAACATTCTGTCGGTTGACCTGGTCTGTGGCATCTGGGGAGTTGGGAGGTTGTGGGTTCGAACCCCCACATCCTCCTTATTATTCCTCTTAATTTCGCTAGAGGCTATGAGGTGGTGGGTTCGAACCCCCACAGCCTCCTATTTTTTTTTATTTAATTTCGCTAGGCTTAGTGTTTTTGGCAGTGAGGTTGTGGGATCGATCCCCCACAGCCTCACTTATTTTATTAATTATTTCGCTCCTCTCCATTTCCGTCCTTCAGGTCGTGGGTTCGATTCCCACGCCTCACATCTTCTTTTCTTTATTTTTCAATTCCTTCACTCGCTACCTGGAGGTCGTGGGTACGATTCCCACGCCTCCCATTTTATTATTTTAATTTTTGCTCTCTTCCTACTAACCCAGCAGGCGCGAGTTCGATTCCCCCAGCCCCCTTTTCTTTTTCCTTTCTTACGAATTCCAGTAGCCAAAGGGTGAGGTCACAGGTTCGAATCCTGGTGGCCTCACCTCTTTAAAATGTATTAATTTGCAGCTTTCTTTGTTAAGCTTTAGCCTAAATTAATATTGCATAGTTGCTGGAAATTTTAGTCATTCTTTAACTCATTTTCATCAACGTTTTCGCATGATTCAAAGGGTGCATTCATAAATCATTTTAACACATTTTTAGGCGCATCTTTCATAAGTTTATTTGGCTAAAAGATTGTTATTCAATCAACCACATTTCATTACAATTAACATCAAATTGTGTACACATTTCACACATAAAATACAAAGAATGAACATGTTAATTCATAGTTCTAACAGTGAGTAAGTTCACTGCCAAAGTTCACTGCCACCGTGCACACACACACATCATTTTTTTCGATCACACATTGCTTGTCATTCTCGTGATTTCACGTACATAAACATATTCACATTCAATACAAAAACACCACACATACCTAAATCTACCAGCAAATAAAACCCAACCTACGAATCATTGGGAGCTAGTGACAAGGACATGCAACGGGGAAACAACCCTAGTTTCGGAGTGAATCTCTTGAATCTTAAGGGGTCTCTTGGGAAAGGGACCAAGAGAGAAGAAACCCATACGTTAATTTGCTTGTTCAAACAAGGAGTTGCTGCCCAAAACCTTCTCCAAAATCAGTCCAAGCTTCCTCAATGTCCACACCACTCGACGGACAACTTCTCTTTGCATTAACGTTTTTGATTACTTTGTTTTTCTTAAAAATTTTAATGTGTTCTTCAAGTGTGAAGAACCTTACTTAAAGTTTCTGTTCTTCACGTTAACTGGCAGAGAGAACAAGAGAGTTTTTGAGCGTGAAGAGGTGATAAACATGAGAGAGTGAAACGTGTGAAGTAGTTTAGGATTAGATGATGACTTATTCAATTTAGGACTCTCCTTAATACTTAAAATCAGATTTAATTAATTATACATGAAAGGAACATTTTTCCCTTACAAAAAAATCAGATTTTAAATAATAAATAAATCATAAATTGGTTGCTTCCAATGGGGCTCGAACTCGAGTGACACCAATTCGCGAAAATGGGTCACTTCTGGTCGACCCAACCCAAATTGATGTTTTAATTGAATTAATTAATTAATTAATAATTCCTTAGGGTAATTACAATATTATCCTTGGCTTGGAAAAGACCATTTTACCCCTGGACCCTCAAAACTTAAAATTTCCTCTTTTAAGTCTGGTAAAGACTCTTTCGATTAAATCTTCATTTTTGAGAGCCTTACTTGGTTGGTTCCAACCTTTCCAAGCTCAACTAACTCGCCAAGTTATTTGGCTTGGCCTTAGTAAGGGTTCTGATGTATGGTTCTATGCGTATCAATCCGTGTGAACCTTGGTCTAATCGCAAGCATTCTTGACACCTTAAGCATTTATCTTATTCATTTTTTTAGGGTTGTTATAATTCATGACCAAGGTCTTACCATTACCCCTTAGTTAAATCCAAATAGGTCATCAAGTCATCATAATTCAATAACCAACATAATCACAAGACTAGAAGAATCACTACATAACAATTCAATACTAGATCAAAGCTCAAGATTAAGTCAATTCATCATTCCCTAAATCACTTCACAAGAACTAGCATAAAAGACTACAAATCATTCTAATTTGTTCATGATCAGTGTAATAACATCATCTAATAGAAATTCAAACTATAATCAAGTCAATTGAATGAACATTATACAATATAGGTCAAGATCACAACATAGGGTTAAAGGTATAAGGTCATGTTCTTCAATTTAGACAAAACCATCAATAATCATCATAATCGAGTAAAGATACATGTTAATATATTCAATATAACCTAAAGAAACCAACAAAAACTCAATTCATAACTTCAATTTCGAGATTAGATGAAACCCACTTGAAAACTTATGTTTTTGAAATACTTTGAATGAACCCTTTGAGGAAAGAGGTCTCAAAGGTTAATAGATCCCATACCTTAACATTTTGACAAAGATTTGGAGATGAAATCGTCCCTTTACATCCCCCGAATCCCTTCCTTAGCTTAGTCTTCAATGGTGTCTTCCAATAGTGAGAGAAAGTAGAGAGAAGGTAGAGGAATTGTGTTGTGAGTTCTAATTAGTCTAATGGGGTTGGGGCCTTTATATAGGAGGTTAATTAACTTAATTAGGTTCCCTTAATCACCCAAACTAACCCCCTAACCCCTTAACTAATTAAATGTATTAATTTAAAATGTGCAGGAAAACTTGACCCTCACAGACGGAACCCCGATCCATGGGCCGTTTGTGAGTCGACAACTTAGCCCCCCTCCGTCCGGCACATCCATAGTCTTGGTCAGAGACTTGTGCAGGAGAGGGATTCCCCATTTTGTCTAAGTGTGGGACGACGGTTGGCATCGACGCCCCATCGATCCACTCACAGATCGTAGCCTGCATCTCATCGATGCACATTGCCCAGGCAGTGTTGACACAAACTTGCAAAGTTCCTCGTCAAGGACCATTGGTTGGTCATTGGGGGGTCGTACCCAAACGTTTTGACCATGAAACATCTTAGACACATGTTATACACCCTTACTCCTAATTCCATTAATTTTTGACTCCTAAAAGCTAGTCAAATAGGCTAAGACACGCGAGTACCTCTTTGAACCTACTTCCAAACGTCATGGATGTTCTTGGACGTTTTGATTTCTAAACTTTCTAAATGACCTAGATTCTTTATCATCGTCCTAAAAAAACAGTGTCCAGACCTCAAGACACCTATGTTAGGCTTTACAACACGTCTTGAATTTTTGAAGTGTTACATTATCCCCCCCTTAGGAACAGTCCTCCCCGAATGACACTAAAACTCTTTTAAATGACGGAATAGACTAAATACTAGAATCCCAACACACAACATCAATACAATACAACATAATTCATATCATTTCACCCAAGGCATTTCCAAACATCAATTACCACGCATAAGGATCAAACATTACATCATGAGGCATTTTCCTTCTTATAACAACAACAACAACATGAGCTTAACATGATATACATGAGTCAATTAGGACAAGGTTTAACTTATTAATATGCCACACATCACTTCATAAAGACTAAACATATCAAAATGTAAACACAACTCAAAATAAGCCCAAAAGTAAAATTTCAAGTTGTAATGCACTTATTCACTGTTACTTCACTATTTTGAAATCCAAAAATGCACATTTTTGCAAAACTTCACCAAAAATCATGAAACTTCATATTGTAGTCATTTTTATATTATTTAAAAGAATTAATACCTTGATTATTAAAAAGAAGAGGGTAACGAGACTTCATGTCGGCCTCGGCCTGCCATGTTGATTTTTCCATAACACTTTTACAGAAACCACCTCTTTGTTACTCAACCTTTTCACTTTCCTATATAGAATTTTAACCGGGACCTCCTCATAGGAAAGGTTATCCTTCATACCAACACCCTCAATAGGAAGAATGGACTCGGGATCACCAACACACTTCTTTAACATAGAAACATGGAAAACCGGAAGAACCGAAGCCAATTCACTAGGCAACCTCAACTCATAGGCAACATTTCCAACTCTCTGCGAGATTTCATAAAGACCCACATAAGGAGGACTTAACTTCCCTTTCTTGCCAAATCTAACCACCCCCTTCATAGGTGAAATTTTCAAGTACACCTTATCACGTTCTTCAAACTCTAGATCTCTTCTCCTATGATCGACATAAGTCTTTTGCCGACTATAAGCCATTTGTAAGCGATTCCTTATAATATGAACTTTCTCCAAAGTCTTATAAATCAAATCGGGACCAAGAATCAAAGACTCCCCGAATTCAAACCACTTACACCTCATACCATATAAGGCTTCATAGGGAGCCATGAAGATGGATTAATGAAATCTATTATTATAAGCAAACTCCACCAAAGGAAAGTTCTTATCCCAACTTCCCTTGAAGTAAACAACACAATATCTAAGCATATCTTCAATGGTTTAAATAGTACATTCCACTTGACCATCCGTTTGGGGATGAAAAGTGGTACTCAACTTCACCTTAGTACCCAACCCTTCTTGGAATGACCTCCAAAACCTAGATGTGAATTGTGCACCCCTATCCGATATAATGGATAACGGAATACCATGGCGACACAAAATCTCATCTATGAAGATCTTAGCATAATCTTCCGCCGAATAAGTAGACTTAACCGTAATAAAATGAGCGGACTTGGTCAACCTATCCACCACCACCCATCTGGAGTCAAATTGCTTTTGGTTCTTAGGCAAACCTACCACAAAATCCATATTGATGTCTTCTCACTTCCAATTAGGAATTTGGATTTCAAGTAGTAAGCCACCCGACTTTAGATGTTCGGCTTTTACTTGTTGGCAATTTTGACACTTAGCAATAAACTCCGTTATGTCCCTTTTCAAAACTTCCCACCAATACACCTCCCTAAGGTCATGATACATTTTTGTTGACCCCGGATGAATGGAATAATGGGACACATAAGCTTCCTCATGAATCCGGTTTCTAAAATCATCAACATTAGGAACACACAACCGCCCTTGATACCTCAAAACACCATCCCCCCCCTAAGGAGAATGACTCATTAAACTTGAAAAGGACCGATTCTTTCAACTCCATCAATGGTTGATCAAGGTGTTGTTTGGACTTCACCTCAATAACCATGGATGATTCAGAGGTATGATGAACCATGGCACTACCATTTGGAGAACCTTCCAATCTAACACCCGATCTGGCTAACCTATGAATATCTTTCACTAAGTCTCTTTTGGCTTCTTCTATATGAGACACACTATCCATAGTCATGCGACTTAGAGCATCCGCCACCACATTTACTTTATCGGGGTGATAGAGAGCACTCATGTCATAATCTTTGAACAATTCTAACCACCTTTTTTGTCGGAGATTCAAATCCTTTTGGGTAAACACATATTGGAGACTCTTATGGTCTGTAAACACATCAACATGAACACCATACAAATAATGCCTCCATATTTTCAAGGCAAACACTACGGACGCTATCTCAAGGTTATGAGTGGGATAGTTCTTGTCATGCACCTTAAGTTTCCTAGAAGCATAGGAAGTCACCTTCCCATGTTGCATAATCACACACCACAAACCCATACGGGATGAATTACAATACACAACAAAGGCCTTTGTTCCCTCCGGTAAAGTCAACACCAGAGAGGAAGTAAGCCTATCTTTTAAAATTTGGAAGCTCTTTTCACATGCGTACGACCACTCAAACTTTTTACTCTTTTGAGTCAAGGTAGTCAAAGGAGATGCAATGGACACAAAACTATCCACAAACCTCCGATAATAACCCGCCTCCGTTTTCCTTACCGCCTCCATTTTCCATGGATCAACCTCAACTCCCTCACTAGAGATGATATGACCAAGAAATGACACGGACCTCAACCAAAACTCACATTTGTATACTTGGCAAACAATTGATGTTCTTTAAGGGTTTGCAATACCACCCTCAAATGACCCATGTGATCTCCCTCATTTTTTGAATATACCAAGATGTCGTCAATGAAGACAATGACAAATGAATCTAGGTAACTTCAAAACACCCTATTCATTAGGTCCATAAACGCCACCGGAGCATTAGTGAGACCATAAGACATTAACAAGAATTCATAGTGCCATATCTAGTACGAAATGTCATCTTTGGTATATCCTCACCTCTTTCCCTAAGCTGGTTATACCCCGATCTCAAGTCAATTTTCAAAAAGTAGCTTGCCCCTTTGAGTTGATCAAACAAGTCATCAATCCGAGGGAGAGGGTACCTATCCTTCATCGTGACTTTGTTGAGTTGGCGATAATCAATACACATTTTCAAGGACCTATCCTTCTTCTTTACAAACAAAACTGGAGCACCCCATGGAGAAATACTAGGACTTATGAAACCCTTGTCTAGCAAGTATTTGAGTTGTGCCTTCAACTCCTTAAATTCGGCCGGAGCCATCCGATAAGGAAGAATTTAAATGGGGTTTGTTTCCGGTATAAAATCGATACCAAAATCAATTTCCCATTCGGGAGGAATACAGGGAAGGTCACTAGGAAAGACCTTTTGAAATTCACTCACTATGGGGACCGACTCAATGGGAGGAATTTTGGAGTCTAGATCTTGGACTTTCACTATGTGATATAGACAACCCTTTGACATCATTTTGCATGTTTTTAGACAACAAATGATACAACCTCTAGGAATAGAACTTCCCCCCTTCCACTCAACAACGGGTTCATTTAGGAAATTAAACCTCACCACCCTTGTTCTACCATCAATAATGGCAAAACAAGAATGCAACCAATCCATACCTAAAATGATATCAAAATAAAGCATATCTAGTTCTACTATATCAACATGGGAAAATCTATTGGGCAACATGATAGGACAATTCCTATATACCCTCTTTGCAACTACCGACTCACCCACCGGAGTAGACATTAGAAAGGGCTCATGCAAAATATCGGGTAAAGTATCAAACTTTTTAGCTACAAGAGGTGTAAAAAAATACAAAGTAGAACCCGGATCAAGTAAATCATAAACATCAATAGAAAATATTTTTAATATACCGGTCACCACATCGGGAGAAGTCTCTTGCTCACCCCTAGTACGAGGAGCATAGAAGTGGTTCTTCTTAGGAGCATCACTAGAACCACTTGCTTGAGCTTGACCACCCTTGTCTTATCCCTTCACATTAGGGAAATCTCGAACCTTGTGCCTAGCTGTCCCACAAATAAAGCATTTATCCGTCCCAATGAGGCAAGCACCATAATGCTTCTTTCCACACTCACCACAAGTTGGCTTCTCATTTGGTGATCTAGTACCTTTCCCCTTTAGAGGCTTAGGGTTTGCACCCTTTTCATTATGAGGCTTAGGTAATTTGGTTGGAACTTGATTAGAGAACCGCTTTTTGAACCTAGTCTTGTCTTGAATCTCAAGCCTATTCTTGGAAGAACCACCATCATAAGATCTTGCCCTTTTTGCATCTGTACTCTTCCTCCTATCCCTTTCCTCCTCCAGTTGCCTAGAATACACCATAAGACGAGATATGTTCATGTTCTCATGTAGCATAGCCAAATGACACTCCTCTTGCAAGTCCTCCGACACCCCGTCATAAAATGGCTTATTTCATCTCTAGGATCGGAAACCAAAGAATGAGCATATTTTTACAATTGAGTAAATTTCATGGAGTACTCAAGAACACTCTAAGACCTAGTGAAAGATGTTCATAGGTTGGTTAGGTTGGGTGTGAGATTGGAAAATTCTCCGAATGGTGGTTTCATGGTTCATAATAACTCCGAGTCATCATTGATAGTTGAGGTGAAGTAAAAACAACACTTTGATAAATCATTGATGGAGTTCATGGAATCGGTCCTTGGCAAGCTTAATGAGGCATTCTCCCTAGGGAGGATGGTATTTTAAGGTGCCAAGGAAGATTTTGTGTTCTTAAGGTAGATGAGTTGAGGAACCGGATCCTTGAGGAAGCCCATGGGTCCCGCTACTCCATTCATCCAAGTTTGATAAAAATGTACTATTACCTTAGGGAAGTATATTGGTGGGAAAGTATGAAGGACATAGTGAAACTTGTTGCTAAGTATCCAAATTGCCAGCAAGTGAAAGACGAACATCTAAAGTCGGGTGGCTTGCTACAACAAATCCAAATCCTACTTGGAAATGGGAAGACATCAATATGGATTTTGTAGTGGGTTTACCTCGGCCACAAAAGCAATATGACTCTATATGGGTGGTTGTGGATAGGTTGACCAAGTCCGCTCCTTTTATTCGAAATTGGACTTTTTATCCTTTTGAAATCTTTGAAAATCATCTTTGAAATTGTCTCTATGGTGATAGAAAGTCTTAGATGAAGAAATCCCATACATTATTTGAAGAACCCAATGATAATTGAAGAAGAAACTACATTGAAGAACCATCTTCAAGCTCCATCTTCACCTTGAACTCTCATGGAAGTTTTTGAAGATACTTTAGGAGGGAAAGGGTTTTGATCTAAGTGCTAGGGTTCAAATGAGAGTTTAATCACTTATTTACTCTTAAAATACCCCTAAATACTTAAAACAACCGTCCTCCTACATTAAAAAGGTTTGGGGTGAATTACCAACTTCACCCCTAACATCACAGTGAAGCAGCGCAGTTTCACAGCACCATCGACGCCCCACCATCGACGGTCCGATTGTGAGACCCCGTCAATGGGGTATCGTGGTTTGGTTCAGCAGCTATTCAACCTGCAGGCCACATGTCTCCATCGACGAGACCCATCGACGGGCCGTCGCCTAGTCGATTGGCCATCGTTTGGGTCAGTCAATTGCCACTATCTGGAAGTGTTGACCTCACAGTTGGGGTCCTCCTTTAGGGCACCTTGTGGGTCCTACGTGGAGTCATACCCGAATGTTTCCAACCCAAATATGTTCTAATATGATTTGAGGACCTCCCACATGAGTTTCATCCCAAACAAACACTTAAAACGCTACGGAACATGCTTTAGACACACAAGGTCATTTCAAAGCACATCTTTAGAACGTCATGGACGTTTTTGGACGTTTGACCTACAAACTTCACAAAACTTGAAACACTGCCTACATACACTATAATAACTCATTTAAGGACCTTATAAACTCATTAATCACACATAAACACATAAAACCACATATGAGGCACCTAGGTGACTTAGTCGTCGAACATCTTGGTCGTCCCTTGACGTTTGACTTCCAATGCACCTAAACTCTTAGACACTGCCTCAAACCCACATATAAACGATTTTATGACCTTAGACCATCATGAAAACCATGTTAAGCTCTATCTCATCCAAGCAATCACATCTAAAACACCACCGGACAAGAAAACATAAGAGAGAGATCTTATAGAGTTAAGTTATATGGCTCGATAAGAGAATGATTAAGATGGGAAAATCTATCGTCCTATAGCCTCTCATATCATTTGATGATGTCGCGACTCACCACCAATGAACACGAGACTCTACTAGACATAGCAATTTGAGACTTTGAGCACCTAAAATCACTTTATAAACCTCATTCTCTGATACCACGTTTGTCCCATCCGGGGAGCACACCCTAGAAGTAACATGACGTACTTGACCTCTCAAAGGTCTTATACAAGACCAAAGTTATCAATCATCACATTGTCAAAGTAAATTTAGCGGAAAATTTAAAACTTTTCATAGCACATCATATGCTAAAAGCTTCACTTCATATATATTTATAAAATATAAGTCATAATACATATTTAGACTTTAAGTCTCTTTGCCATCCTAGACTCAACATCATAAGAGTACTTTAGGGACACGACATGTACAACATATTTCAGAGTACAATAATACTATGTTTTATAGTAAACCATAATTTAGGAGAAATTTGGAACTTAAGGATTCCTTTCCTTGAGCTTGGGAATCACATATATAGCTCCACAATCATATAGACATCCTGTAAGCATCCATAACCTACACTTTATGTAAAAAGTAGAGAAGAATGGGATTAGTACAAGAATGCACTAAGTATGGAAACCATGCAAAAACATGCATTTAAAAGGGACATTTTCTTGAAATCATACTTCATGCCTTTTGAGTAAATCTTCATAAAAACTTTATACAATAGCATTTATATCATTCACATACTTCATATAGACATATTCAAAGGCCAAACATCATTGAAAATCACATATAGAATTCAACGCACATTTGAGGTCACTTGACAGTGAGCGCTTTCCACATTACAGTGAACTTCCTTTCTATTACTCATTAATCTCGCCAATTAACCCACTAGTGATACTATGTACAATGCATCACCTTAGGACACAAAGAAAGCATACATATATCCTACATAAACCAACACATGTCGTCATATAAGTATAATACATTATAGACATATTTAAGTTAGACTGTATTGGCTTTACAGTAAGTTACATCCATTTGTATATCTAATCACTTCGCTTCACATAGTAATTATAAGACCTTACTCTTGCCCCCAATCTACGTCTACTAGTGCAATCTACATGCAAAGCCCCATAACCTCACAAATACTTAATAGACCTATCATGACACCACAAGCCTCAACACTTCATACATCATCAAACAAGTAAGGAAACTTCATACAAGATAGGTAAGACCTTCATCATATAGTCATTAATACAAACATCATTCATATATGGACAACTTCACATCATATAGACTTATACCATGCACATCTTCATAACAAGTAGACCGTTATTACAATGTCATGCATAAAGACATAAGCATAATCATATACATCAGGCCACCTCCCTAGGACTTCCTAAGGATCTACTTGTGAAATGTCTAGATGGTTTCATTACTTCCACCTATTCTAAGTAACCTCCCTTAGTCATCCTAGTTAGGGTCCTAGTCATTTACTTTCATTGTCCATTTTACTTTAGGGAAACTATAGCCTTAATCGACACTAAGACCATGGGTGCTAAATAAGGAAGTTGGTGTTATCCCCTCATACCAAAAAGAGGGCATCTTACTTTCCAAAGTAATACATGAGTATCATTCTAGCATATTAGGTGATATCACTTGCTAGATCCTATGTGGCAAGCATAGATTATGGAACTTGGATGCCCTCATGGAAACATACCTCTATGCCCTTGGGCTGTGAGGCTTTTCATCTCATGAGATTTATGGTAGACCTACCTTCCCACATTGGGAAGGGACACACACTCATATATAAGTTCAGTCGATGCTAAGCTTAGTTTTCTTTTATTATAATTTCTTTATAAAACATAGGCTTAGGAGAGTCATCCTCTCATATGCTTAGTTCATAGGTCATACATGAGAGTTCATCAAGCTAAATAATGTGAGAAATCCTTTCACATGGACATAGCATATGTATTAGCACTATCTAGTTACGGATACACTTGAGTACATCTATCAAGGCTCCTCTATTGACTAGATCATCATTCATGTGTGTGTGTATACTTTTATGTGAACAAACCTTTTACATAACACATAAATTTCACACATGTTCATATATCAATACACTAGTCTATAGGTATAATTATATGAGCAATCCTTTCATATAAACAAACTAAGACACTATCCACACTCATACTTCATCATATAATATAAGTAATATTCATAATATGTCCATACATTCATTTTCATATACATAGAAACCACACGTAGGAACTATCCTATAAAGGTACACATGTGCAATGCATAGACCAGGTTCCATTCCCTTGGACATACTAGTACACCTATCAAGTCATCCTAGTTAAGGAATACATAACATAATTCACATACATATACTTTACATGCATAGTAGTAACACTAGTGAATATCAGTACAACCTTTCATTAGACACTATGAACATTTAATACATTGTAATCATGCCTAATGTGTGAGTGTGTGTTTACATTGGTCAACATGATCACGTAATGAATATCAACAACACATTGAGGCATCCACCCTCTTAAGACGACATTACACTTTCAAGAATAGACCACAAAACACAATTTAGCATAGGAGGCAAGCTAACTTCATATTATACTTTAAGACTCCTAAAATTAGCTATTCACACATTTTCATAGGGGTACATGGGCAGGGTTTATCAATCCTTAACACTTCATTAAATGGAAGCACCTACACATGATCTAACATAACAATTGATATGCTCATAACCTAGATTCACAACTAAAGTAGAAGCCTAGGCAGAAGTTACACATAAGGTGATCATCATAACCACTCATTCATATATTCATCAATTTGCCTTAAAGGCCATGGTAAACACATATATAATGACAATAAAATAAACACCGCCACCATAAATGGACCATACCACACAATTCCATACAAGGCCTTATCCACCACCATAATATAGAAAAGTGGAGAAATAGATGAGTATAGCAATTCTTACCAATCCTTTAGACTTTGGTCATAACTGACCATTGCTACTCTTTCATCAATAAATCAAGTATAGGGCAGTAGCTAAAGTACCATAATCATATATTAAGTCATGTATAAGCTACTACAAGGTCATGCTACAACTAGTACAACACATTAACATACTAGAAGGTAGAAGGACATAGACCATTAACCAATTTCACTTGCATGGATTATAAATCATATTTAATTATTGTTATCAATCTAGGGCAGTGTCGAAATATACTTAACATATCAAAATCATGTTTAAATCCCTACAAGATCATGATACCAACATACACAGTAAATCAATTCACTAGAGAGTAAAGAAAATAGGCAATGCTATTCCTTAAAGACTTGTTCATCCATCATATTTTTAACAATAATGTACATGTTAGTAGTAACTAAACTGATCATTACTCAAATGAATCATGCTTCATCTAACCTAATATCGAGATCATATCTACATAGTATTACGAATCAATAGACTAGAAGAACTTAGATCAACTCATATCAATCCTTCTTCACCTTGACCATATACGATTTATACTTAAAATTCAATAATAATATTAACCTTAGGCAGAAGCTACAAGGCTCTCCACATACTCGAAATCTACTTTTATACAATTAAGGACCAATGTTACAGTGATCACATTGATAACGACGCTAGGGATGTTAAAATCTTCATACATTGATACATATGCATCCTTCATAATAATTTGATAATTAATACACATAAATAACAGTGGATATAAACAAGTCAACGTAAGAGAGTCCCAATTCAACCATTAATAAGTCACGATCACAATGCCCCACGCAACGACTGAATCGATTTTGGTAGGGGACATGGGTTCATAATGAATTCATGTTAAAACCAACACATTAACATAAATTAATCATGATTAAGCCATTAAAAACATTTTGAAGAAAGAACCCATGGCTATATTGAAGAAGAAGAAGTTTGATCATGAAATCTCTTTTGAAACTTTGAGATTAACTCTATAGATGGAAGGATAACTAGAGATGAAGGATCACCACACCTTTGTCTAGTTGAAAACCTCTAAAACTCAATGAATAATCCATGGATATCCAAGATCCAAGCTGTTCTTGAGATTCACCAAAAATGGAGGTTTCTAGGGATAATTGGTTTTGGAGGGAAAGTTTATTTGGTGTGAATTGGATTGGGAATGGGTTGATCACGTTTTTTATCACTTATATACACCCAAAAATAGCTAAATAAATCAAGTAGGGTCAGTTTAGGACGTGGGGTGAATTTCTCATTCACACCAATAATGAAATAATCGCTAGCAAGTGGCACCAGGCCTGCATCGACGGACCACCATCGACGGCCAGTAGGTCCATCGATGGGCCATCTGTGGCTTTAGTAGATTGGACCTTGGGCTATTATTTGGTTGATCCTTGCCCAGTATAAGTGTCCATTAATGAGACCTCACTAACGGGCCGTTGGTCAAGCAACCGGGCATCGTTTGGTTCAATCGACTGACACTAACAGTGTCTCGACAGCCCTTGGGTCCTTTTTGTGGGCCCTTCTATGGGGCCCTTGTGAAGTCGTACTCGGGCATTTCCAATGTAAATGTGTACATTGACAATTCAAGGACCTTCCATGCAAGTTTCACCCAAAATGCACATGAGCATCTCAAGGGCTAACTTTCGAACACCTATAAACATGCAAGGCCCCATCAAGATACACATGAGCGTCTCAAGGGCTAACTTTCGAACGTCTTGGACGTTCTTTGTCTTTTGACCTCCAAAATTTATGAAACTATATATATTCTATATATAAACATCATTATAACACATTTTAAGACTTCATATGCTCATAATATATAAATATAAGTACGTATAGACACAAGAGGCACATAGGTGACAACTTGTCGAATGTCTTGATCGTCCCTTGACGTTTGACTTCCAAATCAGCTCAAACTTAACACACTGCCTCAATACCTTATTATATGAAATTATAGGACCTTATAACCTTAGTACAAACATGTTAAAATCTATAAACCTTAACTCATTTTGGGGGTTTTACAATTAACTTGCACTTAATGATGTAGTGGGCTATATTGCTTTCATGAGGAGTGTTTTGGGCATGTTTTGCTGTTCTGTTCATAATTAATCACTATGGGAACTCTTAATGTTCACATTAATCTCATAATTGAGATGGAGAAGGTAGTACCTCCTTATGTGATATGAAAAGTTGAGCTAGTGTTATGGTATGTTGTGGATTAAGTTCCTATTTGTTGATGCTATGTTTATATGTTTAAAGGAGTTGAAATTTCCTCCAATGAGCTGTGACTCATTATTATATTGGTTAATTGGTTGTATTCTAGTCTTGATTCTTTTTCCTTTTTCCCAATATAAGGTTTAAGGTGTCATTCGGGGACGAATGTTCCTAAGGGGGGAATATTGTAACACACCGTAAATTCCATGACCTATACGAGAGACTTATATGTTGCGTAACAATGGTTTTAGACCTAATTAATTATAAATAACTTGTTTGAGAAGTATCGGAGCAATAGGATAAAGAAAGGCCTTAACGTCTCGAAACTAGCGAAATTTAACTAGTTAACGTTCCTTTGTTTGGGGAATGTTTTAGAGGGTCAAATGAAGTTTAAAACTTGTAACAAGACTTTTGATAGGTATATTTTAGTATAAAGAGTCTAAACGTTTGATAACGACACCCCAAGGACCATCGGAAGGGTCCTTAGGAAGGACCCCAACAAGGGTGGGCAGGATGCCAAAACAGCCTGCGAAAGTCAAGAATCGGTGGGCTACTGTGCGACGCGCAGAAACCACGGACCTCACTGACTCAAATTATTTTTGGGAAGTAAAATGTGTGTTGGCCCCGCTACGTGGAGACATTCATAATATATCGTAAAAGTCGTCTTTTGGGTGTTTTGACTTCACAAATAAACCCATTTGAGTGAGGGATCTTTTGGGTAATTTAATGGGTGACTATATAATGTCTTAGGGTAAGTTTTAGGTCAATTGTATCACTCAAATCATGTCCCAAAAGTTGAACTCAAATATTTCTCTCTCCCTCCCAAAATTCTCTCCTCCTCCAAAACTCTATTGAAGGCCATTAGAGCTCCAAGAAGAAGATCAAGGCAATTAGAGCTCTCACATTAGTAAGTCCGGCCTCCCACATGGGTTTCTCACGTTAGTAAGTTCGGATTCCCAAATTATGTGTTGTCTCATGAGATGGAAACCTCCACATTAGTAAGTCAAGGTTTCTAGAAACAATCTTATTGAACCTTAACTATGTGCCCACTGTCACGACCGAAGTGTAGACCCCAGAAGAGACCGATGTCTTTGACCTCTCAAAGGTCGCAGATAAGCCTACTTACGTAATTCTTACTTCATCCAGGCTAATTTTTGCGAAAAATTTGAAACTTTCTGTTTCTTATCATGCATAAAGGTCATTCTGCTTACAGTGATAATGTTCACAATCAACCATCTAACATTAAGATTATCAACTGAAAGAAATAATTCAATACTGCATTAAATGTATAATTGCCAAAATGGCACCAATACAATGTCTGAAATAAAAACGGAAAGAAACACTAGTGGAACATACTCCACTAGCTAAGGCCTGCATCTAAGCTAGATAGTAACGATAGACATCCTCAAAAGCATGAGGGCCTAACAAGTCCGGATGAAAGCTCCACGTCCGGATAGCTGCAACGTCAACCTGTAAGCTCTAGCGTCCACTTGTGCCTGCACCTAAAAATATAGAGTTGTATGGGATTAGAACACACTTGTATAAGTATGGGTATATGCAAGCACACACCAAGGACGTGCATGGGTAAGAATAGCTCTTTCTTAACAACATGATTATGGAAAGTCAAGTCAGTGGACTTGCCAAATTGGGATTAGGAAAGTGAGTGAGCTTTACAAATTTGGATTAGGAAAGTTAGTGATCTTTCCAAATTTGGATTAGGAAAGTCATGCCATGAGAGTAACATGCATCATCATACTTATGATATTGCACACAACACATAACATCTTACACATAGCACATATCATATTGCATATAGCACATAACATCTTTCATATCATTCATTCATATGCCATGAGACCTTGGAATCATGGACTTAACATCAAGACTTCCCAAAATGAGGGCTCAACATATGGGACATCAACTAGGGAGTCTTCTTTAGCAAACACACAGTGTGCTTCATTCATTCATACGTACTTCATTTCATTCATTCATAAGCTAGTGTAAACACCAGCTATACCTAGGATGTAGTTTAAGACTCTCATCGGGTTTGCTGTGCAATGATCAAGAATAACCTAGTGTTATTACTTGAGTCTAGCTCACCTCTTGATTATCCTATCCTAACACCTTTAGTATCATTCATTTCATTATGTATATCATTTGAGGCTGGACTCATTCATTGATTGGGAACTTTAACTTTAACTGACATAGATCATGTGAGCATCATGAAATCCAATGTCTCCCCCACACCGAAAAGAGGTGGAATCACCGGCCAGTGTGACCCAAAACATGCTAGCGTATATGGGAATTGAACCCCGCCAGATCAGTATATTGGCAGTATAGGTTCGAAGACTAGGAGATATAAGGAGACCCATACCCGGCATGCCGGACAGTCTCATCTCATGAGAGTTACGTGAACCTCCGCCCTTCCCGAAATAAGGCATCACCGATCATAGCTAGTCTATCGGTGCTCAATATAAAGTTCTATTTCATTCAACTAATACGTCAAGGAAGCTGGCTTCTATTATGAGGACATCATAGCTCAATAGATGATTTCTCATCTCATCATTAGTATTAAGTATACATTATTCTCAATACTTTCATTAGAGTGTTCATAGAGACTGGTCTCTTCATTAACTTTACACTCTCATAGGTGAGTACATTTTGGTAACATTTACTTAGGCTCATTTGAGATTGCTCTCATATTTCACATTAGCCTGTTATCACGTTGTCACCACATTCATTAACATTAGAATATTTGCTCTTTATAATTACTCACCCCATTTTACGTGAATGTTCATTTCATCATATGCCAATGCACTTGGCCATTTGTGTGTTTCACACTCTTACTTAACCCTTCTAGGGTTTCATCATTTCATTACATAATATTCATTTCATCGTATGCCAATACACTTGGCCATTTAGTATGTTTTACACTCGTACTTAACCCTTCTAGGTTTACATCATTTCATTAAATACATCTTAGGTTCACTTATTTTTAAACGTATGTTAGACTCATGGGTCTATACATACAAGCCATGAGGCTTCCTTCATAGTTCGTTTAAGTGATTCATATCTTCCTAAGATAATGTGGTACAAGACTTATGCATCTTTTAAGTATACCAAGATTTCGATTTCGATCTATGTAGGCAACATTATTTTTGAACATTTATTCACGTATGACTTATGTATCAATACGGAATTTGGGCAAGGGAAACCGATTCCGAATCCCTTGGACAAAACTTACATATTTCATTTAGTTTATATTGGTCCACACGGCTTGGGGACCAATGATTGAGCCCCAACACCTTCATTTTATTTTTCCCTTACTTTTTCTCTTCAGTTTTCGCTCAATGGGATTGAGAGGATGTGGAATTGAACCCCCACAACCTCATTTTCTTTTACTTTCTTTTCTTTAAACTCTCTCTTCCTTGACCGAGGGGTTGTGTTATCGAACCCCAACAGCCCCTTATATTTTTTTTTATTTCTTATTCCTTGCCTTTTTTATTTCTTTTAATTCTCCTCTACTGCCTAGAGGTCGTGGGTTCAATTCCCACGCCTCACATTTACTTTCTTTTCATTTTCTCCTAACTCTCCTTTACTGCCTAGAGGTCGTGGGTTCAATTCCCACACCACATTTCTTTTCTTTTCATTTTTTTATTCTCCTTTACTGCCTAGAGGTCGTGGGTTCGATTCCCACGCCTCACATTTCTTTTGTTTTCATTCTTCCTTTCTCCTTTACTGCCTAGAGGTCGTGGGTTCAATTCCCACGCCTCACATTTCTTTTCTTTTCATTTTATTTTAACTTTAATCATAGCTTTCTTATAGTGAGGTCTTGGGTTCAATCCCAACTGACCTCACATGTCTTAAACATTATTTTCAAACTCTCCTAAACCTCAACATTAGCCGAAACTAAACCATCAAAATGCTGGAATTTTTAATCACATTTTGCAGCCTACTTTCTTCAACATTTATACGTAAATTCCTAGGGTAATTTGTAGATCATTTAATACGTTCTTAGGTGCATTTTTCATGCATTCATTTAGCCAAGAAATTATCATTCAAATCAGCCACATATCAACTCATATGAACATCACGATTTACATTAACATGTGTACATGAAATATAAAGAACTATCATGCCATTTCAAGTCCTAAACCATGAACAATAGCCATGGCAAAACACACAAACACACGTAGTTACGTTTTCGGAAAAAATCAACATAAGTCACATAATTCCGAACATACGTATAAACACATAATCATCACGAAAACACGGTTCATCCCTAGTTTTCTACCAGCAAACATAACCAACGTATAATTTAATGGGAGCTAGTGACAGGGACATGCAACGGGGAACAACCCTTGTTTACGGAATTGATTCGTCTGAACCTTAGGTGTCTCTTGGTAAAGGTACCAAGAGAGAAGAAGACCCATACCATTTTGACGTTCAAACCTTGACTTTCTGCCCAAAGAACTCCTCCAAACACACGTCCAACACACAAAGTTCAACACCAAACTAGACAGAAAACCTTCTCTTTTCCTACGTGATTGATTAGTTGTTTGTTTATAATTTTTCGTTGTGAGTTCTTCAAGTGTGAAGAACTTTGGTTTACCTAATGTTTTTTAAGTTATTTGTCAGAGAGAATCGTGAGTGAGAGTGATAGAGATGTGAGAGAGAGATGAGCGTGAGAGGAGAGAGTTAGCTTAGGCTTAGGTGTCTAGTTTAGGACTTAGTCAAATAAGGTTTTTATTAAATATTAAAAATCTGATTTCCCTTTTAATTTAATCAGCTAATAAATAATAAATATTAATTAATTACATTAATTATCAACTTAAATAAGAACAACTTTAATTCAATGCTTCCACCTAGGCTCGAACCCAGGTGGAGCAAGACTTCACTTAAAGAGCCAATTTTCGGCCCTCTCTCCCCAAATTGCCCCTCCACCTTATTAATTAAATAATTAGTTATATATTTAGGGTTATTACGATACTACCCTCATCCTGGTAAAAGACCATTTTACCCCTAGACCCTCAAAACCTAAGATTTTCCTTTTTTAAGTCTTGTAAAGACTCATTCGAGTAAATCTTTGTATTCGAGAGCCCTAAATGGCTGGACTCAACCTTTCCTAGCTCAACTAAATCCCCAAGTTAGTTGGCTTGGCTGTAACAAAGGTTCAGAGGTCTTTTTCTACGCGCATCAATCCTTGTGAACCCGGTCTAATCGTAGGCATTCTAGACACATTACGCATTACTTATCATATCCATTTTTAGGGTTGTTACATTATCCCTGCACCTGTTGTTGAGTAACCCTAAAAGTGGTACATCGATGGTTAGTACCACGTGTAGAGGGACGCAAAAATGTTTAATGGAAAGGGGATGATGACCCAGTTGGTAACAGTTCAGTGTCGAGTTCTCACAGGGAGTTTGCACACGGTCCCCGTGGTGCACAAATTATTAAACAACCACAAGTTAGACTTGTTGGCTCGGAGTCTAGGCACCTACAGTGAGGAGATAGTCAGTGAGTTCTACGCCTCATACATAGCTACTCTTTGTGATTCCATAGACAGGCAGGAGAAACCTGCCAAACAGGACCCGCTGACCTCTGTACTCATCTGGGGCTGTCGAGTTGATATCTCTGCAGCCACCATCCAATGATTTCTATATAGACCCACCATTGACACACAATGGCCCAACTACTTTAGAATTCGGCTACATGTGGGAGAATGTCAAAAGTGGCACATTTCATAGGACCTCAGAGCAGC
The DNA here is from genome assembly GCA_016801875.1 of Solanum sitiens. NCBI lineage: Eukaryota > Viridiplantae > Streptophyta > Magnoliopsida > Solanales > Solanaceae > Solanum > Solanum sitiens. The sequence continues at coordinate 436,319 of JABWTJ010000589.1, forward strand.
AAGATAGAGTTAAGAAGTGGCTGGATAAACATCTAGCGCCTGATGGTGAGAGGGAAGACTGGGTGTTAGACCCTCGAGGGTTAATCAAGAAGGCCACCCTCACCTTTGTGGCCAAGTTCTTGTTTGTTGGTCCTACATCGACTATCACCGTGTCACATTCTGGTAGCACCCCCAAGACGTAACCGGCTTCGTCGTCCTTTTTGAGGACTAAGACTAGCCTCTAAGCTTACATCATTACATTCATAGGTCAAAATGCAGAATAATTTAACACTTTTCAGTGCTTCTACATTGAGGTTTACACAGACTATACATACACATAATATATTCATATCGAGTACACATAGACCTTTCATATAGGAAATTACATAGTCTTCTACTTTTATTGCACATATGTATGTATAAGATATAACATAATCTCAAATGGATGTGTGAACTCATAACCATCAAACAAGATTATAACAATATGGGCCTAGCCCATAAATCAATGTAATAGAGCCACATATAGGCTATACAATTCGTACTCAAATGAAAAGGAAATAAACATAGGAGTATTAGAAAATAAAGCAACTCCATAAGGTTGATATTGGCATTGCCCTCGGAAATAATGACTTACCCACTTGGATGATTAAGAATTTCCAAGTCTTCTTCAAAGTCGTCTCAAAATCCCTTCAATGACCGGAACCTAAAATGTTTGGGAAAAAGGGAGAAAATGAGGTTAGTACACCACTTGTACTGAGTATGAGACCAAATGCACATATGATGTCAAATCATGCTAAAAACGCACATTTGATTAAAACATGCTAATTTACATTTAGAAAGCCTTACGGATATTCAACAAGACCATACCAATCAATGAGACATAATCATTAAGTCAAAATCATGTACATCCAAAGACCAACAAACCCTAAGTCTAGTCATTCCAACATACATGTCACATAATTCAACACTTAGTCAAGACAACTCTATCATCAAGTTATAGCATCAACAAGCATGTATAAGAGATCATGACATCATAACCAAAAAAAAAAGACAAGTACCCATGAACCCTCATTAAGTCAACAAGTGAAATTACCAAGCAAAGCCCCATAAACTTACTCAATGAAGCAACCCAATAAGAATCATGACTAATATCCAACCTTACATAGCATATCATTTAAGAGTATATTCGTCATGTTCATCAGTGAAAACAACCATCATGTAGTATCATCCACGTGCAGGATAATCATACACATAACATGTAAAATTATAAGTATATTAATATAGAAGAATAAACTCCTAAAGCATCCCTCAAAGCAAACTAGTTCAAGGCATAGGTAGAGTCACATACCCCTACCTAGGCTAAGTCAAACCTCTTAAGTAACCCTAGTTGGTTTTTTATTTCTTTACTTCAATTTTAGTTTAGGGAACGTTTACCTTAATTGACATAGCCCAAAAGAGCTAGGTGTGGAATCCGGTGTTGTAAAACCTTACACCGATGGAAGGTGGTCTACAGGCTAAAGTAGAACCAAACATAAACGTAGCTTTCTAGGTGGATCCACTAGCTAGTCTTCCTATGGGTGCAACATATTTTAAGGAATTAAGTTATAGTTAATTACTCTCTACATGCCACTTGGAAATTAGATCCTCCTCTCATGAGAATCCATAGGGTAATTATCCCTCATAGGGAGTCAACACTTCATGTGAAACTATAGGGTGACTCTTCCTCTGTGGAATGCCAACACCTCCCAATGTCATGTTCTCTTGGTGCTAACCTAGAGTTCCTTTTGAAATGTCTTTAATGTCTTTATTAATCATCATAAATTATTGTAGGCCATAGGGTCCAACACTTGTATAATCATCATATCATAGCTCAATAATAATTGCATGAGTATAAATCCTTTCATTACAATTCATATAACTGAGGTTAGCACATTTACATTATCATTCATGATAAGGCACATATCAGTAATTATCACCATCCTTATAACATTTACATCTTAATCAACGTCACAACTATAGTCAAGACATTGCAATTCAACATCATGCAAACCCTATCAATTCAAATACAAGATATACTTCAATACAAGATCATCACTTAATCTCAAGTAACCACAATTGATGTAAAGAATAGTGATCATAAGACTTACCAAGTCTCCTTTATAATCCATCTTCAAGGTCTTACCATCAACCCTTAACTCAACCCAATAGGGGTGTAATGTCATCTCACAACAATAATAAACATAATAACAAGTCCAATTGAATCAATACATTAGAATTCATCACTAGTTCATAGCTTAAGATAAGAGACTTAGGTCAAATTCATAATTTAGATCAATTACTCAAGAACTAACATAATTGGACTACAATTCATCTTAATCTATTCATAATTGATATAATAACATCATCTAGTAGTAAATCAAACAATAACCAAGTAAATTGAGCCAACATTACACCATTCTAATTAAGATCATAATCTAGGGTTAAGGGAAATAGGTCATGTTCTACAAACTAGACCAATCCATCAACACATAACATAATCTAGCCTTCTTTCTCATAGAGTATTTCATACATTAGGTTTACATAAAAAGGTTCCATATCTAGTTCATAACCCAATTACATTTACCCTGCCAAGGAAGGTCCACTAGGGCTACCTCACAATGGCGATAAGAAGCTCATGATGACTTTCCTAAGTGTTAATAAGATGCCGTTCCAGCCAACTAACCTTAAGTCCATCATTCCTTTACTTTGAAGGATACCATTACGGCTTACACTTGAATCAATATTAACCTTACCCTAAAGTCAAGGTTTCCACATAAGAGACTCTCATAACATCATTTAAAGTCACCTGTCATTCATACATTCAAGACTTAGAGTTATAACACCCTACATCAAGACATCACATATCCCTAATCATATATACATCAAGCAAGAGATACAAGTCTACCAAGACAAGACATCACATTCTTCACTTTTAACACATAATATAAGTCATTCTAGAAACACCTCTAAAACAACCTAACATCTTCAAGTCACCCTATATATCATCATAAATTCATTAATATACTCCACATAGACTCATAAAGTCAAGTAGGAATAATTAAGACTTAACCTAACACTACACTCATAATGTCAAGTCAAAGTCTAACATGATCACTTAAGGCATCATAACTAGAAGAATACATACATGACTACATAACTTAACATGTAGATAGGTAATGTCATGATTCACATAATCAAAATACACAAATAGCCACATAACTTCAAGTAGTTGACAATAAGTCCATGCTCATAATATTGCATAAAGTAACGCCGACAAGGCCACGTCAATTGCAAGTAAAACACATAACACCGTCACCATAAGTGGACCATACCAACCACAATAGAATCAAAGTATAATTAATATCAAATTAAAGAAAATGGGGCAGTATACCTTCATCCCCTCATTCACACATCAATTCAATGCCAAACCAACCAATTCAACATCGCAAGGCCCTTACCCATGGCCATGAACAATAATTCAAAGCAATAACCATAAAACCCAATGAATCTACATCAATTAAATCTAGGTTTAACAATCTAATATCAATTATATATCAATTGAATACAATTCTTATATCATTAGAAAGACCATAAGAAACTACATAACAATTCATAAATATTAGCTTAATATCAAAGTAACCTAATAAGTAGTCAAAATTAGGGTTCATCAATTCACATGGGTTCATAGGTAATTTATGTTGAAATAATAAATACAATATCAATTAGATCATAATTCAATGTTTAGAAATCATTTATGCAAGAACCTATGGTAAAATCCCAAAATTGGATAATTCACTTTAAAAAACTTTGAAAACATCTTTGAAAGTTGGGCTCCTTGATGAAACGAGTTTCAAGGATCAAAAGCCATAACTCAAGGATGATAATTTTTCACTTTGATGAAGAATTCCCCTTCAAAACGCCACACCAAGCTGATCCTTCAATTTGGACTTCAATGGAGTCTTTAGGATTTCTAAGGGATTTTGGGGTTTTGATTTTAGAAGAATGAATTATTCTAAGTGTTAAACACTTATATACTCATTTAAAATACCAAAAGACCCTTTATAAACCACCTAAACTCTTACTTGGAAGTGGGGTGAATTTATCAATTCACCCCTGACTTGGCAGAAAAATCTGCGCAGGAGACCATGCTCACGACGCCTGCCTTGTGACGGGGCCTCACAGCCTCAACGGGCCGTCACAAGCCACCGTCGCTGGCTACAGTGGCTGACCAAGGCTCCACTCTTCACCCTTGGCCATCTCTCCCACGACGAGACCCCATTAATGGGCGTCACAGCCACTATTGGCCGTTGACTGCTCCGTCATTAAGGCTGCCTGGGACTGCCTGCACATCAGACTTTTGGGTCCTTCCTCAAGGACCCTTAGATGGTCCTTGGGGATAGTTTCCTGGATGTTTCCAACCCAAATATGATCATCTATAAGTTTAAAACCTCTCACATAAGTTTCATCTAAAACAAACACATAAAACTGGACAAAACTTACCTAGACGTACAAGGTCGACTCAAGGCATATCTTTCGAACGCCTTGGATGTTCTTGGTCGTTTGACCTCCAAACTTCATGAAACTTTAACCACAGCCTATACATGATATATTAACTCTATTAAGAACCTTAAAACACCGTGAAACACACATAAACACATATAACTACATTAGAGACATTTAGGTTACTTAGTCGTCGAACGTCTTAGTTGTCCCTTGACGTTTGACTCCCAACACACCTAATACCTTGGCTACTGCCTCAATACCATATATTAAACATATTTTGGACCTTAGAACATCAATACCAACATGTTAGGCTCTAGTTAACCTATGTCGTTTTCGAGGTCTTACACAAAGTACCAAAACCCTAACATTAAACACTAAACCATAGATATTACAAATTAAATCCTTAACACCAAACCCTAAAACCTAAACAAAACCTAAACCCAAAACCTAACCCTAACATTAACCCTAACCCTAACCCTACCATAACCCCTAAAACCCAAGCCCAAAACACTAAAACCCAAACATTAAACACTAAACAATTGATATTAAACCTCAAATCCTTAACCCTAAATAAAAAAACCTAAAAAACCAAAACCCTAACCCAAACCCTACACTATAAACCCTAACCCTAACCTTAAACCCTAAGTATAACGAAAAAAAGGCCCCAAAAAAACAAAAAACCCTTGATCCAAAATACGAAAACCCAAACATTAATCACTAAACCATAAATTTTATACCTCGAATCCTAAACCACAAACCCTAAAACCTAAAAAAACCTAAACCCTAACCCAAACCCTAACCCTAACCCAAAACCTAACCCTAACCCTAACCCTAACCGTAAATCATTAACCAGAAACCCCAAGGCCAAAATACCAAAACACAAACATTAAACACTAAACCATAGATTTTTAACAAAAAATCCTAAACCCCAAAACCTAAAACGTAAAAAAAAACTAAAGCCTAACCCCAACCCTATCCCTAGCACGAACCCTAAACCTAACCCTATCTTTAATCCTAACCCTATAACCTAAACCCTAAACCCAAAGCCCAAAATACCAAAACCATAACATTAAACACAAAATGATAGATACTACAACAAAAATCCTTAACCCCAAAGCCTAAAACCTAAAAAAACAACCTAAACCCAAGCCCAAAATACAAAACCCCAAACATTAAACACTAAGTAATTGATATAAAACATGAAATCTTAATAAGTAGATTGAAAAACCTAAAAAAACCAAAGCACTAACCCTAACCCAGAAACATAAATCTATAACCCTAAGCCCAAAACACAAAAACCGAAACATTAAATACTAAACCATAGATTTTAAACCTCAAATGCTAAACCCTAAACCATTAAACCTAAAAAGACCTACACCCTAACCCTAAGCCTAACCCTAACCCTAACCCTAAACCCTAAGTCCAAGAACAAAAAGGTCCCAAGAAAACAAAAAACTCTTAATCCAAAATACAAAAACCCAAACATTAAACATTAAATCATAGATTTGAAACCTTAAATCCTAAAAAAAACCCAAAAAACCTAAACCCTGACCCAAACCCTAAATCATTAACCCGAAACCCCATGACCAAAATACCAAGACCCAAACATTAAACACTAAACCATAGATTTTCTACCAAAAATCCTAAACCCCAAAACCTAAACCTAACACGAACCCTAACCCTAACCCTATCCTTAACCCTAACCCTAAAACCTAAACCCTAAACCCAAAGCCCAAAATACCAAAACCCTAACATTAAACACTAAACCCAAGAAACTACAACTTAAATCCTTAACGCCAAACCCTAAAACCTAAAAAAATAACCCTAGCACTAACCCTATCCTAAAACCTAACCCTAAACTCTAAACCCTAAACCCAAAGCCCAAAATACCAAAACCCTAACATTAAACACTAAGCCATAGATATTACAAGTCAAATCCTTAACCCCAAACCCTAAAACATAAAAAGTAACCTAAACCCTAATCCTAACCCTAACATTAACCCTAACCCTAACCCTACCATAAACTCTAAACCCCAAGCCCAAAATACCAAAACCCTAATATTAAACACTAAACCATTGATATTAAACCTCAAATCCTAAACCCTAAACCCAAAAACTTAAAAAAAAAAACTAACCCTAACCCTAACCTTACCCTTAACCCTAACCCTAACCTTAAACCATAAACCCAAAACCATAAGCCCAAAATACAAAAACCCAAACATTAAATACTAAACCATAGATTTAAAACCTCAAATGCTAAACCCTGAACATTAAAACCTAAAAAGAAACCTACACCCTAACCCTAATCCTAACCCTAACCCTAATCCCTAAACTCTAAACCCTAAGTCAAAAAAAATCCTTTTGTCCAAAATACAAAAATCGAAACATTAAACACCATAGATTTTAAACCTCAAATCCTAAGCCACAAATTAAACCCTAAAACCTAAAAAAACAACTAATCCCTAACCTTAACCCTAACCCTAGCCCTAAACCATTAACCCGAAACCCCAAACATTAAACAGTAAAACATAGATTTTAAACCAAAAACCCCAAAACCTAAAACCTAAAAACAACCCTAAACCCTAACTCTAACCCTATCCTGAACCCTAACCCTAACCCTAACCCTAGCCCTATCTTGAACGCTAACCCTGACCTTATCCTTAACCCTAACCCTAAACCCTAAACCCTAAACCCTAAACACAAAGCCCAAAATGCCAAAACCAAAACATTAAACATTAAACCATAGATTTTTAACCAAAAATCCTAAACCTCAAACCCTAAAACTTAAAAAAAAAAACTTAAACCCTAACTCTAACCCTATCCCGAATCCTAACCCTAACCCTAACCCTAAACACTAAACCCTAAACCCAAAACCCAAAGTACCAAAACGCTAACATTAAACACTAAACCATATATATTACAAATTAAATCCTTAACACCAAAACCTAAAACATAAAAATAACCTAAACCGAAACCCTACCCAAACATTAAACCTAACCCTAACCCTACCATAACCCCTAAACCCCAAGCCCAAAACACTAAAACCCAAACATTAAACACTAAACAATTGATATTAAACCTCAAATCCTTAACCCTAAATCAAAAAACCTAAAAAAACCCTAACCCTAACCCTAACCGTACACTATAAACCCTAAACCTAACCTTAAACCTTAAGTCTAAAGAAAAAAATACCCCAAATAAACAAAAAAACCTTGATCCAAAATACGAAAACCCAAACATTAAACACTAAACCATAGATTTTATACCTCGAATCCTAAACCATAAACCCTAAAACCTAAAAAAACCTAAACCCTAACCCAAACCCTAACCCTAACCCTAACCCTAACCCTAACGCTAACCCAAACCATTAACCCGAAACCCCAAGGCCAAAATACCAAAACCCAAACATTAAACACTAAACCATAGATTTTTAATAAAACATCCTAAACCCCAAAACCTAAAACATAAAAAAAAACTAAAGCCTAACCACAACCTTATCCCTAGCACGAACCCTAATTCTAACCCTATCTTTAATCCTAGACCTAAAACCTAAACCCTAAACCCAAAGCCCAAAATACCAAAACCATAATATTAAACACAAAACGATAGATACTACAACTCAAATCCTTAAACCCAAAGCCTAAAACCTAAAAAAAAAACTAAACCCAAGCCCAAAATACAAAACCCCAAACATTAAACACTAAATAATTGATATAAAACATGAAATCTTAAACATTAGATTGAAAAGCCTAAAAAAACCCTAACCCTAACCCTAACCCTAACCCATAACCATAAATCTAAAACCCTAAGCCCAAAATACAAAAACACAAACATTAAATACTAAACCATAGATTTTAAACCTCAAATGCTAAACCCTGAACCATTAAACCTAAAAAGACCTAAAACCTAACCCTAAGCCTTACCCTAACCCTAACCCTAAACCCTAAGTCCAAGAAAAAAGTCCCGAAAAAACAAAAAGCCCTTAATCCAAAATACAAAAACCCAAACATTAAACATTAAATCATAGATTTTAAGCCTCAAATCCTAAACCACAAATCCTAAAATTCAAAAAAAAAAAACCTAACCCAAACCCTAACCCTAACCCTAACCTTAAATCATTAACCCGAAACCCCATGCCCAAAATACCAAAACCCAAACATTAAACACTAAACCATAGATTTTCTACAAAAAAATCTTAAACCCCAAAACCATAAACTAAAAAAAAACCTAAACCTAACCCCAACCATAACCCTAACACGAACCCTAACCCTAAACCCTATCCTTAACCCTAACCCTAAACCCTAAACCCTAAACCCAAAGCCCAAAATACCAAAACCCTAACATTAAACACTAAACCCTAGAAACTACAACTCAAATCCTTAACCCCAAACCCTAAAACCTAAAAACATAACCATAACTGTAACATTAACCTTAACCCTAACCCTACCATAAACCGTAAACCCCAAGCCCAAAATACCAAAACTCAAACATTAAACACTAAACCATTGATATAAGATCTCAAATCCTAAACCCTAAACACAAAAACCTAAAAAACAAAAACCCTAACCCTAACCATAAACCATAAAGCCGAAACCCTAAGCCCAAAATACAAAAATCCAAACATTAAATACTAAACCATAGATCTTCAACCTCAAATGATAAACCTTGAACCACAAAACCTAAAAAAAATAAACACTAACCCTAATCCTAATTCTAACCCTAAATCCTAAGTCCAAAATACGAAAACCCAAACATTAAACACTAAACCATATTGTTGTGATTATAGGAAAAATGAACACTTAAAGGAATGCGGCACGAAGATTTGAAGAGGAGATTGCAAATGCGGGAGCTCCTCCCCGTGGTGATCAAGTTCCTCGTCTTGAAGAAGAAGTTAATGTTGAACAAGCTCCGGTCAATCCTCCATCTTTGAGGGATGGTGACATAGGGTCTGCCCTTATCCAGTTGGCCCAAGCCGCCACTGCTCAATCCCAAGCTATGACGACCCAAGATAACCTGGAGATTGCACCCCGTCCTCATCAACAAGTTATTACCATGTCCTCCCGTCTAAGGGATTTCACTCAGATGAATTCTCCTACTTTCTTCGGGTCTAGGGTTGAAGAAGACCCCCAAGAGTTCATTGATGAACTCTATAAGATACTCTTGTCTATGGGGTTATCCACTAGTGAGAAGATCGAGTTAGCCACTTATCAACTCAAGGATGTGGCTCAAGTATGCTATGTCCAATGAAGGGATAATAGGCCATTAAGGGGTGGTCCGGTGACTTGGGAGGTATTTAAGAAAGCTTTTCTTAATTGGTTCTTTCTTAGGGAGATGAGGGAAGCTAAAGTGGTGGAGTTCATCAACCTTCTCCAAGGAGGTATGAGTGTTCATGAATACTCCCTAAAATTCACTAAATTGTTAAAATATGCTCCTTCTTTGGTTTCCGATCCTAGAGATGAAATGAGCCACTTTGAGATGGGGGTGTCAGATGATTTGCAAGAGGAATGTCATTCGTCTATGCTACATGAAAACATGAACATTTCTCGCCTTATGGTGCATGCCAAACATGTGGAAGATGCAAGGGTTAAAAAGAAGAGTAGAGATGCTAAGCGGGCAAGATCTTTTGATGGAGGTTATTCAAAGAATATGCTTGAGATACAAGACAACCCTACATTCAATAAGAGGGCTTCTAACGAAGTTCCTTCCAAGTTCCCTAAGGATCATGGTGATAAGGTTTCAAACCCTAAGCCTCAAAAGGGAAGAGGCACTAGTTCTCCAAATGAGAAGCCAACTTGTGGTGAATGTGGAAAGAAGCACTATGGTGATTTCCTCCTTGGGACGGACAAATTCTTTAGTTGTGGTAAGATTGGGCACACGATTCGAGATTGACCTAATGCAAAGGGTTGAGAGAAGACTAGTCAAGCAAGTGATTCTAGTGATGCTCCTAAGAAGAAACGCTTCTATGCTCTCCACTCTAGGGGTGAGCAAGAGATTTCTCCCGACATGGTTATTGGTATATTGAATGTCTTCTCTATTGATGTATATGCTTTAATTGATCCCGGTGCTACTTTATCTTTTGTTACCCCTCTAGTAGCAAAAAATTTTGACATTTTGCCCGATATTTTGCATGAACCTTTTATAGTGTCTACTCCGGTGGGTGAACTAGTAGAACTTGATATGCTTAATTTTGATATAATATTGGGTATGGATTGGTTGCATCCTTGCTTTGACTCTATTTATTGTAGGACAAGGGTGGTGAAGTTTAACTTTCCAAATGAACCTGTTGTAGACTGGAAGGACGGAAATTCTATTCCTAGAGGTCGTATCATCTTTTTTCTAAAAGCATTCGAAATAATCTCTAAAGATTTTCTATATCACATAGTAAGAGTCCAAGATTTAGACTCCGAAATTCCTCCCATTGAGTTGGTCCACGTAGTGAGCGAATTTCTGGAGGTCTTTCCTAATGATCTTCCAGGTATTTCTCCCTAGGGGGAAATTAATTTTGGTATCGATTTGCTACAGGATACAAATCCCATTCAATTCCTCCTTATCGGATGGTTCCGGCTGAATTGAAAGAGTTGAAGGCTCAACTCAAGGATTTACTAGACAAAGGATTCATAAGGCCTAGTATTTCTCCATGGGGTGCTCCGGTTTTGTTTTTGAAGAATAAGGATGGGTCCTTAAGAATGTGTATTGATTAACACCAACTCAATAAAGTCACAATCAAGAATAAGTATCCTCTCCCTCGGATTGACGACTTGTTTGATCAACTCCAAGGGGCAAGATACTTTTCTAAGATTGATTTGAGGTCGTGGTATCACCAACTTAGGGTGAGAGGTGAGGACATACCAAAGACAGTGTTTCGGACTAGATATGGTCATTATGAGTTCCTCGTAATGTCCTTTGGTCTCACTGCATTTATAGACTTAATGAATAGGGTGTTTTGAAGTTACCTAGGTTCATTTGTCATTGTCTTCATTGACGACATCTTGGTATATTCAAAAAATAAGAGTGATCACATGGGTCATTTGAGGGTGGTATTGCAAACCCTTAAAGAACATCCATTGTTTGCCAAGTATATCAAATGTAAGTTTTGGTTGAGGTCGATGACATTTCTTGGTCACATCATCTCTAGTGAAGGAGCTGAGGTTGATCCAAGGAAAACGAAAGCATTGAAAAGTTGGCCTAGACCATTTACTCCAACCGACATTTGGAGCTTCTTGGGTCTAGCGGGTTACTAACGGAGTTTTATGGATGGTTTTGCGTCAATTGCATCTCCCTTGACTACTTTGACCCAAAAGAGTAAGAAGTTTGAGTGGTCGGAGGCATGTGAAAAGAGCTTCCAAACCTTGAAAGGTAGGCTTACCTCCGCTCCGGTGTTGACCTTACCAAAGGGTACAAAGGGGCTTGTTGTGTATTGTGATGCATCCTGAGTGGGTTTGGGGTGTGTGCTTATGCAACACGGGGAGATGATAGCCTATGCTTCTAGGCAACTTAAGGCGCATGAGAGAAACTATCCAACTCATGACCTTGAGTTATAGGCCGTGGTGTTTGCCTTGAAAATATGGAGGTATTATTTGCATGGTGTCTATGTCGATGTCTTTACCGAGCATAAGAGTCTCCAATATGTGTTTACCCAAAAGGAGTTGAATCTTCGACAACAAAGGTGGTCAGAACTGTTGAAAGATTACGACATGAGTGTCCTTGATCATCCCGATAAGGACAATGTAGTTGCGGATGCTCTAAGTCGTATGACTATGGGTAGTCTTTCACACATAGATGAAGCCAAGAAAGACCTAGTGAAAGATGTTCATAGGTTGGCTAGGTTGGGTGTGAGGTTGGAAGATTCTCCGAATGGTGGGTTCAAGGTCCATCATAAATCCGAGTCATCTTTAGTGGTTGAGGTGAAGTCTAAACAACACCTTGATCAACCATTGATGGAGGTGAAAGAGTCGGTTCATGGTAAGCTAAATGAATCATTCTCCTTAGGGGGGAATGGTGTTTTGAGGTACCAAGGGAGATTGTGTGTTCCCAAGGTAGATATGTTGAGGGACCGGATCCCTGAGGAAGCCCATGGTTCCCGATACTCCATTCATTCGGGTGCAACAAAAATGTACCATGATCTTAGCGAAACATATTGGTGGGAAGGTTTGAAGAAGGACATAGCGGAGTTTGTCGCTGAATGTCCAAATTGTCAACAAGTAAAGGCCGAACATCAAAAGTCGGGTGGCTTACTAGAAGAAATCCAATTTCCTACTTGGAAGTGGAAAGACATTAATATGGATTTTGTAGTGGGTTTTCCTCGGACTCAAAAGCAATATGACTTTATATGGGTGATTGTGGATAGGTTGACCAAGTCCGCTCATTTTATTCCCGTCAAGTCTACTTATTCGGCGGAAGATTATGCTAGGATCTTCACAGATGAGATTGTGTGTCACCATGGTATTCTGTTATCCATCATACCGGATCGGAGTGCACAATTCACATCTAGGTTTTGGAGGTCATTCCAAGAAGGTTTGGGTACTAAGGTGAAGTTTAGTATCGCTTTCCATCCCCAAACGGATGGTCAAGCGGAACGCACTATTCAAACCCTTGAGGATATGCTTAGGGCTTGTATTATTGACTTCAAGGGAAATTGCGATAAGCATTTGCCTTTGGTGGAGTTTGCTTATAAAAATAGTTTTCATTCATCCATTTCCATGCTCCCTATGAAGCCTTGTATGGTAGGAGGCTTAGGTCTCCTATTGGATGGTTTGAAGTGGGTGAACCTTCGCTTCTTGGTCTCGATTTGATTTATAAGACTTTGGAGAAAGTTCATATCATAAGGACCGGTTGCAAATGGCCTATAGTCGGCAAAAGTTGTATGCCGATCATAGGAGAAGGGACGGTGGACCAAACCAATCACAACATAATTGAATTATAATTAACATTAATTAAAAGGAATTAGGGTAGCATACCACCTCTTCGTCCTCAATACTTCAAGCCAATACCAAATCATCCAATTCCACATCATAAGGCCCTTACCCATGGCCATGAACATCAATTCAATACATAAGTCATAAAACAAGATGAATCTAGGTTAATTCATTATAGATTCAAAAATCTAAGACCAATTAGATATCAACTGAATACAATTATTATATCTTTAGAAAGCCCATAAAAAAATACACATGAATTCATAAACATTAGACCAATATCAAGTAACCCATTAAATTAGCCAAAAACTAGGGTTCATCAGTTACATGTATTCATAGGTTAATTGAGTTAAAATCACCTTGATAAACACAATTCAATCACTAAACAATGATTAAAATTCATTAATTGAAGAACCCATGGTAGATCATGAAATAGGTCAATTCAACTTTAGGAAACTTTAGAAAACATCTTTGAAAGTTGGTATCCTTGATGAATCGAGTTTCAAGGATAAAAAATCATACCAAAATGAATCTAATTCTTCAATTTTATGAAGAATCTCCACTCAATTCGTCATACCAAGCTCTTTCTTGACTCTGGACTTCAATGGAGTCTTGGGGAATTTCTAAGGGATTTTGGGGGTTTGATTTTGAAGAATGAAATCTTCTAAGTGTCAAACACTTATATACATAATAATTACTCATTTAAGGACTTCACAACATCATGTCTCACACATAAACACATAGGACCACATATGAGACACTTAGGTGACTTAGTCGTCGAACGTCTTGGACGTCCCTTGACGTTTGACTTCCAATGCACCTAATACCTTAGACACTGACTCATTAACACATAATATACCATATTAGGACCTTAGACCACCTTTACCACAATGTTAGGCTCTAGTTCACTTATGTCATTTTCTGGATATTACTTCTCCCCCACTTGGACAACATTCATCCTCGAATGACACTTGCCACTCTCCGAACACTTCCAACAATAAATAATCTACTAGGAGAACATGACCAAACCAAATAACTCACAATCAAGGACAAAACATCAATTTCACATAGTCAAGAGAATCACAACACAACAAGAAACTAGAATACAATTCTATAACCCATCATGCTACAAAACTCACATGCTTCATTCCAAATAGAAAAAACTCATTTTATATTCATTATTATACTCATACACATCAGTTCTAACCATATTACAAAAAATTTAGACCAAAGAAACAATTAATCAAATTTTCAAATTTTTCACAGTGAACCTGCCAAGCTACAGTGATTTAGGCCAATTTTCTCAAAATGCAATTTTAAGCAATTCATGATATAGACATGCTAATATGCAAGGTAACATCATATAAACATCTTTTACAACATGCTCAAAGCTAAATAAAATACACAATGCAAGAATTTAATGAAATTCAATTTCAACCAAACTGCTAAACACCATGCACATGCAACAACTTCTAGGACAATTCTAGCCCATCTATAACCATACTCCCCCACTTAGAAGGAACCCATATCACAACAAGAGAAAGACAAGGACTTACCATCATCATCATCACTCTCTTCCGGCTTCTCTCCTCTAGTCCGGAGTGCATAGAAATGCCTCTTTGTTGGAGCATCTTCCTATGGAACAATAGGATCAACTTTCTTACCCTCTTTTCCTCTAGAAGTAATGTTAGGACAATTTCTCACTTTGTGTCCATATTTTCCACATCCAAAACAAATACCGGTACCAAATAGATACTCAACATAATGTTTCTTACCACAAGTGGCACATTTAGGTTTGATATCTTTGGAACTACCTCCCTTTTCAACCTTGAAATTAGCACCCCTAGATTCTTATTGAGTTTAAGCCCTCTTTTTAAACCTAGGTTGCACTTGATCACTAGCAACACTTCTTTTTAAATTCCTTGACATCCTCCTATGTTTAGACTCTTCAATTGATTGTGCATACACCATGAATCTAGCCAAAGTCATATCATCATGTAGCATATCCGTACAACATTCTTTCATCACTAAGTCGGATACACCCGTCACAAAGCGACTCATTTCATCCCTTGGATTAGACCGTAGTAGCACCCCCTAGAAGTAACACGGCGTACTTGACCTCTCGGAGGTCTTATTCAAGCCCATAGTTATCATTCATCACATTGACATAGTAAATTTAGCGGAAAATTTAAAACTTTTCATAGCACATGATATGCTAGATACTTCAACTAATATATATATAAAACATAAGCCATAATACATTCAAAGATCTTAAGTCTCTTTGCCATCTTAGACTCAATAACTTTAGAGTACATTAGGGACACAGCCCATAAGACACATTACATAACTATACAATATTTAAAGACTTAACATTGAAGACATAAGTAGGAGATCCTTGAACTTTAAGGTTTCCTTTCATTGAGATTGGGAATCATCTAGCAAGCTCTTTACCATTCAAGACATTCTTTAAGCATCCATAACCTACACTTTGCCTAAAAAGTAGAGAATAATGGAATTAGCACAAGAATGTACTAAGTATGGCAACCATGCAAAAACATGCATTTATAAGGGACATTTTCTTGTAAATCATACTTCATGCTTTTTGAGTAAATCTCCATAAAACCTTTAACCAATAGCATTTATATCATTCACATACATCATATAAACATATTCAAAGGCCAAACATGACATAAGATCACATATAGGATTTATTACATTTTTAAGTCACATTACAGTGAGCCACCTTTACCTTAACAGTGAGCTAATTTTCCTTTTATTCATTAACTTTACAAGTAACCCTCTAGTGATACTTGGTGCAATGCATCACCTTAAGGCCACAAGGAAACTTAAATACCATCTATACAAGACAACACATACCATCATAGAAGTATAGTACAATATATACACATTTAAACCAAACTATAAAGAACATTACAGTGAATTCCTAATCACTAAACACATATACTTGTTTTACTTCACATGGTACCTTATAAACCCTTACTCATAATCCCAATCTTAATCTACTAGTGCAATGAACATGTGAAGCCCCATAACCTCACATGTACTTAGTAGACCCTTCATGAGACCACAAGCCTTACAACTTCATACATGAACATCACAAGTAAAGCCAACTTCATTCGTGTTAATACAATACCTTCATCATATAGTTATTGAGACCAACATAGTGAACATAAGGATAAGATCACATCATATAGATTCATACCATGCACATCTTCATAACAAATATACAAATACTACTAAGTCATGCATATGGACATAAACATAATCATATACATTAGGTCACCTTCCTAAGACTTCCTAAGGAGTCACTTGTGCAATTTCTAGAAGGGTTCATTACTTCCACCTATACAAAGTAGCCTTCCTTATGTCATCCTAGTTAGGATCCTATTTCTTTATTTACATTGTCCATTTAATTTAGGGAAACCATAGCCTTAACCGACATAGACCATGTGATGCTAATCATGGCATCCGGTGTCATCAAAACCTTACACCGATGGAAGGTGGTCTACCGGCCAAGGTAGAACCTATTATAAAAAAAAACTTTCTAGGTGGATCCCCTAACTAGTATCCTATGGTGGCAACATAGTTCAAGAACTAAGAGATAGGTGTCCCTTTTCATACCATGTGGTAATTGGGCCTCTTCTCATGGGAATCCCTCGCATGACACATCCCAAAAGCAAGGGAGGTTAACATCACACGGGCAACTTTAGAGTAAACCTTTCCTTTTATGGACAAGTCATCACCTCCCATTGTCAAGTTCACTCGGTGCTAAGCTAAGTTCCCTTTATTGAAAAAGCCTTTATTACATTTATTTATAAAACATAGACATAGAATATTCATTCCTCATATGCTTATAGCATATTCAAGCATCTATCTAGTTTTAGAGTATTCTTGGCCACAACTTTCAAGGCCCCTCTATTAACTAGATCATCATCCATGTGTGTGTGTGTACACATGTATGTGAGAAAACCCTTCACATAACACATTAAGACCACACATGACCATACATTCATATTCATGCATATAGAAACCAAACCTAGGAACTATCCTATCAAGGTACACATGTGCAATGGATAGACAAGGTCCCATACCCTTGCCCATACTAGTACACTTATCAAGTCATCCAATTTAAGGAAACACATATCACACTTTCATAAACATCATCTTAACATGCATTGTAGTAGACACTAGTGAATATGAGAGCTACCTTTCATTAGACACTATGAACCTTTACTACCTATAAGCATGCATAAAGTGTGAGTGTGTGTACATTGGTCACACGATCACATAATGGCTAGAAACAACTCATTGAGTCAGCCACCCTCTTAGACCACATTACCCCTTTCAAACATAGACCACATAACTCACAATAGCATAGGAGGAAAGTGAACTTCATAGAATACTTTAAGACTCCAAACATTAACTATTAACACATTAGGGGTACATGGGTAGGTATCATCAACCATTATCATCTAAGACATGGAAGCACCTACATATGATAATACACAACCCTTGACATGATCATAACAATGGTGACATAACCTACAGTCACAACTCAAATAGAAGACTAGGCACAAGTTACACATAAAGAGATAATCATAACCACTTCTTCATATATTCATCAAGTTGACTTCAAAGCCATGATAAACATATATATAATTACATAAAGTAAACACCGCCACCATAAGTGAACCATACACACAATGCCATGCAAGGCTTCATCAACATATCGTCCAAATTCAAGAAAAGGTTAAGTAGAAAATTAATCCTTCAATGTTAATATTGTGATTTAACTTAGGGTTAAAATGTTATGAATATTAGAATAAAATCAATTAAAAATATAAATGATATCCAATTGATTCAAGACTTGGGTTTCCTTGCCCAAACTTCCGTTTGATACATAAGTCATACGTGAACAAATCATCCAAGAATAATGCCTTCTACTTAGATCGAAATCAAGATCTTGGCGTATATACAAGATACATAAGTCTTGTACTATATAATCTTAGGAATGTATGAATCACTTAACGAATTATGAATGAAGTCTCATGGCTTGTGTGCATAGACTCATAAGTCTAACATACGTTCAAAAGTAAGTGAACCTAAGATGTATGAAATGAAATGATGAACCCTAGAAGGGTTAAGTATGAGTGTAAATACACTAAATGGCCAATTGCATTGGCATATGATGATATGAACAATGAAATGATAAAATGAACAATGAAATAATGAAACCCTAGAAGGGTTAAGTAAGGGTGTAAAAGCACACAAAATGGCCAAGTGCATTGGCATATGATGAAATGAACATTCACGTAATAAGAGGTGAATAACTATGAAAAGCAAAGATGCTAATGATGATGAATGTGGTGACAACATGATAAGAGGCTAATGTAAATGATGAGAGCAATCTCAAATGAGCCTAAGTAAATGTTACCAATACGTACTCACCTATGAGAGTGTAAGTTAATGAAGAGACCAGTCTCTATGAACACTCTAATGAGAGTATTGAGCTTAACACACTCAATACGAATGATGAGATGAGAAATCATCTAATGAGCTATGATGTCCTCATACTAGAAGCCAGCTTCCATGACGTATGAGATGAATGTAATGGAACTTTATACTGAGCACCGATAGACTAGCTATGAGCTGTGATTCCTTCTTTCGGGAAGGGCGGAGGTTCACGTAACTCTCATGAGATGAGACTGTCCGGCATGCCGGGTATGGGTCTCCTTATATCTCCTAGTCTTCGAACCTATACTGCCAATATAGGGATATGGCGAGGTTAAATTCCCATGTACGCTAGCATGTTATTGGATCACTTTGGCCGGTGATTCCACCTCTTTTCGGTGTGGGGGAGACACTGGAATTCATGATGCTCACATGATCTATGTCAGTTAAAGTTAAAGTTCCCAATGAATGAATGAGGCCAGCCTCAAATGATGCACATAATGAAATGAATGAATACCAAAGGTGTTAGGATAGGATAATCAAAAGGTGAGTTAGATTCAAGCAATGACATTAGGTCATTCTTGGTCATTGCACAACGAACCTAATGAAAGTCTTAAACTACATTTAAGGTATAACCGGTGGTTACACTTGACTATGAACGAAATGAAATGAAGTACGTATAAATGAATGAAGCAGACTCTGTGTTTGCTAACGAAGACTCCCAGTTGAGGTCCCATATGTTGAGCCTTCATTCCTGGGATGTCTTAATGTCAAGTCCATGATTACAAGGTCTCATGGCATATGAATGAATGATATGAACGAAGTTATATGCTATGTGTAAATGTTATGTGCTGTGTGCAAATGTGAAAAGTATGATTATGTATGTTATTCTCATGGCATAACTTTCCTATTCCAAATTTGGAAAGCTCACTGACTTTCCTAATCCAAATTTTGAAAGATCATTTACTTTCCTAATCCAAATAAGGAAACTTTCCTAATCTCAATTTGGCAAGTCCACTGACTTGACTTCCAAAAATCATGTTGTTAGGAAAGAGCTATTCTTTCTCATGCATGTCCTTGGTGTGTGCTTGCATATACCCATACTTAGTACAAGTGTGTACTAACCCTATACAAACTCTACTATTTTAGGTGCAGGCACAGGTGGACGGTAGAGCTACAGGATCATCGCTGCAGTTATTCGAACGTCCAGCATTCATCCGGTTTTTGTAGATCCTCATGCTTTCGAGGATGCTACTGTTTATGTTCTAGCTTAGTTTAGGAGTTGAGCTTGTGGAGCATGTTCCACTAGCATTTCTTTCTTATTTTATTCAGACTATGTATGGGTGCCATTTTGGCAATTATACGACTATGTTATTGAACTATTCCTTTCATTTGATTATCTCTTAATATTTAGATGGTTGATGTTGAACGAATTACGAATGTATTAGAAGTGTTTAGTAAGTAATGTTTAGAAACAAAAAGTTACAAATTTTCCGCTAAAATTAACCTATGTAAAGTAAGAATGACGTAAGTAGGCTTGTCTGCGACCTCTGAGAGGTCAACGACGCCGGTCTCGTCTGGGGTCTAGAATTCCGGTCGTGACAAAGTTGGTATCAGAGCACTAGGTTAAATTCCGAGGATAATAATTTCACATCAACCACATTGAGTAGTTTCTAAGTCATGGTAGTGCAGTGCACCACTATCCTGGATTAGAGACTGCATGATGCGTAGGAATGTTTCCCTTCTTCTGATCTTATCGTGATTTTCTAAATGTCTGAATTCTTGGTGTTATGAGCGTGTCTAACATCAATCCTTTTGTTTTTCCAGAGAATGAAAACTAGGAGAGGAAATGGACAGAGGAGAGGAGGAGCAGCTGCTAGGGGTAATCAGAATCTACCCCAGGCTCCAGCTGAAGGAGTGGCCATACCAGTTAACCCAGCTGGGTTGACTGATGCTGAGGTGCGGGCATCTTTGGCCCAAATGGCACAGGCCATTACTATGCAGGCCCAGGCTATGACTGCCCAGGTCAATAGACAGGATGTTCAAAGGGAGAACCCACCGTTCCGTAGCATGGCTGACAGACTGCGGGATTTTACAAGGATGAATCCTCCCATTTTCACAGGGGCTAAGACATCGGAGGATCCTCAAGAGTTTATAGATGAGGTGCATAAGATCCTGGTGGCTATGGGGGCCACTGACATTGAGAAGGCTGAGCTGGCTTCCTATCAGCTCAAGGATGTTGCACAGACTTGGTGCAAGATGTGGCAAGATAGCCGTGTCTTAGTTAGAGTACCAGTCATATGGGAGCTGTTCAAGACAGCATTTCTGGAGAGATTCTTTCCCAGGGAGATGAGGGAGGCCAAGGTTGAGGAATTCATCAACCTCAAACAAGGCTCCATGACAGTCAGGGAGTATTCCCTGAAGTTTGTTAAGCTGTCAAGGTATGTTGTTTTTCCCCAAGTATTTAATAGTAAGAATAAGAATAATACTGAACCTTGTTGGAATCTCCCAGGTATGCTACTTCCCTGGTTTCTAACAGCAGGGTTGAGATGAGCAGGTTCCTCATAGGAATCAATGGAGACCTGGAGGAGGAGTGTCGATCTGCTATGCTCCATGATAATATGGATCTTTCCAGGTTGATGGTGCATGTCCAGCAGGTAGAGGACAGCCGCAGAAAGAGAGGTGTTCGTGATGCTAGGAGGCCTAGGCCTCAAGATCAGGCAGGACCCAGTCATGGAGGCCACAGGAACAACTTTGGCGTCCGTGAGCAGCCCAGGTTTAAGAAGGGGCTCTCCCACCAAGGGGAGTCAAGTTCATCCAAGAGTCGCTATGATAGGGATTCTGAGTCAATAGTTAAGAGAAACAATGGAGTAGATACACCTCAGGAGAGGCCACCTTGCAGGAAGTGTGGCAAACTGCATGGAGGAGAGTGTATGATGGGCTCTAATGCTTGTTACAGCTGTAGAAAACCGGGCCACATGGTGAAATATTGTCCGAATAGGAGGAGTCAAGAACGAGGGACGGAGAGAGTTCAGACTAATGTCCTGAATGAAGAGGCTCCAAAGAGGCAACGATTCTTTGCACTCAAGTCCAGAGGTGCAGGGGAAGGCACTTCTGATGAAGCCTCGGGTGCGTAACCTTAATTAGCCTTTCATATATTTGATTGTATATGGTGTTTATGCCCTAGTATGAGGATTAATAGGTTTGAAGTCATCATATTGGTTGCTGATGTATATGATTTTTATGTTGACTTTGTGTTGTATCCTTTGATGAGACTAGTTTAGGGAAGAATTCTTTAGTCTATTAATGTAAAGCTACTAGTAGGTTTCAAGGAGGTGTTCCATCATGTTAATATGTGAATAAGATATTCACCAGTGAAAGTATTGAGGTACCTATGTATGCGTAGGTTCTATAGATGACATACTTATTGTTAGTAAAGAGTAGTGTCATTCGGGGACGAATGTTCCTAAGGGGGGATAATGTAACAACCCTAAAAATGAATAGGATCAAGACTTAGGTGTTTCAAGAATGCTTGCGATTAGACCTAGGTCCACACGTATTGATACGCGTAGAACCAGACCTCAGAACCCTTACTACGACCAAGCCAACTAAGTTGGGGAGTTAATTGAGCTTGTAAAGGTTGGGACCAACCATGTAGGGCTCTCAAATACGAAGATATACTCGAATGAGTCTTTACCGGACTTAAAGAGAGGAAAGCTTAAGTTTTGAAGGTCTAGGGGTAAAATGGTCTTTTACCAGGCTAAGGGTAATATTATAATTACCCTAAATACATATGTAATTATTTAATTAATAAAGTGGAGGGGCAATTTGGGGAGAGAGAGCCGAAATTGAGCTCTTGAAGTGAAGTCTTGCTCCACCCGGGTTCGAACCTAGGTGGAAGCAATGATTTAACTTGTTTTTATTTAAATGGATAAATTAATTTAATTAGTTAATAAATATTATATGATTTAAGAAAAAGAAAAATCAGATTTTTTTATTTAAAGGTTTAACAAAGAGTCCTAGTTTGACTAATTCCCAAACTAAAACTCCTAATTTTAAGCCACTCTCTCTCACTATCTCTCTCTCTCACGTTTCACTATCTCTCTCACGTTTTGTCTCTGCCAAAACAAGTTCAAAAACAGAAAAATATTGAAGTTCTTCACAATTGAAGAACTAACACCAAAAATCTAAGAAAAACAATGTAAATCCATCACTTTAAGCAAAGGGGAGAAGTCTTCCGTCGATTGGTGTTCAAGTGTTGAACTTGGACTGATTTTGGAGAAGATTTTGGGCAGCAATTTCGTGGTTGAACAAGAAAAATAAAGGTATGGGTCTTCTTACTCTTGGTCCCTTTCCCAAGAGACCCTTAGGATTCAGAATATTCAATCCGAAAACTAGGGTTGTTCCCCGTTGCATGTCCCTGTCATTAGCTCCCATCAAATCATAGGTTGGTATGTTTACTGGTAGAAATTAGGTGTTGCAATGTGTTTTCTTGATGAATATGTTCATGAACATGTATTTGGAATCATATGAATGACAAGCCTTGTTGCCGAAAATATGTGTGTGTATGTGAATAAGTTTACTGTCAACTTACTGTAAATGAGTTTTGATTTATAGCTTCAAGTTTGATATGGTTTTTGTTGTCATTTTAAGTGTATAAACTTATGTAAATGATGATGTTCAATTAAGTGTAATGTGGCTGAATTAAATGATAAATTCTTGGCCAAATATGTCCATGAAAACGCACCTAAAGTACTCACTAAACACTACTCCAAATGCATGAACTTTTAACGTTAAAGAGTGGAGAAAATATGCTGCAAAAAGGGAATCAAAATTTCCAGCTTGTGATGTTAATTTCGGGCAACTTCTGGAAATTTTGAAGGAGTTTTAAAAGTGATTAAAATAGGTGAGGTCAAGGGGAATCGAACCCAAGACCTCACATGACCTCAAGGTTGAGAATTTTAAAAAATAAATGTGTTGGGGCTAAGGGGATTCGAACCCCTTAGCTGCTGCCCACGAAATGAATAAAAAAAAATGGGGATGGGGGGAATCGAACACATGACTTATGGGCAGCAAAGAAGAGGGAGAAATAAGGAAAAATAAAAGATGTGAGGCGTGGGAATCGAACCCACGACCTCAAGGCTTGAATAAAGGAGGCGAAAATAAGTTTTAAAAAATTGGTGAGGCCGTGGGGGTTCGATCCCACGACCTCACTTTCCATGCTCTAAACTTGGAGAAAAATATTAAAAATATATATATGGGGCTGTGGGGGTTCGAACCCACCACCTCACAGCCCCTTAGCGAAAATTAATTAAAAGTAAGGAGGCTGTGGGGGTTCGAACCCACAACCTCCCTACTTGGGCGAAATTAAGAGTAAAATAAAAGAGGTTGTGGGGGTTTGGTTTAAGAAAAAATGGGAGAATATCATGTTAATGAAAAATGAAAATGGGGTTGTGGGGGCTCGAACCCACAACCCATCGGCCAAATTCAAGAAAAGGTTAAGTAGAAAATTAATCCTTCAATGTTAATATTGTGATTTAACTTAGGGTTAAAATGTTATGAATATTAGAATAAAATCAATAAAAAATATAAATGATATCCAATTGATTCAAGACTTGGGTTTCCTTGCCCAAACTTCCGTTTGATACATAAGTCATACGTGAACAAATCATCCAAGAATAATGCCATCTACTTAGATCGAAATCAAGATCTTGGCGTATAAACAAGATACATAAGTCTTGTACTATATAATCTTAGGAATGTATGAATCACTTAACGAATTATGAATGAAGTCTCATGGCTTGTGTGTATAGACTCATAAGTCTAACATACGTTCAAAAGTAAGTGAACCTAAGATGTATGAAATGAAATGATGAACCCTAGAAGGGTTAAGTATGAGTGTAAATACACTAAATGGCCAATTGCATTGGCATATGATGATATGAACAATGAAATGATGAAATGAACAATGAAATAATGAAACCCTAGAAGGGTTAAGTAAGGGTGTAAAAGCACACAAAATGGCCAAGTGCATTGGCATATGATGAAATGAACATTAACGTAATAAGAGGTGAATAACTATGAAAAGCAAAGATGCTAATGATGATGAATGTGGTGACAACATGATAAGAGGCTAATGTAAATGATGAGAGCAATCTAAAATGAGCCTAAGTAAATGTTACCAATACGTACTCACCTATGAGAGTGTAAGATAATGAAGAGACCAGTCTCTATGAACACTCTAATGAGAGTATTGAGCTTAACACACTCACTACGTAATCGATGAGATGGAAATATCTCATGAGCTCTTGATTGTCCCTATATAGAACTCACCTTCCATGACGTTGAGATGTTTAATGTGAATTGGACCATTATACTCGGCACGATAGACTAGCTATGAGCGGTGATGCCTCTTTCGGGAAGGGCGGAGGTTCACGTAACTCTCATGAGATGAGACTGTCCGGCATGCTGGGTATGGGTCTCCTTATATCTCCTAGTCTTCGAACCTATACTGCCAATATAGGGATCTGGCGGGGTTAAATTCCCATGTACGCTAGCATGTTATTGGTTCACTTTGGCCGGTGATTCCACCTCTTTTCGGTGTGGGGAGACACTGGATTTCCTGATGCTCACATGATCTATGTCGGTTAAAGTTAAAGTTCCCAATGAATGAGGCCAGCCTCAAATGATGCACATAATGAAATGAATGAATACCAAAGGTGTTAGTATAGGATAATCAAAAGGTGAGTTAGTTTCAAGCAATGACATTAGGTCATTCTTGGTCATTGCACAACGAACCTAATGAAAGTCTTAAACTACATTTAAGGTATAACCGGTGGTTACACTGGACTATGAACGAAATGAAATGAAGTACGTATGAATGAATGAAGCAGACTCTGTGTTTGCTAACGAAGACTCCCAGTTGAGGTCCCATATGTTAAGCCTTCATTCCTGGGATGTCTTAATGTCAAGTCCATGATTACAAGGTCTCATGGCATATGAATGAATGATATGAACGAAGTTATGTGCTATGTGTAAATGTTATGTGCTATGTGCAAATGTGAAAAGTATGATTATGTATGTTATTTTCATGGCATAACTTTCCTATTCCAAATTTGGAAAGCTCACAGACTTTCCTAATCCAAATTTGGAAAGATCATTTACTTTCCTAATCCAAATTAGGAAACTTTGCTAATCTCAATTTGGCAAGTCCACTGACTTGACTTCCAAAAATCATGTTGTTAGGAAAGAGCTATTCTTTCTCATGCATGTCCTTGGTGTGTGCTTGCATATACCCATACTTAGTACAAGTGTGTACTAACCCTATACAAACTCTACTATTTTAGGTGCAGGCACAGGTGGACGGTAGAGCTACAGGATCATCGCTGCAGTTATCCGGACGTCCAGCATTCATCCAGTTTTGGTAGGTCCTCATGCTTTCGAGGATGCTACTGTTTATGTTCTAGCTTAGTTTAAGAGTTGAGCTAGTGGAGCATGTTCCACTAGCGTTTCTTTCTTATTTTATTCAGACTATGTATGGGTGCCATTGCAATTATACGATTATGTTATTGAACTATTCCTTTCATTTGATTATCTCTTAATATTTAGATGGTTGATGTTGAACGAATTACGAATGTATTAGAAGTGTTTTGTAAGTAATGTTTAGAAACAAAAAGTTTCAAATTTTCCGCTAAAATTAACCTATGTAAAGTAAGAATGATGTATGTAGGCTTGTCTGCGACCTCTGAGAGGTCAACGATGCCGGTCTCGTCTGGGGTCTAGAATTCCGGTCATGACAGTTTGGGTTTTCGTATTTTGGACTTACAGTTTTTTTTGGACGTACACTTTTATTAGGACTTAGGGCTTAGGGTTTAGGGTTAAGGGCTAGGGTTAGTTTATGGATTAGGTTTAGGGTGTAGGCTTTTTTTAGTTTTTATGGTATAGGGTTTAGAATTTGAGGTTTAAATTATTTTGTATTTAATGTTTGGGTTTTGATATTTTAGGCTTAGGGTTTCAGGTTTATAGTTTAGGGTTAGGGTAGGGTTAATGTTAGGGTTAGGGTTAGTGTTAGCGTTTTGGGTTAGTTTAGGTTTTTGGGTTTAGGATTTTAGGTTTAATATCAATGGTTTAGTGTTTAATATTTGGATTTTGGTATCATGGGTTTGGGGTTTAGGGTTAATGTTACGGTTAGGGTTAGGGTTAATGTTAGGGTTAGGGTTAGGGTTAAGGGTTAAGGTTTTTTGTTAGCTTTTAGGGTTTGAGGTTAATGATTTGAGTTGTAATATCTACGATTTAGTGTTTAATGTTAGGGTTTTGATATTTTTGTCTGAAGGTTTAGCGTTTAGGGTTTATGGTTCGGGTTAAGGATAGGGTTAGGGTTGGGGTTCGTGTTAGGGATAGGGTTAAGGTTAGTTTTTAAGGTTTTTTTTGGGTTTAGGTTTTGGGGTTTAGGATTTTTGGTTTAAAATCTATGGTTTAGTGTTTAATGTTTTATTTATTGTATTTTGGGATTGGGATTTCGGGTTGATGGTTTAGGGTTAGGGTTAAGGTTAAGGTTAGGGTTAGGATTTATGTTTTTGTTTTGGTCTTATGGATTAGGGTTTAGGGTTGAGGGTTAGGGTTAGAGTTAGAATTGGGCTTCAGTTGTATGATTTTTTAGGTTTTATGGTTTAGGGTTTAGAATATAAGGTATAAAATCAATGGTGTAGTATTTAATGTTTTGGTTTTGGTAATTTGGGCTTAGTCTTTCGAGTTTATGGTTTAGGGATATGGTTAGGGTAAAGGTTAAGGTTAGGTTTAGGGATAGTTTTTTTTAAAAAGTTTTTGGGTTTAGGGTTTAGTATTTGAGGTTTAATATCAATGATTTAGTGTTTAATGTATGGGTTTTGGTATTTTGGGCTTGGGGTTTACGGTATATGGCAGGGTTAGGGTTAGGGTTAATGTTAGGGTTAGGGTTAGGGTTTATGTTGGTTGTTAGGTTTTAAGGTTTGAGGTTAAGTATTTTAGTTATAATGTCTATGGTTTAGTGTTAAATGTTAGGGTTTTGGTATTTTGGGCTTTGGGTTTAGGGTTAGGGTTAAGGATAGGGTTACGGTTAGTGTTAATGCTATGGATAGGGTTAGGGTTAGGGTTAGGGTTATTTTAGGTTTCAGTTTTTGGGGTTTAGTATTTTTTGTTTAAAATCTTTGGTTTAGTGTTTAATGTTTGGGATTTTATATTTCGGGCTAGGGGTTTTTGGTTTATGGTTTAGGGTTAGGGTTAGGGTTAAGGTTAGGGTTAGGGTTTGAGTTTAATTTTTTTTTAGGTTTATGGTTTGTGGTTTTTGATTTGAGGTTTAAAATTTATTGTTTAGTGTTTAATGTCTTGGTTTTTGTTTTTGGACTTAGATTTTCTTTTGGACTTAGGGTTTAGGGTTTAGGGTTAGGGTTAGGGTTAGCATTAAGGTTAGGGTGTAGCTTTTTTTTAGGTTTTATGGTTCAAGGTTTAGCATTTGAGGTTTAAAATCTATGGTTTAGTATTTAAAATTTGGGTTTTGGTGTATTGGGCTTAGGGTTTCGGGTTTATGGTTTAAGGTTAGTGTTAGGGTTCCGCTTAGGGTTAGGGTTAGGGATAGGGTTTTGGTTTTTTTAGATTTTTAGATTTAGGGTTTAGGATTTGAGGTTTAATATCAATGATTTAGTGTTTAATGTTTGTGTATTGGTACTTTGGGCTTGGGGTTTAGGATTTATGGCTCAGTAAGGGTTAGGGTTTAGGTTTAGGGTTAGGCTTAGGGTTAGGGTTAGGTGTAAGGTTAGGGTTAGGGTTTGCATTAGGGTTAGGGTTAGGGTTTCAATTTTTTTAGGTTTAGGGTTTTTGGTTTAGGATTTGAGGTTTAAAATCTATGGTTTAGTGTTTAATTTGTGGGTTTTCGTATTTTGGACTTACGTGTTTTTTTGTCTTAGGGATTAGGGTTGAGGGTTGAGGTTTAAGGTTAGAGTTAGGATTTAGGTTAGGGCGTATTTTTTTTTAGGTTTTATGGTTCAGGGTTTAGCATTTGAGGTATAAAATCTATGGTATAGTATTTAATGTTTAGGTTTTGGTAATTTGGGCTTAGGGTTTCAGGTTTATTATTTAGGTTCAGGTTTAGGGTTAGGGTTAGGGTTAGGTTTTTTTTTTACGTTTTTGGGTTTAGGGTTTAGGATTTGAGGTTTAATATTAATGATTAGGTTCTGGTATTTTGGTCTCAGGGTTAGGGTTAGTGTTAAGGTTAGGGTTAGGGTTAGGGTTAGTGATTTGTTTTTTTTAGGTTTTTGGGTTTAGAGTTTAGGATTTCTGATTAAATATCAATGGTTTAGTGTTTAATATTTGGGTTTTGGTATATTGGGCTTGGGTTTAGGGTTTATGGTAGGGTTAGGGTTAGGGTTAATGTTAGGGTTAGTGTTAGGGTTTAGGTTGTTTTTTAGGTTTTAGGGTTTGGGGTTAAGGATGAGTTGTAATATCTATGGTTTTGTGTTTAATGTTAGGGTTTTTGTATTTTAGGCTTTGGGTTAAGGGTTTAGGGTTTATAGTTATGGTTAAGGATAGGGTTATGGTTATGGTTCATGTTCGGGATATGGTTAGGGTTAGGGTATAGTGTTTTTTAGGTTTTAGGTTTTGGGGTTTAGGATTTTTGGCTTAAAATCTATTTTTTAGTGTTTAATGTTTGGATTTGTGTATTATGGGCTTGGAGTTTCAGGTTAATGGTTTAGGGTTAGGGTAAGGTTTAAGGTTAGGGTTAGGGTTTGGGTTTGGGTTAGGGTTAGGGTTTCAGTTTTTTTTAGGTATAGGGTTTTTGGTGTTTGGGTTTAAGGTTTAAAATCTATGATTTAGTGTTTAATGTTTGGGTTTTTGTATTTTGGGCTTTGGATTTAGGGTTTAGGTTTTATGGTTTAGGGTTTAGGGTTAAGGTTAGGGTTCGTGTTAGGGATTGGGTTAGGGTTAAGGTTAGGTTATTTTTAGGTTTTAGGTATTGGGGTTTAGGATTTTTTGTTTTAGATTTTGGCTTGGGATTTCGGGTTAATGGTTTAGGGTTAGGGTTAGGTTTAAGGTTAGGGTTAGGGTTTGGGTTAGGGTTTCAGTTTTTTTTAGGTTTAGGATATGAAGTTTAAATCTATGGTTTAGTGTTTAATGTTTGGGTTTTCGTATTTTGGACTTAAGGTTCTTTTTGGACTTATGGATTAGGGTTTTGGGTTAAGGGTTAGGGTTAAAGTTAGGATTAGGGATAGGTGTAGTTTTTTTTAGGTTTTTGGATTTAGTGTTTAGGGTTTGAGGTTTAATATCAATGATTTAGTGTTTAATGTTTGGGTTTTGGTATTTTCGGCTTGGGGTATAGGGTTTATGGCTAGGTTAAGGTTAGGGTAAGGTTAAAGGTTAGGGTTAGGTTTAAGGTTAGGGTTAGGATTTGGGTTAGGGTTAAGGTTAAGGTTTCAATTTTTTGTAGGTTTAGGGTTTTTGGTTTAGGATTTGTGGTTTAAAATCTATGATTTAGTGTATAATGATTGGGTTTTCGTATTGTGGACTTAAGGTTTTTTTTTGTCTTAGGGATTAGGGTTTAGGGTTTAGGTTTAGGGTTAAGTTTGGATTAGGGTTAGGGTGTAGGTTTCTTTTTAGGTTTTATGGTTCATGGTTTAGCATATGAGGTGTAAAATCTATTGTTTAGTATTTATTGTTTGGGTTTTGGTAATTTGGGCTAAGGGTTTCGGGTTTATGGTTTAGGGTTAAGGTTAGGGTTAGGGTTAGGGTTAGGGTTAGGGCTTTCGTTTTTTTAGGTTTTTGGGTTTAGGGTTTAGGATTTGAGGTTTAATATCAATGATTTAGTGTTTAATGTTTGGGTTTGGATTGGGCTAAGGGTTTAAGGTTTATGGTAGGGTTAGGGTTAGGGTTAATGTTAGGGTTATGGTTACTATTTAGGATGTTTTTTAGGTTTTAGGGTTTCGGGTTAATGATTTAAGTTGTAATATCTATGTTTTAGTGTTTAATGTTAGGGTTTTTGTATTTTGGGTTTTGTGTTTAGGGTTTAGGGTTTAGGGTTAGGGTTAAGGATAGGGTACGATCAGGGTTCGTGTTAGCGATAGTGTTAGGGTTAGGTTTTAAGTTTTAGGTTTTGGGGTTTTTGATTTTTAGTTTAAAATATATGGTTTAATGTTTAATGTTTTGGTTTTGGTAGTTTGGGCTTGGGGTTTTGGGTTAATGGTTTTGGGTTTAGGTTAGGTTTAAGTTTAGGGTTAGGGTTAGGGTTTAGGTTATTTTTTATAGGTTTTAGGGTTTTGGGTTTAGGATTTGAGGTTTAAAATCTATGGTTTAGTGTTTAATGTTTGGGTTTTCTTATTTTGGATTTACAGTTTTTTTTGTTCTTACACTTTTTTTTGGACTTAGGTTTTAGGGTTTAGGGTTAAAGGCTAGGGTTAGGTTATGGATTAGGGTTAGGGTGTAGTTTTTTTTAGTTTTTATTGTATAGGGTTTAGCATTTGAGGTTTAAATTATTTTGTATTTAATGTTTGGGGTTTGGTATTTTAGGCTTAGGGTTTCAGGTTTATAGTTTAGGGTTAGGGTTAGGGTTAATGTTAGTGTTTGTGTTAGTGTTTGGGTTTTGGGTTAATTTAGATTTTTGGGTTTAGGATTTCAGGTTTAATATCAATGGTTTAGTATATAATATTTGGATTTTTGTATCATGGGTTTGGGGTTTAAGGATAAGGTTAGGGTTAGGGTTAGAGTTAATGTTAGGGTTAGGGTTAGGGTTAAGGGTTAAGGTTTTTTGATAGGTTTTAGGGTTTGGGGTTAAGGATTTGAGTGTTAATATCTACGATTTAGAGTTTAATGTTAGGGTTTTGATATTTTTGGCTTAAGGTTTAGCGTTTATGGTTTATGGTTAGTTTTAAGGATAGGGTTAGGGTTATGGTTATGGTTAGGGATAGGGTTAAGGTTAGGGTTTATGTTTTTTTTAGTGTTTAGGTTTTGGGGTTTAGGATTTTTTGTTTAAAATCTATGGTTTAGTGTTTAATGTTTTATTTATTGTATTTTGGGATTGGGATTTCGGGTTGATGGTTTAGGGTTAGGGTTAGGGTTAAGGTTAGGGTTACGGTTTATGTTTTTGTTTTGGTCTTATGGATTAGGGTTTAGGGTTTAGGGTTAGGGTTAGAGTAAGAATTGGGCTTCAGTTGTATGGTTTTTTAAGTTTTATGGTTCAGGGTTTAGAATATAAGGTATAAAATCTATGGTTTAGTGTTTAATGTTTGGGTTTTGGTATTTTGGGCTTTGGATTTAGGTTTTAGGTTTTAGGGTTTAGGGTTTAGGGTTAGGGTTAGGGTTCGTGTTAGGGATTGGGTTAGGGTTAAGGTTAGGTTATTTTTAGGTTTTAGGTATTGTGGTTTATGATTTTTTGTTTTAGGCTTTGGCTTGGGATTTCGGGTTAATGGTTTAGGGTTAGGGTTAGGTTTAAGGTTAGGGTTAGGGTTTGGGTTAGGGTTAGGGTTAGGGTTTAAGTTTTTTTTAGGTTTAGGATATGAGGTTTAAATCTATGGTTTAGTGTTTAATGTTTGGGTTTTCGTATTTTGGACTTAATGTTCTTTTTGGACTTAGGGATTATGGTTTTCGGTTACGGGTTAGGATTAAAGTTAGGATTAGGGATAGGGTGTAGTTGTTTTTTAGGTTTTTGGACTTAGTGTTTAGGATTTGAGGTTTAATATCAATGATTTAGTGTTTAATGTTTGGGTTTTGGTATTTTAGGCTGGGGTTTAGGGTTTATGCCTAGGTTAGGGTTAGGGTAAGGTTAAAGGTTAGGGTTAGGTTTAAGGTTAGGGTTAGGGTTTGTGTTAGGGTTAAGGCTAAGATTTCAGTTTTTTATAGGTTTAGGGTTTTTGGTTTAGGATTTGTGGTTTAAAATCTATGATTTAGTGTATAATGATTGGGTTTTCGTATTGTGGACTTAAGGTTTTTTTTTGCCTTAGGGATTAGGGTTTATGGTTTAGGTTTAGGGTTAAGTTTGGATTAGGGTTAGGGTGTAGGTTTGTTTTTAGGTTTTATGGTTCATGGTTTAGCATATGAGGTGTAAAATCTATGGTTTAGTATTTATTGTTTGGGTTTTGGTAATTTGGGCTAAGGGTTTCAGGTTTATGGTTTAGGTTTAGGTTTAGGGTTAAGGTTAGGTTTAGGGTTAGGGTTAGGGTTAAGGCTTTTGTTTTTTTAGTTTTTTGGGTTTAGGGTTTAGGATTTGAGGTTTAATATCAATGATTTAGTGTTTAATGTTTGGGTTTGGTATTTTGGGCTTAGGGTTTAAGGTTTATGGTAGGGTTAGGGTTAGGGTTAATGTTAGGGTTATGGTTACTATTTAGGATGTTTTTTAGGTTTTAGGGTTTGGGGTTAATGATTTAAGTTGTAATATCTATGTTTTAGTGTTTAATGTTAGGGTTTTGTATTTTGGGTTTTGTGTTTAGGGTTTAGGGTTTAGGGTTAGGGTTAAGGATAGGGTACGATTAGGGTTCGTGTTAGCGATAGTGTTAGGGTTAGGTTTTAGTTTTAGGTTTTGGGGTTTTTGATTTTTAGTTTAAAATATATGTTTTAATGTTTAATGTTTTGGTTTTGGTAGTTTGGGCTTGGGGTTTTGGGTTTAGGTTAGGTTTAAGTTTAGGGTTAGGGTTAGGGTTTAGGTTATTTTTTATAGGTTTTAGGGTTTTGGGTTTAGGATTTGTGGTTTAAAATCTATGGTTTAGTGTTTAATGTTTGGGTTTTCGTATTTTGGATTTACAGTTTTTTTTGTTCTTACACTTTTTTTTGGACTTAGGTTTTAGGGTTTAGGGTTAAAGGCTAGGGTTAGGTTATGGATTAGGGTTAGGGTGTAGTTTTTTTTAGTTTTTATTGTATAGGGTTTAGCATTTGAGGTTTAAATTATTTTGTATTTAATGTTTGGGGTTTGGTATTTTAGGCTTAGGGTTTCAGGTTTATAGTTTAGGGTTAGGGTTAGGGTTAATGTCAGTGTTTGTGTTAGTGTTTGGGTTTTGGGTTAATTTAGATTTTTGGGTTTAGGATTTCAGGTTTAATATCAATGGTTTAGTATATAATATTTGGATTTTTGTATCATGGGTTTGGGGTTTAAGGATAAGGTTAGGGTTAGGGTTAGAGTTAATGTTAGGGTTAGGGTTAGGGTTAAGGGTTAAGGTTTTTTGATAGGTTTTAGGGTTTGGGGTTAAGGATTTGAGTGTTAATATCTACGATTTAGAGTTTAATGTTAGGGTTTTGATATTTTTGGCTTAAGGTTTAGCGTTTATGGTTTATGGTTAGTTTTAAGGATAGGGTTAGGGTTATGGTTATGGTTAGGGATAGGGTTAAGGTTAGGGTTTATGTTTTTTTTAGTGTTTAGGTTTTGGGGTTTAGGATTTTTTGTTTAAAATCTATGGTTTAGTGTTTAATGTTTTATTTATTGTATTTTGGGATTGGGATTTCGGGTTGATGGTTTAGGGTTAGGGTTAGGGTTAAGGTTAGGGTTAGGGTTTATGTTTTTGTTTTGGTCTTATGGATTAGGGTTTAGGGTTTAGGGTTAGGGTTAGAGTAAGAATTGGGCTTCAGTTGTATGGATTTTTAGGTTTTATGGTTCAGGGTTTAGAATATAAGGTATAAAATCTATGGTTTAGTGTTTAATGTTTGGGTTTTTGTATTTTGGGCTTTGGATTTAGGTTTTAGGCTTTAGGGTTTAGGGTTTAGGGTTAGGGTTAGGGTTCGTGTTAGGGATTGGGTTAGGGTTAAGGTTAGGTTATTTTTAGGTTTTAGGTATTGTGGTTTATGATTTTTTGTTTTAGGCTTTGGCTTGGGATTTCGGGTTAATGGTTTAGGGTTAGGGTTAGGTTTAAGGTTAGGGTTAGGGTTTGGGTTAGGGTTAGGGTTAGGGTTTAAGTTTTTTTAGGTTTAGGATATGAGGTTTAAATCTATGGTTTAGTGTTTAATGTTTGGGTTTTCGTATTTTGGACTTAATGTTCTTTTTGGACTTAGGGATTATGGTTTTCGGTTACGGGTTAGGATTAAAGTTAGGATTAGGGATAGGGTGTAGTTGTTTTTTAGGTTTTTGGACTTAGTGTTTAGGATTTGAGGTTTAATATCAATGATTTAGTGTTTAATGTTTGGGTTTTGGTATTTTAGGCTGGGGTTTAGGGTTTATGCCTAGGTTAGGGTTAGGGTAAGGTTAAAGGTTAGGGTTAGGTTTAAGGTTAGGGTTAGGGTTTGTGTTAGGGTTAAGGCTAAGATTTCAGTTTTTTATAGGTTTAGGGTTTTTGGTTTAGGATTTGTGGTTTAAAATCTATGATTTAGTGTATAATGATTGGGTTTTCGTATTGTGGACTTAAGGTTTTTTTTTGCCTTAGGGATTAGGGTTTATGGTTTAGGTTTAGGGTTAAGTTTGGATTAGGGTTAGGGTGTAGGTTTGTTTTTAGGTTTTATGGTTCATGGTTTAGCATATGAGGTGTAAAATCTATGGTTTAGTATTTATTGTTTGGGTTTTGGTAATTTGGGCTAAGGGTTTCAGGTTTATGGTTTAGGTTTAGGTTTAGGGTTAAGGTTAGGTTTAGGGTTAGGGTTAGGGTTAAGGCTTTTGTTTTTTTAGTTTTTTGGGTTTAGGGTTTAGGATTTGAGGTTTAATATCAATGATTTAGTGTTTAATGTTTGGGTTTGGTATTTTGGGCTTAGGGTTTAAGGTTTATGGTAGGGTTAGGGTTAGGGTTAATGTTAGGGTTATGGTTACTATTTAAAATATTTTTTAGATTTTAAAGTTTGGGGTTAATGATTTAAGTTGTAATATCTATGTTTTAGTGTTTAATGTTAGGGTTTTGTATTTTGGGTTTTGTGTTTAGGGTTTAGGGTTTAGGGTTAGGGTTAAGGATAGGGTACGATTAGGGTTCGTGTTAGCGATAGTGTTAGGGTTAGGTTTTAGGTTTTAGGTTTTGGGGTTTTTGATTTTTAGTTTAAAATATATGTTTTAATGTTTAATGTTTTGGTTTTGGTAGTTTGGGCTTGGGGTTTTGGGTTTAGGTTAGGTTTAAGTTTAGGGTTAGGGTTAGGGTTTAGGTTATTTTTTATAGGTTTTAGGGTTTTGGGTTTAGGATTTGTGGTTTAAAATCTATGGTTTAGTGTTTAATGTTTGGGTTTTCGTATTTTGGACTTACAGTTTTTTTTGGACTTACACTTTGGTTTGGACTTAGGTTTTAGGGTTTAGGGTTAAAGGCTAGGGTTAGGTTATGGATTAGGGTTAGGGTGTAGTTTTTTTTAGTTTTTATGGTATAGGGTTTAGTATTTGAGGTTTAAATTATTTTGTATTTAATGTTTGGGGTTTGGTATTTTAGGCTTAGGGTTTCAGGTTTATAGTTTAGGGTTAGGGTTAGGGTTAATGTTAGTGTTAGTGTTAGTGTTAGGGTTTTGGGTTAATTTAGGTTTTTGGGTTTAGGATTTGAGGTTTAATATCAATGGTTTAGTGTTTAATATTTGGATTTTTGTATCATGGGTTTGGGGTTTAGGGTTAAGGCTAGGGTTAGGGTTAGTGTTAATGTTAGGGTTAGGGTTAGGGTTAAGGGTTTATGTTTTTTGATAGGTTTTAGGGTTTGGGGTTAAGGATTTGAGTGTTAATATCTACGATTTAGTGTTTAATATTAGGGTTTTGATATTTTTGGCTTAAGGTTTAGCATTTAGGGTTTATGGTTAGGGTTAAGGATAGGGTTAGGGTTAGGGTTAGGGTTAGGGATAGGGTTAATGTTAGGGTTTA
Organism: Solanum sitiens; assembly: GCA_016801875.1. Classification (NCBI taxonomy): domain Eukaryota; kingdom Viridiplantae; phylum Streptophyta; class Magnoliopsida; order Solanales; family Solanaceae; genus Solanum; species Solanum sitiens. Next base: position 472,985 of record JABWTJ010000589.1, read on the forward strand.
GGGTTTTTTTAGTGTTTAGGTTTTGTGGTTTAGGATTTTTGGTTTAAAATCTATGGTTTAGTGTTTAATGTTTTATTTATTGTATTTTGGGATTGGGATTTCGGGTTGATGGTTTAGGGTTAGGGTTAGGGTTAAGGTTAGGGTTACGGTTTATGTTTTTGTTTTGGTCTTATGGATTAGGGTTTAGGGTTTAGGGTTAGGGTTAGAGTTAGAATTGGGCTTCAGTTGTATGGTTTTTTAGGTTTTATGGTTCAGGGTTTAGAATATAAGTTATAAAATCTATGGTTTAGTAATTAATGTTTGGGTTTTGGTAATTTGGGCTTAGTCTTTCGAGTTTATGGTTTAGGGATATGGTTAGGGTAAAGGTTAAGGTTAGGGTTAGAGATACTTTTTTTTTTAGGTTTTTGTGTTTAGGGTTTAGGATTTGAGGTTTAATATCAATGATTTAGTGTTTAATGTATGGGTTTTGGTATTTTGGGCTTGGGGTTTAAGGTGTATGGCAGGGTTAGGGTTAGGGTTAATGTTAGGGTTAGGGTTAGGGTTTATGTTGTTTGTTAGGTTTTAAGGTTTGAGGTTATGTATTTTAGTTCTAATATCTATGGTTTAGTGTTAAATGTTAGGGTTTTGGTATTTTGGGCTTTGGGTTTAGGGTTAGGGTTAAGGATAGGGTTAGTGTTAGTGTTAGTGCTATTGTCACAACCCGAGACCACACCCTAGAAGATAGGGTGCAATCTTGGATTGCGACCGGCGTCATCGAACTCTCAGAGTTCTAAGACAAGCCTCATCATATCATTCATCGCATATACATAATGAAAAGTAGTGCGGAATTAAAACTTTTCACTAAAACATAAAATAGTCTTTAAAACTCTTTCATATAGAAATACTAAGTCTCAATCTCATCAACTTATGACACAAGAGTACTTTAATACGAAAAATAGAAATAACATAGTCTTGTACAATACTTCATAAAAGAAACATAAAATGACTTATATTCCCTCGAAACAATGAGGACATACTTGAACTCTTCTACTCGGACGAATCTTCTAAGCCCAAGTCTTCTTATCCAAGCTCCTTATCTACCAAGGACTATAGATAGAAAAATAAAGCATGGAATTAGTACAACCACATGTACTAAGTATGGCCATATGCATGAAATCATGAAAACGGACTTTATTGGAAATATGCATCTTTTCATTTGGAAATCATAGATTAAACATAAGAATATCATTTAGAAATTAAGAAACACATTAGATAACATAAAACCAAAGATAGCATCTTAAAGACTCACTTTACAGTGAGTTATATTTACTGTACAGTGAATTAATTCACTGTTACAGTGAATCACTTCACCCTTCTCCCTAAGTCTTCCTAGCATGTAATTCCCTCACTTAAAGTCATCCTAAGATTCACTTAAGTCACACAAAGAGAGACCGCCCATACACCCTCTCTAGATGTGCCTAAACGACCCTTAAGATTACCTACGATGAGTCACATACACACTTAGAAAACAACCATAAACATCTATGTAAGATTCCTCTACCAAAGGTGATTTCCAAGGTTCACTTGAGTAAGTGTGGAGCGACCGCCCATACAATCCCTTTCACACACACACAAGAGATCCTATAGACTACCTCAAATAGAATCATTCTCACTAAACACACTAACACTTAGAGTAGAAGACATTCTCCTTCCAAAGCCTATCAAAAGACCTACTTAAGTAAATCAAGAAGATAAAGTCCATAGTACAATGACCTCTCCAAGATTACCTAAATAGTCCTTAAGACTTCCTAAGGTTTAGATCATGTCAACAAGATTAACCAACTTCCCTAACTAGAATCATCCTCAAGACTTCCAAAGATAAGACATGAAGAGACCATCCTTTCATGTCCTCCTCACACTTTAGCTAAGGAATGCTTAAGTCACTTTAGATTAGGTACTTAATCATTTACATAGTTACTAACATAAGTCATTAGTTCATTAAGACTCATACATCACATAAGACACTCACATAAAGCATCACATAAGACACTCACATAATGGATCACATAATGGTCTTTGGACAAGACCTAGGAACTCCACATAACACCTTCAAAGTCTATTGTGCAATGTCTAGATAGCGTCCCATACCACCACCTAGACCTCATAAACTTATCTAATGCTAAAAGGTATTCCACATGATGAGAATAGGCAATAACCGACATAGACCATGATAGCAAGACATGGAATCCGAAGTTCTATCCTACTTCGATGAGGTTGTTCTACTTGCCAATGGTAGAACTTGGACACATCACATGTAGGCACATGGTGAAGGAATATGAAGGGTTTCTTTGCAATCTAGTCTCGTGCTTCACTAGAATTACTTCCCTTACCATACTCACTCGGTGCTACCCTTTGTTCTCATAGATTGATTCACATTAAGGTTCATATAATTAGGTCTCTTATCTAGTTCATAACCCAATTACATTCACCCTACCAAAGCATGTTCCACTAGGGCATATCTCACTTTAGCGACAAGAAGCTCATCGCGACTTTCCTAAGGTATGATATGATGCCGTTCCAGCCAACCATCCCTAAGTCCATCACTCATAACATGAAGGATACCATTATGACTAACTACTTCACAATTCATAACCTCGCCACTAAGTACAAGGTTCCACATAACATTGACCTTCTTATCATTAAGGTCTTACTTATATTATTATTCAAGACTCTTAACATACTAAGTCAAATCATCACATAATAATATTCATATAAGCATCAAGTAAGGGACATAAGTCTACCTAAACAAGACACCACATATTTCACTTTAACATACAATACAAGTCATTCTAGAAGTACTTAGGAGTAACATCTTATAACCTAACATGACTTCATATAAGAACACATATACTTTCACATATATATAGACATTATCATACATCACATAATCATCATATACTTCAAGTAATGCCGACAAGGCCATGATCATCATATTGCATAAAGTAACGCCGACCAGGCCACATCAATTCACATAACACCGCCACCATAAGTGGACCATACCAATCACAATAGAATCAAAGTATAATTAATATCAAATTAAAGAAAAATGGGGCAGCATACCTTCATCCCCATATCCACACCTCAATTCAATGCCAAATCAACTAATTCAACATCACAAGTCCCTTACCCATGGCCATGAACAATAATTCAAAGGATAAACCACAATACTTAATGAATCTAAATCAATTCAATATAGATTTATCAATCTAAGACCAAATATACATCAATGGAATACAATACTTACATCAATAGATAACCCATAGAAAACTACACTAGCATTTGTAAGCATTAAGTTCATATCGATTCAATAAGCTTAACATGCAATAGATCTAAGAGTATTCATTACTCAATTAATCAAATTGAAACAACCTATACATCATTCATACATAATATATACATGAATCAAAAGCCCATAGCAATATACACATGAATTCATCAATCTCAAAACATAATCACATAACCCATATTTTAGTGAATTTAGAGATTTGAGAAGATCAAGGGTTCATGGAGAATTTCATTGGAAAATATCAATTAAACATCAATAATATCATATCTTAACAATTGAAAACGTTTCATGCAAGAACCCATGATTTAGAGTACAAATTGGACAATTCACTTTAGAAAACTTTGAAGAACATCTTGAGAATTGGGCTCCTTGATGAAATAAGTTACAAGGATAAAAAACCATACCTCAAGGATGATAATTCTTCAATTTGTTGAAGAATTTCCACAAAAGAACCCCTCACCAAGCTGCCTCTTCAATGGAGTCTTCAATGGAGGTTTTGGGATTTCTAAGAGACTTTGGGTTTTGATTTTAGAAGAATAATGAAGTCTCTAGGGTCTTAACCACTCAAACAGTTAATTAAAATACCCATAAGACCCCTAGCAACCGCCTAAACTCTTATTTAGACATGGGGTGAATTTACCAATTCACCCCTAACTTGGCAGTAAGTCTGCGCACAGGGACAGTGGCTGCGACGACCTGCCCATGACGGGGCATCACGGGTGAAATGGGGCGTCATGGCCATCCGTTGCAAGCTCCTGTGGCTTGACAAGGGTTACCCTACACCCTTGAACAGGTCCCCCACGACGAGACCCTTGTGACGGGGCGTCACAGCCATGATTGGCCGTTGACAGCTCCGTCGCCAAGGCTGTCTGGGACAGTCTGCCAACAGGTTTTGGGTCCTTTCCTCAAGGACCGTTTGATGGTCCTTGGGGATAATTTCCCGGACTTTTCCAACCCAAATATGATCATCTATGATTTTAACACCTCCCACATGAATTTCAACCAAAACGAACACATAAAACTCGACGAAATGCGCCTAGACGTACAAGGTCGACTCAAGGCACATCTTTGTAATGCCTTGGACGTTCTTGATCGTTTGACCTCCAAACTTCACGAAACTTTAACCACTGACTATACATACTATAATAACTCTATTAAGAACCATAAAACACCATGAAACACACCTAAACACATAGAACCACATTTTAGACATTTAGGTGACTTAATCGTCAAACGTCTTAGTCATCCCTTGACGTTTGACTTCCAACACCTCTAATATATTAGCTACTGCCTATAAACCACATATTAAACATATTTAGGACCTTAGAACACTAAGACCAACAAGTTAGGCTCTAGAACACCTAAGCTGTTTTCAAGGTCTTACGGGTATGGATAAGGTTAAGGTTAGGGTTAGGGTTATTTTAGGTTTCAGTTTTTGGGTTTTAGGATTTTTTGTTTAAAATCTTTGGTTTAGTGTTTAATGCTTGGGTTTTTGTATTTCGGGCTAGGGGTTTTCGTTTAATGGTTTAGGGTTAGGGTTAGGGTAAAGGTTAGGGTTAGGGTTTGAGTTTAATTTTTTTTAGGTTTTATGGTTTGTGGTTTTTTATTTGAGGTTTAAAATCTATTGTTTAGTTTTTAATGTTTGGGTTTTTATTTTTTGGACTTAGATTTTCTTTTGGAATTAGGGTTTAGGGTTTAGGGTTAGGGTTAGGGTTAGGATTAAGGTTAGGGTGTAGCGTTTTTATAGGTTTTATGGTTCAAGGTTTAGCATTTGAGGTTTAAGATCTATGGTTTAGTATTTAAAATTTGGGTTTTGGTGTTTTCGGCTTAGGGCTTCGGGTTTATGGTTTAAGGTTAGGGTTAGGGTTTGCGTTAGGGTTAGGGTTAGGGTTAGGGTTTCAGTTTTTTTAGGTTTAGGGTTTTTGGTTTAGGATTTGAGATTTAAAATCTATGGTTTAGTGATTAATGTGTGGGTTTTTGTATTTTGGACTTACGAATTTTTTGTCTTAGGGATTAGGGTTTAGGGTTGAGGTTTAGGGTTAGAGTTAGGATTTAGGTTAGGGTGTAGTTTTTTTCTTAGGTTTTATGGTTCAGGGTTTAGCATTTGAGGTATAAAATCTATGGTTTAGTATTTAATGTTTGGGTTTTGGTAATTTGGGCTTAGGGTTTCAGGTTTATTATTTAGGTTCAGGTTTAGGTTTAGGGTTAGGTTTAGGGTTAGGGTTAGTTTTTATTTTTTTTAGGTTTTTGGGTTTAGGGTTTAGGATTTGAGGTTTAATATTAATGATTAAGTTTTGGTATTTTGGGCTTAGGGTTAGGGTTAGTGTTAAGGTTAGGGTTAGGGTTAGGGTTAGGATTTTGTTTTTTTTAGGTTTTTGGGTTTAGAAATATCAATAGTTTAGTGTTTAATATTTGGGTTTTGGTAAATTGGGCTTGGGTTTAGGGTTTATGGTAAGGTTAGGGTTAGGGCTAATGTTAGGGTTAGTGTTAGTGTTTAGGTTGTTTTTTAGTTTTTAGGGTTTGGGGTTAAGTATTTGAGTTGTAATACCTATGGTTTAGTGTTTAATGTTAGGGTTTTCGTATTTTAGGCTTTGGGTTAAGGGTTTAGGGTTTATAGTTATGGTTAAGGATAGGGTTAGGGATATGGTTCATGTTTGGGATAGGGTTAGGGTTAGGGAATAGTGTTTTTTAGGTTTTGGGGTTTAGGATTTTTGGCTTAAAATCTATTTTTAGTGTTTAATGTTTGGATTTGTGTATTTTGGGCTTGGAGTTTCAGGTTAATGGTTTAGGGTTAGGGTAAGGTTTAAGGTTAGGGTAAGGGTTTGGGTTAGGTTTCAGTTTTTTTAGGTATAGGGTTTTTAGTTTTTGGATTTGAGCTTGAAAATCTATGGTTTAGTGTTTAATGTTTGGGTTTTTGTATTTTGGACTTTGGGTTTAGGGTTTAGGTTTTAGGGTTTAGGGTTTAGGGTTAGGGTTAAGGTTCGTGTTAGGGATTGGGTTAGGGTTAAGGTTAGGTTATTTTTAGGTTTTAGGTATTGGGGTTTTGGATTTTTTGTTTTAGGTTTTGGCTTGGGGTTTCGGGTTACTGTTTTCGGGTTAGCGTTAGGTTTAAGGTTACGGTTAGGGTTTGGGTTAGGGTTTCAGTTTTTTTTTAGGTTTAGGATTTGAGGTTTAAATCTATGGTTTAGTGTTTAATGTTAGGGTTTTCACATTTTAGACTTACGGTTCTTTTTGGACTTAGGGATTAGGGTTTTGGGTTGAGGGTTAGGGTTAAAGTTAGGATTAGGGATAGGGTGTATTTTTTTTTGGGTTTTATGGTTCAAGGTTTACCATATGAGGTATAAAATCTATCGTTTAGTATTTAATGTTTGGGTTTTGGTAATTTGAGCTTAGGGTTTCGGGTTTATGGTTTAGGGTTCGGGTTAGGGTTAAGGTTAGGGTTAGGGTTAGGTATAGTTTTTTTTTAGGTTTTTGGGTTTAACGTTTCGGATTTGAGGTTTAATATCAATGATTTAGTGTGTAATGTTTGGGTTTTGGTATTTTAGGATTGTGGTTTAGGGTTTATGGAAAGGTTAGGGTTAGGGTTAGGGTTAATGTTAGGGTTAGGGTTTATGTTTTTTGTTAGGTTTAGTGTGTGGGATAAGTATTTGAGTTGTAATATCTATGGTTTAGTGTTTAATGGTAGGGTTTTGGTGTTTTAGGCTTTGGGTTTAGGGTTTAGGGTTTATGGTTAGGGTTAAGGATAGGTGTCACGACCCAAAATCGAGCCGCGAGTGGCACCCACACTTATCCTACTATGTGAGCGAACCAACCAATCTAAAACCCCAACATATTGAACAAAATACAAAGCGGAAGACTTAAAACTCATTAACGAAATCAATTAAATAACTTCTAAAATTTATAACTCATTATCCCCAAAATCTGGAAGTCATCATCACAAGAACATCTATCCTAAAGTTACTAATCTAAAAGTATCTAAGAAGCTAAAATAAATAAAAGGCTAGTCCATGCCGGAAGTTCAAGGCATCAAGACATTGAAGAGAAGATCCAGTCCAAGCTAGAAGCATTAGCTCACCCTGAAATCCGGTGAAGTGAAGACTGGCTAGAATTGCTGTTGAATTGAAGACGACGGTACGTTTGCTGCATTCCCCAAATAACAAAGAAAGAAACAACAAGTAGGGGGGTCAGTACAAACACAAGTACTGAGTAGGTATCATCGGCCAACTCAAAATAGAAAACAGTATATATCAGTTCATATCATAAATCAACTACAATACTCAACATGTAGTAACAAGTACTATAATCATCAATAAGTACTACCAAGTTCATCCATGAGGACTCAAGCCTCAATACCACACTCATTTGGGAATTAGGTTCATTACATTGAGTATATAAACATCTCTCAAGATTTATTATCTTTCTTCCTCTTGTGTCGGTACGTGACACTCCGATCCCCTACTACTATGTGTCGGAACGTGACACTCCGATCCCTTAATTCTACGTGTCGGTTCGTGACACCCGATCCCTTAATACTATGTGTCGGAACGTGACACTCCGATCCCCTAATTCTATGTTCCGGAACGGGACACTCCCGGGCCCCTAATTCTAGGGGGGGGGTGTCGGAACGTGACACTCCGATTCCCCTAATTTCTAACGTGTCGGAAACGTGACAACCAAGCCCCCTAATCCGATGTGTCGGTTTCGTGACACCAAAAGACCCCCCGACCCACTAATACTATGTGTCGGAACGTGACACTCCGATCCCCTAATTCTACGTGTCGGTTCGTGACACCCGATCCACTAATACTATGTGTCGGAACGTGACACTCCGATCCCCTAATTCTATGTGTCGGAACGTGACACTCCGATCCCCTAATTCTATGTGTCGGTTCGTGACACCCGACCCACTAATACTATGTGTCGTAACGTGACACTCCGATCCCCTAATT